>AP028239.1:3000000-3375374 GCA_030864385.1 Cutaneotrichosporon sp. HIS471 | reverse complement strand
CTAACCCCCCTAACCCCCTAACCCCCTAACCCCCTAACCCCCTAACCCCCTAACCCCCTAACCCCCTAACCCCCTAACCCCCTAACCCCCTAACCCCCTAACCCCCTAACCCCCTAACCCCCTAACCCCCTAACCCCCTAACCCCCTAACCCCCTAACCCCCTAACCCCCTAACCCCCTAACCCCCTAACCCCCTAACCCCCTAACCCCCTAACCCCCTAACCCCCTAACCCCCTAACCCCCTAACCCCTAACCCCCTAACCCCTGAGCCGTACCGCCATCAAGGAGGAGCTGTTCCCAATCAAGAACTGCGCTGTGGAACGCCAGGTCCACCTCTTACCCCCGGCGAGGGCTTCCGGGCCCACCTGAGCGCCTCCGCGGGCCCTACATCGTTTCAAGTTCAAGCCTTGCAAGCGCTCCTCCTTCCTGGCCTTTCAAAACCCGCTCTTCCCGTGGTGGCCAAGCCTGTCTACTCGATCTCTCCTCTCTTGCCCCATCGACGTCAAGAGTGGGCATTATCTAAACATACTGCAGTGCAAGGCCAAAAACACGCCCCACCTCCTTCTCGTAATCCAACGTGATCGACGTGCGCGCAAAGATGAACCAGCTCATCGAGCTCATCAGTAGCAAGCCATGATCTGCGTCGAACAGAACAATCAGCCGATCTCATCAAGTCCAGTGGGGGTATACAGGAAAATGTTTCCGAGGGCGACTGCAAGACCTGCCTATTCAATTCAAGGCCCAGCCGGACCATATGCTACATGATCAGCCCAGGGTGCCGTTCAGCTTCAGCAAAGTCGATAGTCTCTCTGACAGTAGAAATCTGCATCCAGCCTTCCGCTTCTCCCATCTCTGCATCATCTCTGGTATGCAGATCCTTCTTAACACAGGGAGCTGTCAGCTGTTGTAACAAAATTGCTAGACCATCCTCCATCTGCAGGAGATCCTATCCATCCGGCGGCCTGCCAACGCCAACTACAAGTGATACCTGAGCGTGTTATTGTTTGGGATTTGCACGGGACTTGGTAATGTCGCTTTGGGCGAGGTCCCGGCAAGCACGTCCACATCACCCTCCTCCTCCTCCCACAAGAGGTGCTGGAGCGCTTCCTCCTCGGTCTTACCCTGCATGAGCTCGAGCTGGCTGATACTGAGCTGGCGCTCGAGTCCATACATGAGGCAATAGCGCTTGAAATCAGACCCAGTTATCGGCATGGAGCACAGCTTGGCGGGTTGGTTATCACCAGAACCATGCAGGCTGAGACGGTCCCGGCTCTCGAGATCGAGCATGAACTGGTACTCGGCGAGGACGTGCTTGTTGGCTTGGAGGACGCCCACGAGAGCAGCCTGGTTGTCGACGACGCCGCAGTTGTCGCCGAATAGCACGCCGTGCTTGGACGCCACGACCCCGAGTTCGCTTAGCAAGTCGTGGAGCCATGCGAGGCGATGCGCAGCCTCGCCCTGTGCAACGAGGTCGGCCTCGAGCTCGGTTGCGGCAACGTTACTCTTGTGGCTTGCCCAGTCAACCGTGCTTCCGTCCAGCAGCAGGCACCAGCCGATATGGCTCTTGTCGACTGACGCTGTCACGAAGCCGTGCGAGTACGCGCGCGCGTCGTGCGGTTCGGAAGCGTCCTCATCCGCTCCGAGCTTGAGCTCAAACTCCCTCCTCGTTCGCAGATATGCCAATACGTCGAGCAGGGCCGTGCGGTGGGCCGGACCGAGCGTCGTCGACGAAGAAAAGCGGGACAGATACGCAGCTGCGAAAGCGAGGTCAGGGCGCGTGCACCGCGCCAGCCAGGAAAGTTGGCCCAGCACCTTGCGCCACCACTTGCGGTCCACGGGGTTGGTCGTTTCCGGCTCGGTAGCTGCCAGAGCGTTGAGAGTTTCGAGAGTCAGAGGTGTAGTGCGGTCACCCCAACCCTGCAGCTCGGGAACGTCGTCCAGGATATGGTCGATGAAGTGGTTCTGTTGGAGCAGAACGTCGCAGTTATGTGGGAAGCACTCGATGCCGAGGCCCAAGAAGAGGGCCGGCTCGCCTAGGTCATCCACAGACGAACCTTCGTTCTTAAACTTGGCCTTGATGATGGGCAGTACCGCCTTGAGTCCCGCGGTCCAAGAACCTACGAGCAGTTCGTCACCGTACTGGAAGAGGACAGCACGGGGACGGCCCTGCGGACTCGGCAAGACAAACACACCGCCCTCCTTGCACTTCTTGAACTCGCACGCAAGTAGACAGTCGCGGATGGCGCGGTCGATGGCCTTGCCGCTGCCCTTCATGCCGCGCAGCATCTTGTGCACCTTCCAAGTGGCCTGGTTCGGCGCAGTCATGTACATTGGTTCGGGAAGCGGAATGCTCATGTCCACCGAGAGATGCCGGAACCGCATGCCCACGCTTGCGCCGTATGCTAGAATCACTCGCAGGGCCGGCATGCTGCCCATGGCGGCAGTGTCGACACGATCCTCGTTGCGCCCAACCACACGACAGCGAAACTTGGCCAAGTCTCTCTTGATCTGGCGCGCATAGACCCAGTCTGTAGGAGATGCGTATTGCCCCTCCGGGAGGGTCGCGTCTTGAATTGTGCCGTTCTTCCTCAGTCGCGCGATTTCGAGCTCCATGGCCTGTATCCAGAACGTTCTCTCCTCTCCGTCGCATGCCTCTGCCAAGTCGGCTGGGTTCATGAGCGACAGATGCTCCGCCTGAACAAGAATCTCGGGTCCGCCGTCCCCATCTTCCTCTGCCGCAGGGGGCTTGCGTGCCTCGCCCATGCGACGATGACGCTTCGGCGCTCCCATGGCCTTCCGCCGGCACTTGGACACGTGGTGTCCGGGGACCTGGCAGTGGCTGCACCATGCCCGTGGC
This sequence comes from Cutaneotrichosporon sp. HIS471, assembly GCA_030864385.1. Taxonomy (NCBI): domain Eukaryota; kingdom Fungi; phylum Basidiomycota; class Tremellomycetes; order Trichosporonales; family Trichosporonaceae; genus Cutaneotrichosporon; species Cutaneotrichosporon sp. HIS471. The sequence goes on along the minus strand of AP028239.1, from coordinate 3,372,518 downwards.
CTGTGGCCGGCGTCCACGATCGCGGTCATTGTCGACTCGCGTGTTCCACCAGCTAGTGACGGGCCTTCGGGCACCGTTGGGTTTCCTGGCGCCGTAGCCGCGTCATCGCCCACTTCACCAAGGATATCGAAAGGGTTGGACTGGCTGAACTTGGAAGTTGCGGTCTGTGGCTTAGCCGAGCCACTCGTAGGCTTGCTCGGCGGATGCTGTCGGTGCTGTGGCCCTGATGCTGACGCTCTGCGGTTTGAACTGGATCCATCCGCATCGCGCAAAGCTCCGCCGCCGCCGTTGGGCGCCTTTCCCAACTTGGACGACGACGCCACAGGCCCGACGGCCTTGAGGCCTCCAGCCTTTGGCTTGGTCGAGATGTTAGAAGGACGCGGATGGGGCGCAGACGACTGTTGGGGCTCACGTTGCTCCCGGTCTCGACGTGATGTTCCACGCTCGTTTGTGTTGTCTCGGGGCTCGAACACACCAGCTGGAGTGGTCAGCAAACGGTCGGTCGTTCCATGGCTTACCTCTCTTCTTGTCAAGGTTGTGCGGCTCGGTCATCAACTTGAACCGCTTGTTGCACTCGACCCACGTGCGCTTCTGGCTTAGGAAGCCGACGTCCCAATCCTTTGGCAGCGAGGCGGCAAACATGCCGACCTTCATGTCATTGGTGAGCTTGACACCGCACGCCGCCAGGAGGATGAATCGCTGCTCGAAGAGACAGAGATGATCCTCGGCCTCGTCCGCAGTGAACGCCGACCCCAGGCTCGGAAGCCGATAATAGCCAGCGATCTCAGCTTGGGTGGCCTTGAATTTGTTGTTCAACCGGTTCCAGCCCGCCGCAATTGTCTCTTCCTCGCCGAGTCGACCCCAGTGCGGTCTGGCGATCGTGGGTAGTACCAACATCTTGCCCCAGCCCTGCTGCTGGTCCCATGTGACGCTGGCGCACTCGATCTTGGACCACCTCCAGTTTGGCGGCGCGGTGAGTTCGGAGAGAGTGTTGTGATACTCGGTCATGACGAGGCACTGTACCAGCCTCTCGCGCCAGGATGGTGCCGAGGCTGCATCTGTCAAGGTTGGGACCAGTGAATTGGTCGGTAGAGCCGGCACCTTTATGACGCGAGGAAGGTCCATGTTGGTTAGAGTATAAGAGGTAGTGCGGAAATGCAAAAAGTCGATGACTTCATTGGTATAATGGTCACGTGACCAGGGATCAACATTCACTCTGTCACTCACACTTTGCCATTCCCCCCTAGTCTTTTGTGAGCCACTCTCACACTACAAACACCCGATTTGCACTTCCCTGCACTCTGGGAGTTTATGCAAGTCTGACCACGTACGTCAACGACCTTTTCCGCATCCTGCTCTCCGCCTGAAGCCTAGCAAGGGAAGCGCCAGTTGACTTGGCCATGATCAATGGCTGCTGCCGTTTCAGCGGGCGTGTATGCCATCTGCGCCAGTACCTCTCTCTAAGCCGCTTTGGCACCGCACGCACCCGGGATGATGAAAGTAGGCCACCAGCTGTGACCACCGCCTCCTAGATGAGCCAACCGTGTACACAGCCTGATCCAGACAATGATGATGGTATAGCCGACGACGCCATCTGTGGCTGTTTACGCTCGACACCACGTCACGAAGCTCTTAAGTCACGGCCTTGTGCGGCTCGGGCATCTCCAAGCCGGACGGACCATCGTCTCTTCCGTCCCACTAGCATCTCACTGGCCTCGGTCACTTGCGGAACGCGCCTGGCCTATGAAATTGGGAGAGCAACGGAGACACCAGCGGTCTTTCTGTGGCTTCACCGCGTCTTCCTACGCCTTTCAGACGGCTTACCCCACATCTCAATCACGTTTACAACCTGTTCGCCGCCTCCTGCGCCTCCGCCATTTGGGAAACGAAGAAGCTTCACAAGGGCGGAGACCTTTGGCGGCGGCTCCAAAAGCAGTGGGAGCAGGTCGTGGTTGATGGCGCTAAGATTACAGGCGCCCTCGCGCGAGAGCCGAGCCAGACCAACAAAACCCCGCACTGGGACAAGAAGAGACCGATTCGAACCAGCATTAGGGCTCCACCCAGTGCCAGCACTGGTCCAAGTAGCACTACGACAAATCCTCTGACTTCTTCTGAGGCGTTGTACCCTACGGAGCCTGTAGAGAGAGGACGGGTGGATCATGGGCAGGTACGTAGGCCGAAGTGTACTTTGGCCCGGAGACTGTGCTAACCACTGGACGTGCTCCCACCAACCAAGAACAGGGCTCTCTGGGCGAATGAGCTTCGGGATGACGATACTCCGTCGGACACTGATGCGCAATACTGTCAACACGGCCAGACAGCTGGCACTTTCAGCGTTTGCCAACTCTCACACGAACTCGCTACTACACGTGCAGAACTCGAAACGGCACGCGCCGAGGTGTTGGCCACATTCGAGTGCCAGAGTCTTACACAGGCTCGGCTGGAGACATAAAAGGCTCAGTGTGCCACTCTGTATGATGAGAACCTCGCGTTGAAGGGCCTGCTCGATGAATGTGGGTCTGTTGTATATCGTAAATGTACAGGAACAGGCATGCATCACCACGTCTATCACAGGCAAGTAAGAATGATTGTGGAGGGTACCAACTAGCCCATTACCGCCGCCCATGCTTCTCGCGGTTTCTGCGAGGCTGGACAGAACCTGGACAGCGTTAGGAACCGCATTGACCACATCGGCCGTGAACATGTTGATGCGGTTCTTGATTGATGTACGATTGGCTTTATCGACTGGTATGGTGTCCAGAGGGTTAGAGTTCGAAGAAGACTGGTGTCAGCAAAGTCAGTGGGAATCAAACGAAACTGACATTTGTTAGCATGGACGAGGCTGTCTCCCTCGATGAGGAGGAGGCTGACGAAGCAATAGGGAACGAGGTACTAGAGGTGAGCTAATTGGGGAAACAGGTGGGTCGAGGAATGCGATCAAATGTGAATAACGATACGAAGAAGGCGCGGTTTAGTCACCCACTGTTTCAGATGAGGAGAATTGGCCAATCTTAAACCCGCTATACATACATCATCAACTTCGGCCACCTCATAACTTTTTGTTACATACTTCCATACATCACTCCCTCCCCGAAACTGTTGTAGAGTGAATGTACGATGCATCGAATACGGTTGAACGTGCGCGCAATTTAAGGGCTCGGGTCGTAGGGGCTCGGGTACTACAACAGAAACGGCCCCTAAGGTCCCTTCGTCTTCCCGGCTCGCTGGCGTACCCAAATTCTGGTCTAGCTGAAACGCAGGTACATACCCTTCTCCGTGATAGCGAGGGAGATAGAGAAGAAGGTCCACACAATGTAGATGACGAGGGTGAGAGCGGCTAGACCAACAATCAACTCCACGGACGTGGGGGGCTAGAGTTAGCAGTGTGGGCCTGACACGTACGGAGGGCGGGAGAGGTTTCTCATCTTCAACTTTGAGAGGGGCGACTGGAGTCGGTGGAGGGGGCAGTAGATCGAGGAGCGGTGAGTCTGGAAGCGCAGGCCCCACTTCGAACGAGTCCAAGGCGGTGTCGAAGGTTATCAAGGCCTCCATGAGCTGGCGGACACTCTCCTTCAGGTGTTTTCGCTGTTCCTCAACACTCGTCGGGTTGCATTTGGCCTCGGATGGTGGCGTTAGACTAGGAGGGATCGGGACGACCGTTAGAGTGGTGTCTGATGCTGTGGCCTTTTCGGACATTGTGACTTGGTGTGTGGGTGATGTGTGGGTGATGGGAGATGTGACCAGTCGATTAAAAAGGAAGACTTTTATGTAAAGGTGATTTTGGATGAAGAGGCCTTTACACTGTGTAAGCGTGAGAAAGTTGTAGGTAGCGAAGAGGTTGAGCGTAAAGAAGTGTGACAAGAAGAGTATTAAGTTTGAGATGCACAGACTTGATCTCATACATTCAAAGATGATTATGAGTGATTAGTATGAGGGCGAAATGGCCAAAGGGTTAAAGGATACTACTGATCGCGTGCGAGTAATGAATGGCCTCGCACCATCTCGTCGCTTCCCGCATAGATAATCAATCTGTTGCCACCGTTGGGCCGTTGTAGGTCCGAGCACGAGGTGAAGCCACCATATCTCCATATGCCCCATATCGATCATCAAGAAAGTCAGGCGGGTCGATCGGCGCGATCAGCTTATCGGGTGGTTGACGAGTATTAATAGACCTAATCTTAACCTCGCCAATCTCGGCCTTCCAACTTCCTGGCTTCACCCAAAGTTCACAGAAGCAAAATGAGGGCTTCTCCGGGACTCGAACCCGGGTCAAGCACAATCGTGTTCACGACGGGAGAGTTAGAAGCCCGGAGCGCTTATCGTACCCCTGGACCAAGAAGCCGACATGTTGAGCAGCTTAGATCATGACTAGATTCGGGCTGGGAGGGAAGAAAGGGTCGTCGCGCCAAGGCAGAGGCGCTCCTCGTCAATCTCGTTGACCATGGCGAGTCATTTTGTGAGACGTCAGGCCCCCGCACGAGCAGGTGAGTAGCTCCCGTTCTATCGCGCTGACGTTACAGGGTCGCGTCGTTCGCGTACATACGCGTACATGACCAAGAACGCGCTTCTGCTCCTGCACAAACCCACCCAACGTCAAATTGCCAACCAACATTTGCCCCGCGAGGCCCTGGACTCCGACCCATAACATTCGGATAGATACAAACATGCACGCGATCCTCGCTATATCGTGAATGAGACTTAGACTGAGACTGAGACTGAACGAACCAAATGCTACACAGATTACAGTGGATGGGGACTAGGACTGGGACGTCCTTCCAAGGAACAGACGTACGCGACCTGGACGATGGACGGGAGAATGTTGATGGATAACGGTACGGGTGTTTAGCGCGTCTTGCGGCGCTTAATGACCTCCTCCTTGGCCGGGTTGGACGCCGACCGGGGCCGAGGACCAATGGGGTAAGGTTCGCGACTTTGAGGGTCGCGACGAGGCACGTGGTCGCGACGAAGAGTGGGAAGAGTGGGAACACGATCACGCGGCCGAGAAGAGTGCGGAAGGTCGTTGGCGGCCCTGGTATGCAGAGTCACGTTCACGCGGGGGCTGGTAGTAGCCAGAGACGAATCGTTGATGATGCCCTCAGCGAGATCGAGCTCGTTCACACTGACACCCAGAACCTTGGCAAGCATGTGGACCGACGTGACCCCGAGCTGCACCGCGGAATTTCCGTCTAGGGAAGCCTTGATGTTGGCGAGGTGATGGGCGGCGAACCCAATCGGGTCGGTCTTGTACTCATAATTGTCGATATCTTCGGTGTTGTCGAACTGGTCCCAGTTGAGTTCGCGCAGAGGTGGGCGGGAACTGTTCGAGAGATCCTTGGGTTGTGTCGGCCGCGAGTACGGCGTTGAGCGCTTCTCGATCTGGATCGGGGAAGCGAGGCGGGTAATGACGCGAGTAGCGACATGTGGGGCTGAGTGGTGAATCGAAGCGAGGCCAGGAGCAGTGCGCGAGGGACCGGAACCAAGGATAGGAGTGCGGCGGGGAGCGCTACGCGAGGGAGCTGGCCCTGCTACCGGGACGACGCGAGGAACGGTGCGCGACAGCTGAAAGTCGACAATGGAGGCGGCGTCGTCACCAAGGTGAACACCGTCGCTGAAGTCGTAAAAATCGGCGAGCGGATCAGGGGATGAGAGTGAGGCCGCAGTGGAATTGATGCTCTTGTGCTCGGGGGTCTTGGGCACGGGGTCGCGTTCGGGACTGTTGCGCGCAGGCTGGGATCAGTTGTTGGGCCCCAAGCACTCACCGAGGAAGCCGGCAAGGAAACGTCCCCGTTCTCGTCGTAATTGCTGCCCGGCGCCAGGAGCTTCAGGCGAAGGGCCATCTTGGCTCTACGGCGGTTGGCAGCCTGGGACCTATGTGGGCGGCCATTGTCGCGAGGAGACTTGCGCTTGGGCTACTCTGTGAGTAGGCCTCTCAGCATATGCCGAGGAAGGTGAGCGGGAGAGGTGAGAGGGAAAGGTGAGCGGCCGAGGAAGGTGGCTGGAAAGAACGTAGGAACCAAACTCACCGAGAAAGTCGGATGTGCCGGCGAGTTGAGCAGTGTGTCAGAGTCGCTCATGTCGTCCAAGTGGTCCGAGTCGTCCACGTGCCCAAGCGGGGTGTCGTCCTCGTACGCAAGCGGAGCGATCTCATTGGCGGCCTGAGACACCCAAGCCGGGGGAGCACGAGGGATCTTGGGATTGCGCGTGGACTGAACGTTGAGCTTTGTCTGGCCTGTCTGAGGCTTTATCATGGAGTTGGACTTGGTGTTGAGCTTGGGCTGCGCGTCGGTCTATGTTAGCTTGCGCACGGGAGGGTCGTTACTCACTGAGCGTCGACGAGTGGTTGAACCGGTCTTGTAAGAGCGGCTGCCCTTGTCCTTGTACTTGGGCATCTCGGGCATTTTGGGCGTCTTGTCGGGGTAGCTGTAATTGATGAAATCTGTAAAGATAAGAAAGAAGGTGAGAGATGAAGGTGAATCAAGGAGTGAAATAGATACCAATATGATAAGTGATTATATGATGAAGGAAGGTATACTCTCCCACTCACTATATCATCTTTCTACCCTTCCTCCCCACACTCCTCTCCTTCCCTTTGGTAACAGGGAGACGCGGCATATTGGTATCCAAGACGATCCGATCAAAGTGCGAGAGTCAAAGTAAGAAGATCAATTATCATACACCACTCGCAATCACTGATCAGTTGGTCATCTAGACATTCTTTCACCTAGTCATCCTATCAGCTGTCAGCGACCAAGTGGTAGGATGTCCACAGCTTTGGCCAACAGGCGCATACCCAGAACAAGGTCAAGGACAAAGACAAGAACAGCGAGACTGAACATTCGGCGGATGGGCACTGGTGAACAAGAAGGTCAGACATATCTCCATTATCAGCCAATTTTACATGATACTTGGTAGTGAGTAACAAAGTCAGTACGCAAGTGATTTGGTGTGACAGCACGTGTTACAATCAGCTTACAACTTACATATTGTCCCTTTTCATACCTCGCACTCAATCCATTCCTCAGATCTCCAGATCTCCAGTTCCATGATTAGCCTACAACTCTACCCCGTCCACAATCGGCTACGTATTTGTGCTTTTGCCGGCGCCATTTACGGTGACTACGGAGCCGTGCGTTCCGTCGTTCCGTCGTTTCGGCGACCCCGATCCTTACCTGCTTGTCAACTTGTCAACATGCCAACATGCTAAAGTTGACACTGAAAACACCGCGCGGGGTATTAATGCCGTAGTTTAACCTCATTTGGGTCGACGGAACCAAACACATCAAACACGTGAGTACGTGAACACATGGTTAGGTCAGGGACGCGGGTTATTTATGGCGCTTCAATCGGTTAATAAGCTTACGTAGTCCCAATATCCTAATCTAAATAGAGGATTCCGTCGCCATGAATACAACACCGAACTCCACTTGTTGAAACTCAAGCCGAAACCCAAGCCGCGATCCGAAAGCCGAGCGAGCATAGCGAGGTACAAGATGGAGGGTACAGAACGGCGGACAACTCATGTCCGTACTGTGGTTCGGGGTGATGCGAGGATAAACGATGGAAATTGTGGTTCAGATTAGAACATCGCCTGTTCTGAGCAAGGAATGTTCACTCTTTCTCAATTGGGCACTTTCAGATCATAGGCCCAACCGAGGCTAAGACTAGACATGATGCCCGTCGGGTTGGTTTATGCGACACCTATCGAGTACCGTGATATCTTCATGACCGAGGAGCGAGCCCACCTCCGGGAGCTCCGGAACCTCCGGAATACAAGCCAGGAGCCATGCAAGCCATCGCGAGCCGCCGCCCGGCCAGCAGCTGTCCGGCTGCGGCTCCGCATAGGGAGTCCTAAATCATCCTTCTGACCACTTGACCTGATTCGTCAGTGCCCTCTGTGATCGATAACGGCGAAACGATAACATCGCTGCCGAGCTGCCGAAAGGGAGTATCAGCCGGGAAAACCGAGACACTAAATCGATCACTCAACAGTCGTCTGACCCTAACGTCATATCATTTCCGGCTTGACTTTACGCCTTATCGCGGCCTAACTGTAAAATATCAAGGACACACCCCCCCAGTATCAGGCTCAACGGGGGAGCATGGGGCCCGCTGTGTCCTGTTTTCGGAGATTGAAAAGTATCCCTCATTAGAACTGCGTTGACCCATTTGGTTCACCCAAGTCTACTTTGGGATACGGGCTTCACGTCATGCATGTAAAGCGATGGGGCCGGCACTCCTAGGTCGCCGCTCACAGCCGGGTTCGCGGTTCGGTGATTGCTCGGTATACTGCGGAGCTCCAACCAACCCCACAACCCAGACTCATCTAGAAATCCAATCGATCTGGATCAAGTCATTCAGCCAAGTCCGAGCATCGCTCTCGCCTCATAAAGCTGCATTCTACCTTGGAGCCAGTCTCTGCCCCCATTCAATCTTAGGTTCACACACTCACACATACGCACACTACAATGGAGCACCAGCGCGGACACCGAGCACCAGGAGATCTTGAGGGTGAGTCGACCTCATCTGGCGGGTATTAACAACCAGTCGGTACGGCAGACCTCTTCCTGCCGCATGAGGCTCCTCACACTGCGCCCAGGGCCGCGCCGCCCAACTGGCTTCTTGTATGGGAGGAAAGGCGGCCCCGATTCCTGGCTGAGATGATTGCCGAGGCTTTGTGAGTGGCAGCTGTGTGTCGGGGGTTTGGATCGGCGCCACAGTTCGGACAAGATGCTGACCGCAGTGGCGTCTTCCTCTACTGCTGGGCCGGCATGGGTGCGACAGCCGCGTTTATCATTGCAGCAGCCAATAAGGAGGAGGGCTTTGGTAGCATCCAGACCGTTGCATGGAGCTACTCCTTTGCGTGAGTACCTAACTACCTGATCACCGCTCACTGGCAGTGTGGCTGTCGCTCTCATCTTCATCGCCCCAACCTCTGGCGGCCACCTCTCACCCGGTGTAACCATCTCATTTGCAATCTTCAAAGGTTTCCCGTGGCGCAAAGTCCCGCACTACATCATCGCCCAAATCATTGGTGCCTTTTTGGGCTCGCTTATGGTCTACGCCCAATTTGCTCCCCAGTTCAATGCCCTTACGAACAAGATGATTGCCGGAGGCGTAGACATTTTCTCTCCCGCCTCACCCGTCGGCGCGATCGCCCTCTTTGTCCCCGAGAACGCAAACCTCGGCATTGTCTTCCTCAACGACTTTTTCTGCACATTCATTCTCGGCGTCGCCATCTACTGCGTCATTGACCCTACCAACGTCTTTATCACGCCCTCTGGCGGGCCCCTGATCATCGCCCTCACCTTCTTCTGCGTTATTGCGTGCTTTGCCCCAAACGGCATTGCCCTCAACACAGCACGTGACATTGGCGCCCGCTTCGCCATGGCTTGTATCTATGGCCGCGGCGCCTTCCCATCCAAATACACTGCCCTCGCATGTCTCTCCAACATTCTCGCGACGCAGGTCGGCGCCTTGTTCCAGATCATGTGGCTTTCTGACAGCATCCGCCCGCACTCGGCCGGCGCGATCGAGACCCACAAGCACGTCCTCCAGGTAGAGGAGGGGCACATCACCCGCAAGCTCACTGCGCGCGCCAACGCCGGATATTGCGAAGAGACCGGCCCAATGTCCCGTATTCTTTCTATTGGTAACCTGTCTGGCAAGACCCAGAACGGCAGCATCCCCCAGCATATTGAGAAGGTTGGATAATCGCCTGCATGGATTGGCTAGGTATTAAGGGTCGGGGAAGTGGGGAGATGAGGCTGTGATCGGTTGTGAGCTGTTACGTGGGTTGTTACAAAAGTGTGGAGCTGTTGATTAGACATTGTCATATGCATTGCGCCGAACAGTGTGGAGTTACAAGGGAATCCTGGAATGTTTCCGTCCGTTCTATCGCGATAATCAAGCCACTCATGGTTAAGAATATATCTGGATTGTTTGTGGATTGGTTACTCACCAAACCGTGTTCCTAGTACCTAGAGGGTGGGCCTTGAAGTGGTGTTGGTTCAGGAACTCGCATGCGATGACGAACGTGCCTTGATAGAAGACTACAAGATGGGGTTTAGAGCTCTAGAGGTTCGACATCGCCGTTACCTGGATCGCGATGGCCGACTGGCGGCATTCCGTCCACAACAATAAGACAAAGACGATGTCCTGTACGGGAACAACGACCTCCAGCATACCGCGAGTGGTAGATCGGTAGAGTCTGTAGGGTCCCCAGCTGGACTGTACTCTGAGACGCTGGGAGAAGACTCACAGACCTATGCGTCGGTCTGCGCAAAGGCCGATGTGACCGGGCTTAGGGTCGTCCCAGCTTGTCTGTGTCGGAAATGCCGTCAGGACCCTCGCGTAAGTTATCGATGGTGCGTCGTCACCCACACCTGGGTGACCCAGTTTCACAATCTTGGATTGTCCGCGCGTTCTTACCCGCCTGCCAGGTTGTTCAAGAAAGTCATGACCTGCAGACCTCCTCACCGGAGGGAACAATGCTGGGAACCAAGAACACCTTATGGAGCGGCTGGCGTAAGCTCAGTTACGCCGTATCCTTGACGATAGCGATCAGATGGAGACATGGCGTGCGTATGGCAAGGCTTTACCTGTCAAGTGCAAGGGCCAGCTCCTTACCCACGCCCACGGGCTGGCAAACCCCGAAGAATACCACAACGATATTCTTCTCCAAATGCATAGTCAACAATCGCTGATCGAAACGGTTGTTGAGCCCCTCGAGCAGTTGGCAAAGGATGAACTTGATATCAGCAGGTCCAGAGATGGCAGACTCGCTCTGGCCAAAAAGCCGTGTCCCTCAACGAAACCTGCGACTGCGAGCAAGTGGGTCCACAGCCACATCTCCCTCTAGCAGCCGTGGTACTGGTGCATCTGGAGCCCTGTGATCCACTTGGCGCTATAAGTGTGAATTCCACCGAACTGTGTAGCTCGGTGACGATGAGGAGAGGTAGGGAGTTTCCGATACGCGCCGACGTGTCGTCGCGGCTCGAGGAGGAAGATGCGAAAGAGGCTGATTGAAAGCTGGCGTTAGATGAAGGCATGGTGAGGAGGGACAAGTTTTGTTGGTGTGAGCGAGAATATATGGGGGGAGCGGAAGTGGCGTTAACAGGTGTTGGACTCGACGACGGAGAGAGGTAGAAATAAGACGTATGGTATCGTAACGTTCCGCGATACTAACCCAGACTTGAGGAGGAACAGCCTGTACACTCACCTTTGTTGATATGTACATACATACAAGCTGAACAGTACAAAAGTCGAACTAACCCCGATTGTAAACGTGAATCCGTCCATACTCGTCCTGTGTCGCATACTCGTCGCTCCCCATCCACACCCCCCTAACATGTGCTCCCTTGCTGGTATCCATACCATTTGGCCACGCACTGAATCAGGATACCTCTCTGGGCAGAACTCACTTCTCCATCCCCAGACGGTGCTTGGACTTGGGCTTGTTGTCCTGGATACGTATCTTCTCAAAGAAGACATACGCTCCATAGTATACACATGACGAGGCGCCCTCGTCAGGTCCATGCTTACTCCGGAATGCGGTGAGCTGAACGCCCTGAATGTTCCTTCCAGCACCAAGTTGGCCCGCAACGTCCCTCAAGAACGAAGCCTGGGTTACCCCCGGAAGTTGAAGGTGCGCGTTGATCTTCCTCCGAATCTCATCACATCTGTCGTGAGCAAGAACCATTATTCGAGCACTCACGAGTCGTAGACCTTGACTGAACGCGTCTCTTCGCCGGCTAGACGAATATCGCCGAAATCCGTCAGAGCCACTGCACGGCCCTTCTTGGGCGCAGCCGCAGCGGTTGAGGATGTCGTAGCGGAAGCGGCAGCTGGAACCGCTGGAGCCGCCTTGGCCCTCTTCCGGGGCATCTTGAGGCCGCGCTCCTCGCGCTCGCGGAAGAAAAAGTATGCTTGCCCATACACGCTCGAGTTCTCGCCCTTGTAAGGTCCATCCTGCGCCATAAAGTTACGGTACGGGACCGGGTTGACGCCAATGGCCCGCTGGAATTCGGTGACTTTCATTCCGCCATTGTCGATGAATGAGCGGATACGCGTGCGCACCTGGTTGCAGTTCCACTTGATCGGCTCGTCGCGGTCAACGAGCTCGGTCTTGTCGTCGTCGTCATCGTCGTCGTCGTAGGGGTCTACATTCTCGACATCGGCCTCGGCGGCGGTGCGTTTCGACGCAGAGGACACATAAGGGCCAGTATCCTGAACAGCAAGCGGGGCCAGTGGCCCGGCCTCAATGGCCGACGACAGCTTTATTGGCATGGTGAGCGGTGTCGGAGGAGGGGAAGAGTGGCAGCTGGATGGGGAGGGTTAGGGTTGTCTTAATTGTCTAATCTGACTACTACTAATCGGGTTGAAATATGAATTGGTTCCGTTAATTGATTGTGGACATTCCTCAAAACAATATAATACGATCATGACGTCACGTGACGGATTAATCTTGCATCCAACTACCAATGAGTTGACTGCTGGGTTCTTCCCATAATCGGCATTAATGGCCATAGCCTATACCGCCGCGGCCCTCTCTGTTTTCAATCTAATGGACCTGAGACCATATCCAGAGAGGGAGGATATCTCGGCGACTGGATGCTATCTGGCTAGAAACCCACGAAACGCGCGACCAAGCTGTCTATAGCTGTCTACTTGTTCACCGAACCGATTTTGCGAAGATCTGGGCTATGAGGAATGAAAGCAAATTAAGCCCTGGAGGCCAACGACGAGCGGAATTTGTCGTCCGAGTCACCCAGCTATGCAACCCAGTCTAGTCTCAGTTTGTTGAGATTAAACCTTGCCGCAGCATGATTTACAGATCTGAGTCAATGATTGCCTTAAAGTTTAAGTGGCACTGAGCCAACTAGTTGGTTACAACTTGTCTTGTTAGTTTGAATGGTTTTCTCGTTTTCGGGTTCAATCTCGTTATTTCAGGCACTCTAGGTCCACATGTCCAAAGAGCCGGCACACCATAACCGGATAAATTGGAAGCATAGCGCGGCCTTCTTGCCTGGTAGGCTAGGCTACTTGGTGGCTACTTGCTTTGTTTTGTCACGCGACATGCACTCCTACATGCCTGTCTAAGTGACTCTCCTCTCCCCGTAATAGTACCCGGCGGGCATGACCGCGGGTACCTCATGGGTCGTGCCTGCAGCGGTTCACTCCCTGGAGTAAATTGACATGACCACGCCGCAGTCGTGGTCATGTTTCTTCATCATCTTTTGTCTCAACTGTACTCTCTCTGATACATATCACGACGGGGAAGATCTCTGCTTCGTCGTCGTGTAGTCTGTCCTTCTTCCCGGCCGCAACTCCAACCCATTCTCTCTAACCAACCCCGCCCCCACACCCTTATTTCCCCCGCCACCCCCGCAATGGCCCCAATCACCCTGGCCATGGCACTTGCCATGGCCGCACTCGTGCCACTCACCCTCGCCGACGACTTACAGGACACGTACGCCCAGTTCCTCCAGATGGGCGCGGCCGTGAGCCAGCTCGACGTGGTCGCGCAACAGGGTTACGCGCCTTACCGCGTCGACTGTCCGCCCGATCTCACCTGGGTCAGGCCTGCAACCGTAAATGATATGCATGGGCCTCCGCTAACTGAAGGGCCTAGCCGACGGCGAAAGCAAGTTCCTCCAGCAGCGCACACCCAACGTCGACGCGGCGGTGGCCAAGATCGTGACCGATGCGGGGATCAGCAAGCCCCAACGTACGCCTGTCATCGGTATAGCCATGTCGGGGGGCGGGTACCGGGCAATGATGTGAGTGCCGGATTGTGCGGAGAGGAACTATGATTCAACTCGTTGAATCTACGGCGGTCGCGCGATTCATCACCTTAACGTAGCCGCTCACCCCAGCACCACCATGGGTCAGGTACAGGCCCTGCAGTCTATCGGTTGGATGGACGCCGTATCCTACATCTCTGGGCTTAGCGGCGGCTCGTGGGCTGCAACGACATACGTCGCCAACGGAGGGAGAAAGGCCAGCGACCTCAACGAGAACGTGTGGGACCTTGAAACCAGCCTCATCACTGGGCCGGTTGGCGGCAAAGATGCCTTCTACACCCGGCTCGCAGAGCTCGTCAAGGCCAAAGCCGACCTCGGCTTCCCAGTCCAGATCACGGACATTTGGGGCCTCTCAATCGCCAACCACGTCCTCCCCCAGGACTTCCGAACCGACACAAGCCCAAACTTTACCATCTCCAAGCTCGCAGCCAACGTCCCTGCCTTCGCGAACGGCAGCCTCCCCATGCCAATTATCGTTGCGGCCGAGTGAGTCACCAAAATCCAGGAACGCCGACCGAGTCTAACGGTAGGATTCCACACACGACAGCAGCGGCAGCCAAGACTGCCCCACTGTACGAGTTTACACCTTTCGAGTTCGGTACCTGGGACAGCTCAAATATCACCAATGGCGGATACTTTACGCCAGTCGAGTTCCTGGGCTCCAACCACACCAACGGGACGTGCTATAACGGGTTCGACCAGTTGAGCTTTATCACTGGCGTCTCTGCGACCCTTTTCAACAACCTCGGGAGCCTAACTTCGGCTCTCTTTGACCCCACCAGCTTCCCCTTCCTCAACGCCACCACTCAAAATGTGGCGACCATTCCCAACCCGTTTCAGGGGTACACGGGGAGCGAGAACCCCGACCCGGCCGACACGGAGCTTATGCTGGTAGACGCTGGCGAGACGGACCAGAACTTGCCCCTTCTCCCACTCATTGTACCCGACAGGAAAGTGGACGCAATCCTGGCACTGGACGCTAGCGCCGACACTAAGAACAATTGGCCTGACGGAAGCGCCCTGTATGCCACCTACAACGCCACTTCTGGTACCGACTTCAAGATGCCCGTAGTTCCCAGCCCGAACGGCTTCATCAACGGCGGCCTCAACACCCGGCCCACCTTCTTTGGATGCAACGATACCAACACGCCCCTAATCATCTACTTGCCAAACTATCCCTACTCGGCGTGGACCAACATTTCGACCTTGACCCTTGCGCAGACGACCAACGTGACCGCGACCCAGATCGTGTCAGCGGAATCAAGCGTAACCCTCAATGGTATCGCGGGATGGCCAACCTGCCTCGCTTGTGCGCTCACCGACCGCGCAAACGGATATACGGCTGCCAACCGCTCATCTGTCTGCGCTGAGTGCTTCAGCGTATTCTGCTGGAACGGTGAGGATAACAATACCCAACCCGACGCGTATACCCCCACCATCGGAACCCCGTCCTTTGTGTCTAGCCTCAAGCTCAATGTTCCGTCGGGCGTATCAGCCAAGCCGGAGAAGAGCTTGGCTGGCGCGCTTACTGTGCCCTCGGCGTTTGTGCTCGCCACTGCGGCGGTCGCGTGGCTCGCGATCTAGGCTTGATACTCGATAGTATGATAACATAGTTTTGAAACAGATGCCAACCAAGCAGACCGCTGGCCTCCGCATGGCGAGACTTGGCGTCGTCCATAACCTATCGAGCTTCTCAGCTGCCAACAGCCCATCATTGTCTCACGTCTCATTTCTCCATCCGATCCATCAATCAACTATCCAACCAAGGCCCATTCTTCAGACGATGTACCATCCCGTGACGCACATGACACCGGCTGTTGAAGCTCACCCCAGCTTCCTCCTGTTAGCCGCAGCGCACCTGTGCAAGATATGCATCGCGTGCGACATAGAGTATTGTGGCTTCGCGGCTGTGGGTGCAGTCAAGGATGGCGATCTCGAGCGCTGCCTCAACTGCTTAACCACCCCGGGCAGTGTTCGCACAGAGGCAAATGTATCGACACTCGACTTGGCACGCCGCGCGAGATCGAGGGCAGGCAGGTATTCGCATTCGGCGTGGGCCCCAAAATGGCCAAGAGGTCCGCCGACGGCCAAGGTGATGCCGACAGCATTGGTGAGTGGAGCGTGGAACCTCACCATACCAATGCGCTTCCGCCTCCAAGTCTTTCCAATAACGCCATGATCGACCTCGGCTTCACTCGCCGGCCCGACAACATCGAGCACGACGCATGGAGTAAGCGGGCCGGCCATTTCTAGCTAACATTTTACACGGCCCTACAGAAGATATACCAGCTTGACCCCAGTCATGTTCCAGCAGGACGTCTACGTGTTCGTCCAGAAACAGAAGAATGGCGCCCTCGACTCCTGTCTGTCGAGATGACAGGTGGGTGCACATAGGCCATTGGCGTCACGTGACCTGCTAGCTCTATAAACACATACCAAAGCCCGTTCTAGTCACGCAACAGCTCTTAGTCGCGCGAGCGGACAACGCTGTGAGTGGTCCTCGCGCGTCCTCGCGAGCCGCAGATATATTAAACCTGCAGTTCCAACAATCATGTCCGGCTTCTTGGTCCAGGGGTAAGATAAGCGCTTCGGGTTTTCCACCATCCCGTCGTGAACACGACTGTGCTTGACCCGGGTTCGAGTCCCGGAGAAGCCCACCTTTTGCTCGGCGAACAGCCTTGCACTCTCGTATAACAGACGAGTTGGGAATGGCATGTGTTGACTGTAATGTTGATTGGACAAGTTACTGGTTGGGCTGGATCATAGGGGAGCGCAGAGTCGGAGTGGGAGCAAGGACCAAAGGCCGTGGTCGCACGTCGAGAAATGCATCTTGTACGCAACATGATGCATACATGGGTGCATGGGTAATTCGGTGAGATTGATATTCAACGTGGTTGGTAATGGTTGTTGTATGTAGGTGTGCAGCTGCTGCAGGTTGAAACGCATGGGTAGGACGGCCACACCCTCTCCAACAAGTGCCAAACCCACAGGTTTGAGGGCGACGTCCATTCCGACACTCAGACGACGACCCCCGCCAAACCTTTTCTTCTCCTCTATAGTTCCACCCCGCCCATGCCTTTGGAGAGACGCAAACTACCGGCCAAGCTAGCTTCCGTTGCCAAACTCGCAAGCAGAAACCCTCTTCCCTTGTGCTCAGGCATCTCAGCCCCGTTCGCATGTAAGCATCGGGATACACCTGATTCTCCGCAGCTTCCTGGTCCCTCATCCCCGGCTCAGCCCTCATCGCTTCCTTGAAACAACAAGTAGGCCGAGGCAGTAGTGGATCGACTTCCTCCCCGTCCCCCACCATGGCCAATGACTACCACGCCGCATCCTTTGGCGATCCTAACCTACCTGAGCAGCACCTCCGCGACGTGCTTCGGCGGGCGATGGCAGGGCCCTCGGAGACGCTGTCGTCGATATTTCCGCCATCCCTCTCTTCCCAAGAACATGAAAACATATAGGTCGTGTGGCGAAATGGCATCGCGTCTGACTACGACGAGTAACGACGAGTACATCAGGAGATTGCGGGTTCGACCCCCGTCATGACCTTGGGCGAGCGCGAGCGAGTTCGATACCTTTTGGTTACGAGGGGTGCGACACGCTGGATGGAGCCAGTGGTCCAGGTCGTCCGCACCTACTAGTCCTGAACAGGAGGGAGATTGAGGCATGTCGGCGCATTACACAGTTGGCAGCACTGCACAACTACTTTGGCAATGACCAGCCACTAATCCCCGGAAAGAAGAGTTTGCTCTTGATCTCTGGCAATCATGGACTGACTCTCAGCCCTCCGTATCCGAACCCGGCCCTCAGCTCCCGGCCATGAACATGCTATGACAGCAGCCAGCAACTCCCGGCCAAGCGCTGTTCGCTGGCTAACGATACAGCCCGCCATCATGCGTGCGTTTCTGGCCTGACATTGTCCCAAATACGCCTTTGGCTCGATCAGTTGAGGACATGTCCTTCTCTTCGCTCACGACCCGCTTCTCCCACACCCGCTTCGCTCACGACCCCTCCGTGTCCAGTACATGCATTGAATGCGGCTCTAGCCGCGAGTATGAGGAATGAGATTACAGTGTCTAAGCCCCGAGGACCATAGTGAGTAGCGCCATGCGGATGAACAGGCCATAACGCATCTGGCGGAAGTAGGCGGCGCGGCGCGAGTCAAAGTCGACCTCGGGGTCGATCTCGTTGAGGCGCGGGAGCGGGTGCATGACAATCGCGCTCTCCTTGGCGCGCGCAAGGACGTCGTGGTTGATCACGTACATGTCCTTGACAGCCTCGTACTCGGCGAGGCTGTCGAAGCGCTCCTTCTGCACGCGCGTGACGTACAGCACGTCGCTGTGGGGGATGACCGTGTCGAGGGTCGTGTGCTCGTACCACTTGATGCCGGCACGCGTCGCCTCGGCCTTGACGTACTCGGGCATCTTGAGCGACGGAGGCGAGACAAAGTTAAGCGTCACGTCGTAGAGCGAGAGAAGCTTGACGAGCGAGTGCACGGTGCGGCCGTTCTTGAGGTCACCGATGAGAGTGACAGTCACACCATTGACCGAACCCAGCTCCTCACGGATGCAGAAGACGTCGAGCAGCGACTGCGAGGGGTGCTCGCCGATACCGTCGCCGGCGTTGATGATTGGGACGGGCGACGACTTGGCGGCCTCCTTGGACGAGCCGACCGCGGGGTGGCGGAGCACAATGGCATCCGAGTAGCAGCCGAGAGTGCGGATCGTGTCCGAGAGCGACTCGCCCTTCTTCACAGAGGAGGTCTCAGCCGTCACCTGCACAACCTCACCACCGCAGCGCTTCATGGCAGCCTCGAACGACGTCGAAGTACGCGTGCTGGGCTCGTAGAAGAGGGTGGAGAGCACACGGCCGCGGAGAGTGTCGACCGAGCCCTGGCGCTCAACCTGCGTGCGCATCTCGGACGCGAGGTTGAAGAGTGCGTGCAGGTCATCCCTGTTGAACTGGCCAACCGACAGGATGTGGCGGCGTGCGAACGCAGGGTGGGGCTGGCGAGACGGAAGCAGTGAGAGAGGCGAAGTCTGGGGTACGGGCTGGGCCGCGAGCGACATGAGCGAGGGCTGCTCGCG
Organism: Cutaneotrichosporon sp. HIS471; assembly: GCA_030864385.1. Taxonomy (NCBI): domain Eukaryota; kingdom Fungi; phylum Basidiomycota; class Tremellomycetes; order Trichosporonales; family Trichosporonaceae; genus Cutaneotrichosporon; species Cutaneotrichosporon sp. HIS471. Next base: position 3,353,626 of record AP028239.1, on the reverse strand, counting down.
CGTGGGCGCACCGCCGAGGAGGGGAAGCTGGGGAATCGAGGGCGAGGCGAGCAGGCTGATGCTCGGGCGTGACGTGCGCGTGAACGACGAGCGCGAGGCACGGGACTGACGGACGCTGACGCCGAACGAGATGTCGCGACCAAGGGGCATCGAGAACGCGGCGCCGTCGAGCACAACGGAGTGGTTGTTGATGACGACACGGTGGACGCCGCCAGCAACCTGCTTACCGCCCAAGGGCGACCAGTCGGCACTGTCCTCGAGCTCGAACACCGACGAGCGGTTGACCTCAACCTCGACATAGGTCTGCGCCTGCTCGGGGATGTCGAAGATGGCGCGAGGGTTCTCCGCGAGGCGGAGGGCGATGTCCTCGAGGGTGAGGCGGCCGTCGCCAACAGCCGTGAGGAGAAGAGGGAGAGTCTCCTCGACACCGCTGCGAGCCGAGACGGGCTTGCCAAGCGCCTGGCCAAGCTCATAGGGCAGAACGCCGACAGAGAAGACGTCGATCGTCTCGAGGTTCTCCCAGAGCGCGGCCTGGTCGTCCGCGGTGGGGAGGACCTTGGCGGCCTCGGGGAAGTCGGCCTGGGAGTAGAAGAGTGCGTACACCGAGACGTCGCAGGTGACCTTGAGGCCCTTCTCCTTGGCGAGAGCGATAAGGAGCATGTCGTCGCGCGTCGACACCGAGGCAATGTGGATGCTGCGGTTGTTGAGCGACGCGAGGAGGAGGATCGAGGCGAGGTCAGTCGCGCGGGCGTCGGTGACGATCGGCTTGTCCTGGGGCCAGGCGGCAAAGTGCTGCGCGACGCTGGCGACCTTGTTGACGGGGCCGTAGAAGTTGTTGAAGGGGATGAAGAGGGCCTTGGCGCCAGCCTCGAGAGCCGAGGCCAGGCGCGACGCGTTGTCCGGTGTGGCGGCAACCGAGAACATGTAGTCGCAGTGAGCGGCGCCAGAAGCGTTCTGCTGGGCTCGCTGGAGCGAGATCTCGTCCTCGACCGCCGAGCGGACACCCTGCGGCACCATCTGGATGGTGGTGAAGCCACCGCGGATGGCGGCCTGGGTCGCGACACCAAAGTCGGCCGAGCCGACCTCGGCGGCACCAGGAACGAACGACTGAACCGACACGAGACCGGGGAAGGTGAAGGTCTGGTGGCTAGTCTTGAAGTCAACCGAGGTGATGTCAAAGGTGGGCTTGCGGATAATGGCCTCGATGAAGAGCTTGGCGCACTTGACGTTGGTGATCAGGGGCACTGCGTAGTCGACAGCCATACGACGCGAGATGTAACCCTTCGAGATGTACGACGCGGGGCGACGGTAGCGGTTCTTGGACGGCAGGTTGATGTACAGGTCGATAAGGTTGTTGGCCAGGTGCTGCTGGAGCGAGTACTCGGACTTCTGGGGGTCATCCTCTCCCTCGGGGAGGGCCTCGAGGTACTTGACCGGGATGCCGTGCTCCTGGATAAAGTCGGCGGTACCAGCGGTGGCGAAGAGGTTGTAGCCGAGCTTGTGGAGCTTGTGCACCGAGGGGAGCATCTCGAGCTTCTCCTTGAAGGAGCCGAACGAGAGGAGAACGTTCTTCTTGGGCGGGCGGATACCAGTCGAGATGAGAGCCTTGAGGTAGGCATCGTAGCGGTCTTTGCCGAAGCAGGCAACCTCACCAGTCGAGGCCATCTCAACACCGAGAACGGGGTCGGCTCCACCAAGACGCGAGAACGAGAACTGGGGCACCTTGACACCGACGTAGTTGGGGGGCATCTTGATGTCGGGGTAGGGGGTGACAGGAAGGCCGATCATGACTTTGGTGGCAATCTCGATGGCGTCGATGCCCGTGACCTTGGAGACGAAGGGGAACGAACGGGCAGCACGGAGGTTGCACTCGATGACCTTGATCTCGTTGTTCTTGGCAATGAACTGGATGTTGTACGGGCCAGTAACGTTGAGGGCGGCACCAATCTTGGCGGTCGCGACCTCAATCTTGCGGATGGTCTCGGGGTCGAGGTCCTGCGGGGGGAGGACGAGGGTCGCGTCACCCGAGTGCACGCCGGCGTTCTCGACGTGCTCCGAGATGTAGTGCATGACCATCTTGCCGTCCCTGGCGACGGCGTCCATCTCGATCTCCTTGGCGTCCTCGATGTACTTTGAAATGACGACGGGGTGGTCGCGCGAGACCTGGGTCGCGGCACTGAGATAGGTGGAGAGGTCGTCCTCGGTGAAGACGACGTTCATTGCCGCACCCGAGAGCACGTACGAGGGGCGGACAAGCACGGGGTAACTGACCTTGTCGCAGAACGCCTTGGCCTCGGAGAACGAGGTGAGCTCCTTCCAGAGCGGCTGGTCGACCTCGATCTTGTCAAGCATACGCGAGAACTTGTAACGGTTCTCGGCGGTGTCGATCATCTCGGGCGAAGTGCCGTAGATCTTGACGTTCTGGCGGTGGAGAGCCAGCGCAATGTTGTTGGGCGTCTGACCGCCCATCGAGAGGACGAGACCCGACGAGCTCTCAATGTCGTAGATGTCGAGGACAGTCTCAAGCGAGATGTTCTCAAAGTAGAGACGGTCAGCCTCGTCGTAGTCGGTAGAGACGGTCTCGGGGTTGTAGTTGATCATGACCGTCTTCATGCCGTTCTCTCTGAGAGTGCGGATGGCACGGACGGCGCACCAGTCGAACTCGACGGACGAACCGATACGGTACACACCAGAGCCGAGGACCATGACACCGTTGTCGTTGAAGGTAACGTCGTGCTCGGACGCGTTGTACGTAGTGTACAGGTAGTTGGTGAAGGCCGGGAACTCGGCGGCGACCGTGTCAATCTGCTTGACGAACGGCGAGATGCGAGCGTCCGAACGGAGGCGGCGGACAGCAAGCTCGTTCGAGTTGATGGTCTTGGCGATCTGACGGTCCGAGAAACCGAGCTGCTTGGCGTTGCGGAGGAGTTCGTCGGGGATGGTCGCGGCCGAGTATTTGGCCATGACGTCCTCGGTCTTGGAGATGCGCTCGAGGCGGCGGAGGAACCAGGGGTCGATGCTCGACATTTCGTTAATCTTCTCGACCGAGTAGCCGAGCTTGAGTGCCTTGGCAATGGCAAAGAGACGCTGGTCGGTAGGGTTGCGGATCTCGTGGTCAATGTCCTCGACGTCAATGTTGACGCCAAAGCCGCCCCAGCTGTCGTCGATGCAGCGGATGGCCTTCTGGATAGTCTCCTCAAAGGTGCGGCCGATGGCCATGACCTCACCAACCGACTTCATCGACGACGAGAGTGCAGTCGAGACGCGGTTGAACTTCTTAAGGTCCCAGCGGGGGATCTTGACGACGCAGTAGTCGAGCGAGGGCTCGAAGCAGGCGGTCGTCTTCTTGGTGACCGAGTTGCGGATCTCATTGAGGGGGATGTTGAGACCGAGCTTGGCGGCGATGAAGGCCAGGGGGTAGCCGGTTGCCTTGGACGCGAGGGCCGACGAACGCGAGAGACGCGCGTTGACCTCGATAATGCAGTACTCCTTCGAGTACGGGTTGAGAGCGTACTGAATGTTGCACTCGCCAACGACGCCGAGGTGGCGGATAACGTTGACCGCGGTGGTGCGGAGCATGTTGTAGTCGGCGTCCGAGAGCGTCTGCGACGGCGCGACGACGATCGAGTCACCGGTGTGGATACCGAGGGGGTCAAAGTTCTGCCGTCAGTCACTAATCCTCACAACCGAAGGGACTCACCTCCATGTTGCACACGGTGATGCAGTTGTCCATGCAGTCGCGGACAACCTCGTACTCGACCTCCTTCCAGCCCTTCATCGACTTCTCGACGAGGACCTGGGGCGAGGTGGCGAAGGACTTGTTGCAGAGCTCCTCGAGCTCGTTCTCGTTCTGGGCAAAGCCCGAGCCGAGACCGCCGAGCGCGTATGCTGCACGAACGATGACGGGGTAGCCGATGCGGGCGGCGGCCACCTTGGCCTCGTCAAAGTTGTTGGCCGACGAGGAGTCGGCGCACTTCTCGCCGATCTGCTCCATGGCCTGGGCAAAGAGGTCACGGTCCTCGGTGGTGATGATGGTGTCGATGGGCGTGCCAAGAACCTTGACGCCGAGGCCCTCAAACTCGTCCTTGAGCTGCACACCAACGTTGAGGGCGGTCTGTCCACCGAACGTGCAGTAGATGCCGTCGGGCTTCTCGTGCTTGATGATGCGGCGCACAAAGTCGGGCGTGACAGGGAGGAAGTAGACCTTGTCCGCGAGACCCTGAGAGGTCTGGATGGTGGCAATGTTCGGGTTGACGAGGATGGTGTAAATACCCTCCTCCTTGAGTGCCTTGATAGCTTGCGAACCCGAGTAGTCGAACTCACCGGCCTGGCCGATGGAGAGACCACCAGAGCCGAGAACAAGGACCTTCTTGACCTGAACGCGGGGCAGGCGCTCGCGGTGCGCGGCGAGCTCACCGCCGGGCATGTCAATGGAGACGAGGCGGCCCTCGGCGGCGGTGTTGTAGACGCTGTCAATGAAGACGTCGAAGAGGAACTCGGTGTCGCGAGGACCCGGGGCTGACTCGGGGTGGAACTGAACCGAGAAGAAGGGCTTGCCGTTCTTGCCCATCCAGATACCCTCGTTCGAGTTGTCGTTGGCGTTGGTGAAGAGCGGCTCCCAGCCGTTGGACAGGGTGGTGACATCCACCTCGTAACCGTGGTTCTGCGAAGTAATGTAGCAGCGGCCCGAGGTCGAGCACGTGCACGGGATGTTCATGCCACGGTTGCCGTACTTCATCTTGCGCGTCTGGGCACCAGAAGCGAGGGCAATGAGCTGGTGGCCAAGACAGATACCAAAGATGGGAACCTTGGAGGTCGCGAGAGCGACCTTGAGGTGCTCGATAGTGATCTTGACCATGGACGGGTCGCCAGGGCCGTTCGAGATGAACAGACCGTCAAACTGACCGGCCTCCTTGTTAAAGTCGTAGTCCCAAGGGACGACCTTGACCTCGACGCCGCGCTTGCGGAAGCAGCGGATCTGGTTCCACTTGAGGCCGACGTCAACCGCGAGGATGCGAAGAGTCTTGCCGGTGCGGGGGTTGAGCTTGGGCTCGGCGCCGCTCTCAACAGTGTAGAGGACAGGCTCCTTGATCGACACCTTGGCGACGAGGTTGACGGCGTTGGGGTCCGCGAAGGGGATGGTGTCGTAGTCAGCGACCCAGGCGTTGGGGCCGTTAGTGATCTGGGCAGGCGAGCCGAGACCGCCGAGGAGGCGCTGAGCGGCGCCAGTCAGCGAGGCCGAAGCCTCAGCCTTCTTGTGGGCGAGCACGCGGCCAAGCAGAACACCGCCCTCACGGAGACGCTTGGTAAGCATACGCGTGTCGACACCCCACATGGCGGGGACGCCCTGCTCTTTGAGCCACTGGCCGAGGCTGCTCGACGCGAGGTGGTGCGAGTAGCTGGGGTGGTAGTTGGCAACGATGAGGGCCGCGACGTGGATGCGACGGCTCTCAAACTCGATGGGGATGCTGTCAAGGACGGCGTTGGTGACCTTGTCAAACTCGGCCTTCATCTCCTCCGGGCGCTGGGGCACACCGTAGTTGCCGACCAGGGGATAGGTCAGGATGAGAATCTGGCTCTCGTACGAGGGGTCGGTGATGGATTCGGGGTAACCGACCATACCTATGGGTCAGGCCGGCAGTCACCAGCATTACTCACCGGTCTGGAAGACACACTCGCCAGAAATGCTCTTGTCAGCACCAAACGAGTGGCCGGAGAGGGCGAGGCCGTCGGCGAGCTCGAGGACCATGTTGCCGCGGCCCATAGAGTCGTCCCACTCAGTCTCGCCAACCATAAAGTCGACGCCTCTGCTTGAGGCAGGAGGGTAAAGCGAACCGGGAGGAAGGACAGTGGACACAGCCGCGCTCGTACCGTGGGCAACCGCAGCCTTGGGAGCGGGAGCCGGCGAACCGGGGGTGAGGGTGTTGGTGCCCGCGGACACCTCGTCGTTGGCGGGAGCGACCATGTTGTCTGCTCTACACGACTTTAAGAAGGATGGATAAAGGGGAAAAGTTTTCTACGCAAATGACGCGTTGAGCTTGAAAGGTGACGGTAGCGTCGGGTCAAGGAAAGGATTTTGCAGGTTGGCTGCCTTGTGCTAACCAGAGGAGGGTTGTTAGCGCGAAGGGGAGGCCTTTTGGGAGGAGGTAAGTTAGCAAAGAGGGTGTGCTGATGGGCACAAAGTGCATGAAAAAGAGAGAGGAGAAGGGAGAAGGAGAAGAGAGAAGAAGAAGAGAGAGGAGGAGGAGACAGGACGGGTGAGGATTGCAGAGTGGTGTGGCCAACTTCCTAGTAGGTTTGAAGGAAGCAAATTCTGGATGATTGCACAGTTTATTGGTTCAAAGTTGCTAGCTGCCTACTGCCGGGGTTGAGGGGTCACCAGGGCAACTGGCAACTGGCAGCTTGGCTTACCATATTGTAGTTGATTTTTGTTAGGGTGACTGCCCTAATACCCTATACCCTAGTTACCCTACTAACCCTCGCAATTTTTTTGCACAGGTCGTTTCTAGGCGTCTCTGGCTCATTGAGTCATTGATGATTGAGCCAAAGTGGAGGTAGATCGAAATTTTCGACCTCATAGTAGGTACACTATACGACAACGCGTTCTAGGTCCCAACCAACCCCCCCTTTTTTTTTTGGGCCACCCTTCCCTCCCTTCCCTCCAGCCATCCCAGCCACTCTCCACAATCTCCACCCAATGTATATGAAAACCTCCTAACAGACCAGGCCCAGGCAATCACTGTGCTCATTATACTGACTATCCTCAATATGCGCACTGTCCTCAAAACATCTTGGCACTACCTCGTACCTCGTACGACCTTTGTGCATAACAACTTATTGGCTGATCGGCTAATCCTGTATACTCAAAAGTTGAACTCGACTTTGTAGTCTAATACTGATTTCATTAGGTGTAAACAATGAATAAAGACAAGCCTAAGCACTTTGCTGTGGCATGTAAGACTGAGGTTGAAGTGCATTATAGTTGAATCTTAGCAGTCTCACTGTACCATTGTGTGCGGAGTTTCAGTTGGTTGCTTCTGAATCGGCTTCTGACCAGAAGCTGACGATCTGGGTCGAATGAGATACTCGACAAGGCCCAGGTACTCATCGCCAACAGCCAGCTTGCTTGCGGCTACCTCTACATCCTCCAGCTTCTTACCTTCTCACCTTCTCATCCTGTCAGCCCATTGATCAACTATCTAACGTAATGACATCAGGCCTTGATGGGGCTTGATACCACTCACCGACCAACCCATCGGTCCCCCCCATCAATCCAGTGCAGAGGGCGCCAAGTCACGAGTTTGTACATTTCCAAGTTACCCTCCTGTTGTTGTGGCACACATCTGAGTGTTGGGTGATGACGGAAGTCCCGTGTTGTAATGTTTTATCTGATACCCCCACCTCCACCTCCCTCCACCCGCCACCTAGTATGAACAATTCAGGGCCATAGAGCGGGGACCTCTAAGACTCTAGACCTCCAGCCACCTCCAGCCATCACATCACCTTTAGGATCACGCCGACGACGCCGAACACTACTCATTCTCATCACTCATTCTCCTTGACAGCATGCCCACTGTCCTGGTTCACATCCCTCACTCTGAGGGTGGCGCACATGGTGATGACGAGCCTCTCCCCGCCTCACGCTTCGCAGAGCCGTCATCCAACCCAGACGATCCAGACTTGGCCACTGTCGTTCGCCGTATTCGGTCCGCTAAACGTATCGTTGTTGTATGTGGTGAGTCCTCCAGGCCTCCAACAAACCCCCGTACATTCTAACTTGAAGGCGCAGGCGTAAGCACAGCAGCATCGATACCCGACTTTCGAAGCTCGACTGGCCTCTTTGCCCGTGGATGCGTCAAAGACTTGTTCCACATCAAGAGCTTAACCTCGCCGCACCTCTTGCCTTCCCACCATGCCCTCCTGTCCAACTTGAACCGCCTAGCAGACCAAGCAGAACCAACAGCCTTTCACCTCTTCCTGCGCGATATGGATCGTGAAGGACGGTTATTGCGTGTGTACACCCAAAATATAGATGGGCTGGAAGCGCGTGCAGGCCTCAAGACAGGTATACCTGTCCCGAAGCGACGGGTTTCCTCTCGCTCATCTTCGCAACCACAGCCATCGAGCTCGTCGTCCCAAATCCAACCGTCTCAGTCATCAACTCCTAACCCCACCTCCCAAGCCCCCTCCCCCGCCAGCGGCACCACCACCCCCAACACACGCGAATCGTCCCCAGTCCGCTGTATCCCCCTCCACGGCCTCCTGTCAAGTATGCACTGTACGCTGTGTTCGGAATCCGTTCCCTCGGCCTCCCGCTTCCCACTCCCAGACGAACCGCTATCCTGCCCAAAGTGCGACGAGGTAGCTTCCATTCGCTCTGCTCTTTCGGAACGCCAACGAAAAGTCGGCACTCTTCGCCCCTCAGTCGTGCTATATGGGGAAGAACATCCACAGGGCGAGGCGATTGGAACGGTAATGGAACGCGACTTACGTGGTACCGGACCCCGGGGAGAACGCGAAGGTCGCGCAGACCTCCTCCTCGTAGCTGGGACTTCGCTTTCCATCCCCGGAGTCAAGAGGATGGTCAAGGAAATGGCTAAGAGTCTCTCAAGGAGTGCGCAACCAGTCAAAGCGGTATACGTTAATGCCGAACCACCCTCCAAGCCTACCGAGTGGGACGGCGTATTCGACGTCTGGGCACAAGGTGACGTACAAGACCTAGCCGCACTGGTTGGGGATACGTCCTTTGCCCCGCCTCTTCCAAAGACACCTCGAAGGAAGAAGGACAATGGTCTACCCACCCCTAGCACTGGTTCGCGGAAACGCAAAGCCGAAGACGATGACACGCCAACAAAGCGAACCATGCTTCTCACGCCGGCCAGCACGCCTCGGAAGAGCCGGAGCTCGAGCCTCCCTTCCCCCAGCCCACTTGCTTCTCTATCGCCACCACCGAGGCCTGTATTCGTAGCTGATGAGTCAAAGCCTACTTTCCTGGCAAAGGTACAGGCTGAGAAGGGCTCGCGCAAGGTGACGCAGAACAAGGACACTCGAAAGCGTAGGAAGCATTCCCCTTCCCTCTCACCTGAGCCAGAGGTGACTCCCACCAAGCCGGTTGCGCGCTTCTCACCTCCGCCACCGCCGTCGTTTGACATTAGGTGTTTGGTGGAGCCGAACGATGTGAGGTGCCTAGATGATCATAGATGATCGGCGGGGTATTGCTACTGTATATTGTTATAGTTTGCTTAGTTGATTTGTAGGATGTACTGTATGTATTTTGCTCTGCTGCGTGCACAAGGTTGCAATTGCGAGCAAGTCAAGTTAGGCGAGTGAATGCTTTGCGTGTAGAGTACAGCGTGACAATGCAGAGAATGGTCGGGTGGGCTAGCTTCAGGCGGAGGTGTTGCGCCACCTCGGGTGATGTGTGATGTGTAATGTGTACCAAGGCTTTGCCTCTGTTCCGATACTGCTTACAACAAACTGATTTGAATCAACTGATCATCCGACCACGTCTCCTATCCACTCTCACTCTCACTCTCACTATTACAAGTCACAGAATGCACAACATTGGTTTTATGGATTACACAATAGGGGTTTGAGTTGGGTCTGGTTTCAGAGTAGTCGTCAAGTCGTCCGTCTGCCGTCTAGGTCTCTCCCTATATTCCCTATTTGGGGGTTGGGGCTACACCATTGAGAGGTGGTCGTTCCATGCGATCATGGGCGCGGGAAGCTGACGTGGACGGCGGAGGCGGCCGAAGAAGTTGCGCGGTGCGTGTGTTTCAACGTGCTATTTGTTAGCGCATGACTAAAGCCAAGCCATGTTGCGGGGATTCAGGAAGAAGCGGACGCCCGATAAAAGATTGGCGCGCGGGCCGTGTAGGAGCGGTGTCACCCGCACGCAACAATGAATGTGTGCGGAGCGCCGTCGTGTGTGATGATCAGGGGTGACATCACATCGACGCGGCGCAATGAAAAGTCGAGGATGCAAAGAATCCAAAGATGGAGGATGATGGATGGTGGCGATGGTAGTGGTGGAGATTGTGGACGTGGAGATTGTGGATGGTAGATGAGGTGGCGAGGTGGAGAAAGTGGAGACTCACGGGAACAGCTACGACAGCAGCTGGTGGGATCAGACGAGGCTGGCGGCGCGCTGCGCGTCCAACCAGCGCTGAGAGACGGGGCACGAGCGTCTGCGAGGGGTGCATGATGATGTTGGCGGTGTCCGCTGGTGTTGTTTGTTGTGATTAGAGGTTGGGTAGGTGGGTGGATGCGCGATTATTGCGCAGTGGTGGGATATGTTAAGATGAGAGATGAAGAGTATGAAGAGGAGACAATATAGATGAAGAAGAGAGATGTGAGACGATTAGAGTCGAATTGACTCTCGATTCTCGGTAGTTTGTGGCGCTGGGATGTGTTGGGTGTGTCACCGCGGGTCGGGGACGGGCGTTGTCGCAATATAAGGTGGCGACCGAGTCAAGGTTTTGGATCCACAATGGATATGGATTGATGTAAGATGTAAGATGTAAGATATAAAACAGGAGACGTGGACTTTGACTTGACGTGTCTGAGTAGTTGGACAAGACGAGTACGGGAGGATGATGATGAGTGGGGGAGGATATGTAAGGCTGATCTTGATCCTGATTATTGTACATTCAAAGAGTGGCTCAGGGTCTAGGGGCTCGGGGCTCGGCGTCTAAGCAGTCCCCCTCTTGTTAACATATAATCGGGATATTTTCAACGTTCCATATGGGTCATAATTGGCGCGTCATGACTTGATTCCTTACAGTTAAACTATTACCGCTCGATTACCTTTTGACCTTGTGCTTTAGGGCCCCCGCTTACCCCCCCGGCTTGCCCGCCTGACCATGAGGTCTGATTTTTGTGGGGATATGGGGAAACCCCTGAATGGATTTGGCATGTTTACCCTGTGTTTGGTATAGAATTGTTGGCAAACTACATCATCTGTTCCGAGATCGGTCATTTACCTCTAAACACGGCTTACGGACTAGACCGCAAGTAGAACGCGTCATACAGCCCTCCTCGATCCTCGACCTCCTCCTCCTTCATCAATTTCAACTTAGTCCCCACTCTAAGTGCGATGAGTGATTTACAGTAACACAACAAAACACAATGCTATGCTTCCTCTTCGTCTAACACACGTGGCGCTGACAGGTGATGTACAGGCACCGGTGCGCTCCATGCCATTCCTCGGCGTCTGTTTCCGTCGCTTGCTCGCTTAGAAGGGCTGCTTGCCCAGTCCCCAGGCGCGCAGCGTTCCGCGCACATCGCCCAGTGCTTCGACTTGGCCTTGAGCTACAATCGTAGGCTCACCACTGCCCAAACCATAGTTGAGCGGAACGGTGCGCGAACTCGGGCGTAGGACACGAGTAGCCGTCCGATGCAGGTCCTGTTACGTCAGTTTTTGTGTCGGAGCGAAATGAGGGAAATCAAGCCTGTGGAAATCATCACGCGATAGATCCAAAGTGATCTGCGATAAGAGCTGGTGGGCGAGCAAGTTGACGAGCGCAATGACGCATACAACATCGCCTCGTTCCAGTTCCAGGGAGCACTGTCTCTTGGTCGGCCATACAATGGCCCACCACCATCTGCCCACCCATCGCTCTCACCTCCACTTGCCCTGCTCCCATTCCTAACCTCTCCGACATCGACACCACTTTGAAGATGGGTGTTCGGCCGTCCGCCTCCGAGGTCCTCTATTGCTAAACAGCCCACCTCCGACGTCGTCGGACAGACCCGCCATCGGCTCTTCACCACCTCAACTCCGACAGCCCCGCTCGTCCGCCATCCACTCATCAACCCCTCCACTCGGACCAGTTCAGTGTCGGCCCTTCGGGCCTCCGCTCCGCACTCACATCAATCGTCAGCGCGTCAATCTTGGCGCACATCTCCTCAACCGGCACCTTGTGACCGTGAATCTGCGTCTGCCGCCCAAGATCCTCGACGGCAGTCAACCGACTCTCGAGCGCCATGACAAGCTGCGACTTGAGCATGTTCTTTGCGCGCAGGAGCTCGATCTGGGAAATACCGCCCTTCTGCGGCCGAGTAAGCGTGTCGAGCTGGTGCGCGATAATGTTGGCAACGCTCCCAGCGAATTGAGGGTACACGCTCATTGCGATGCCGAAAAGACCAGAGTCGGCATAGCAGTGGTGGAAACCGGCGCAGTAGTCGACCGCGTGGTAGCGATTCAGAACGTTCGTGTACAGGCGAGTGTACATGCCCTTGCCAGGTCCGCCGGCACTGAAGGAACCACCACCACCGAGGAGAGTCTGCAGTGTTGCCAGAGCGTAGATGTCGGGATCGTGGACACCGAGACCCTCAAAGCCAATGTAGAGGTGCACAAACTCCTCCTCCGGCTTGAGCATGTATTCCTCGCCGCCGGTGTAGACCGCCTTGGCGGCTGCGAGGTGCCTGTCGCTCTCCAATGGTGGGTTCACGACTGTCGCAAAGCCCTTTGCTCCGAGTGGCTGTGCCGACGCACCGGGCCGAAGCGAGCTCTGAACGTGCGTCTCGCTACTGGCAGGTACAATGCCAAAGTGCTTCTCGGCAAGCCCGACCAGTTCCTCATGCGGCATGCCAACGCCCGAAACCACGATCCGCTCGGGACGGTACCAGTCGCGCATGAAACCGCGGATCTCGGCGTCGCCCAAGACATCGAGCTGGCTCTCAGGGCACAGGAGCGGCATGCCGAGCGTGTTGTCCTTGAACGCGACTGTGTGCATGATTTCGGGAAGGATGAGCTCGGGCTTGGCCCATATCTCTCTAATCTCGTATGCGGCTGCGGCCTTTTGCGCCTCGAGCTCCTCGGGAAGCAAGAGGGGGTGGAGGATCGTCGATGAAAGAAGCGACATGGCGAGGTCGAGCGACTGGGGGAACACAGTCGACTGGTACATTATAGTCTCGCGCGACGAGCTGCATGTAATCTGCGAGCCGAGCTGATCGATGAGGGTCATCATTTCCTCGTCGCTGTGTTTGTCGGTGCTCTGGAAGTCAGCGCGATCGTCGAGCGGCAGCGATGGGCGAGCCGGCGAGCCCAGCAAGCCATTAGAGCCCAGCCTGCTATTACAGCCCACAAGCAATGCAGGTAACCTGAATGTAACAGTTCGACAGTCATGGCGCGAGCTGCCTCTGAACTCACCTTGAACGCAAGCCGGTCTAACAAGTGGGACGCGCCGCTCGTGCGCTGGCTCTCAAAGCGCGACCCGGCATCGACGTAGACGCCGACAGCGTGGAAATGTCCGGGGCTGGCCTCGGTGGTCACGCGCACGCGGTTTGGGAGTGTCGTGACGCGGGTGACTGGGCCGGGCTGAGGTTAGTGTGAGCGCGAATAAAGGGAGCTTGTACGGCGAGTCCTGGCGAGCGGTGTGGAGTGGAGGGGAGAGAGGCAGCTGGCGAGCGGGGTTGGAGGAGGGCCGAGCCAGCCGCCCAGCGGGAGTGGGGGAGGACCGAATCAGCTGGTCGGCTGGAGCGGGAGAGGCCCGAAGAGGCGGAACGAGGGGGAGGAGAAGGAGGAGATGGCGGACAAGAGCGACGAGCGGCGCTGTCGGCGGACTGACAACGCCTGAACATGCCAAAACTCGTTCGCACAGCCGAAGTTGACCCACTTAAATACTCACCGCAGCAGCAGTAGACGCGCGCCGGATCGCCGATACCGTCGAGGGACGAAGCAATGAGCGTGTAGCGCGGGCAGACAATGGTGGCAGCATGGTGGTTAGTGTCTAGTTGGCGAAGATGGGTTGCCTTGCATGAGTAAGTTGGGTGACGGCTTGGTCCGGCAAAGGCGGATGTAAAAATCCGGCTCCGATGAGGGGGCGATTAAGATGACCGAGTGACAACTTGAGTGTGAATAGTGAATATTGGGGTAATTAGGAACGATGACGCGGCTAATTGATATATCTACGTGCATGTCGCAATTGCTGCTTGGTGTGTTCATGACTGGCTTTGCGTGACGGCAGGAGACAACAACAGTTAAATGGTTTGAAAGTCGTTGCGAGATCCACCCTTGACAAGCGCGCCGTCTCCGCCGCTCGGACTTGCGGCAGTCACTGGCGGTCAGTGCCCCTGCCGCCACCTGCTCACTCGGCCCACCACTCTACTGAACCATACATATGCAAACTTCTACCTGTCTACACATCACCTCACGCACTAGTCCTTCTCTCCCACACGGATGAGCCACTCGTCGCGCTCAGCCTCGTCCATCTGGCGGAAACGTCCGGTGCCACCCAGCTTGCCGCCCTCTCCTGGCTCGTCTGGCGACGTCGAGGTGATGCCAATCTCAATCTCGCCCGCCTTAAAGTCGGTCGCACACACGTTCGAGAGCGTCTCGATCGCGAGCTCGATCACGCCCGCGCGGTCGAGATTCAGCGACCGGTTCTCAACAGACTTCCACTTCTTCTCCAACTGCTGTCAGCTGTGCTGCGAAATCTCCTCATGCTGGGCCGCACCCGTGCAGTTCGCAAAGCATCTCGCCCCACTTGCTACTCACAAAGTTGGTCGCCTCGGTCTGCTTCTGGCCGCTTGCGACAGCCTTGTAACCGACGTAGTAGCCAGCAGGGTCGATCATGAACACCTGCGGTCCACGCTCGTCATCGGGCCCAATGAGGATCATCGAGATGCCGAGCGGGCGCATGCCCGCACGCTGCGTGTACACCTGGTTGATGTTGGCCATGCGCTTGGAGACTGGCGGTTGAATGGAGTGTAGAGGAGCGGGAGGAAGGTACGAGGTGAGGTATACGAGAACGCGTCAGTTAGGCAGTCGGATGCGAACGAGCTGACTCACGCGCATCAGGCGTAATCTCGTAGCCAAACTTGTAGCGGAACTCGGCCGCCTCTGACCGTGTACGCTGGACCTGCGCGCGCGCGTCCGCTGGTGTCAGCTCAAGTACTCTCGTCCAGCTCACCAATCCGGCCAGTGACGACACATCCGATCGTCGGCGTGATCTGGAAGACGTGGGTCACCGTCTCGGGGTCGAGCAGCTTGTCCTGTTGTTAGCTCCTCCTTATCCAGCTGCGCGGAACCGCAGCGAGCCGGGAAAGGTTAAGACTCACAGGTACCTTGCGCTGGGTGATCACGACGGCCGTGTCCTTGCCACGGATGGCGAGCGACGTGATCCCCGCCCCGCTGATGGCCTTGAACGCGTACTCTTCTGTCAGCTTCAGCCCGGGGTACTATCTGAGCAGACGCCCAGTACGTCCGAGACGCACCGACTTGGTACAGCTGACATTAGCAACAACATGGGGGAAGGGGGAAGGACGCACCCGGCCTTCAGGCGAGAAGACGGTGAGGTATCTGTGGTTAGCTAAGCGCAGTTAACAACAACTAACCGGTCGTAGGATGAGCGGGACATGTTGAGTCGAGCTCGATAAAGTGTAAAAGTGCAGTCTGTTGTTGAGATCAATAGACTCTCTAGACTGATCACGAGTGACGACGAGGACGTCAGCGAGCAGACGCGTAAGTCTCCACGTGACCATCACGTGGATTAGTTTTTCTTAATTTTTGGATTGATCCGGGAAATGTTCGCCATCGCCACCCAAGTTGCCCTATCTCTATGAATATCTTGATCTTGTGACATCCAGGCTCTAGGCGAAAACAAACACAATGGCAAAGTCGCTCCGCTCCAAGGTCAAGCTCGCTGCGCGCCGGCGCAAGGCCGTCATGTCGCACTACGCCGTCGCGGACGCCGAGCGTACTGCCCGCATTTCGGCTCGTATTATGGCCAAGGCTGGCACGAACGAGGACGCCGAGGGGGATGCTGCGATGGGGGAGGGCGATGAGGAGATGAAGGAGGGTGAGTACAAATACGCAGCTGGTCATGGAGCAGGAATCAGCTGCGATAGTCCTGTCCTGATGTTGCGGCGAGCGAGCCTCCGCTGACATGCAGAGACCAAGAAGATCTCGACTTCGGTACCCCGCGGAAGCCGCCGCGAGGAATGGCGTAAGAGCAAGGGCATGGATGCGCGCCCGAAGCTCAAGGGCCAGAACAAGCACGGCGTCCCTATCTCTCGGCACAAGGCTGTGAGTGACAAGCACTCAAGGACCCAACTACGCGACCCAGACGAGCTGACAGACAGGGCAAGACCAAGCGCCGCCGCTAAGCTTCTCTCATCTACGATAGACTCCGAGGCCGCGGCCTCGCCTGTGGAACACCGCCGCGCTTGTTGTACTAGGATACCCATGCATCCGTGATCTATGATGGTACAAGCCTAGTCGGCGCAAGTCTAGTCGGAGCGCCGGAGCTCGTCCAGCAGATCCTTGAGGCGGTCCCACTCTGTCTCGTCCTCGAATCTGGGGTCAGCCCATCCTAACACTAACATGGTTACTCACGCATCCTTGGTACGACCCATGAACGTCCGCACGATCCCGCGCGCCTGGAAGCGCCAGTCACCCTTCTTCCCCTCGACGCGGGGCACCTTGGGCCCGAGCAGCTGGAACGTAGCCACCAGGTCCTCGACCTCACTTACGGCCTCAGCGAAACGCGCGCGGTCACGCTCGACCCGCTCGTCAGAAACGACGTCGGCGCGGTATGCGCGCACATAATCCTCGAGCGCACCAGCCCAGTCCTCCTTCCATCGCAGGAGGCGCGCATGGGCGCGCCAAACACGCGGGTCGTCGCTGATTCGGGGTAAGATGGTGCTGTCAAACAACCTGTCCACGAGGGGGAGCAAGCCCCACCCCTCGTTACTCGTGGGAGGCGGCTTGCCGTCCGCAGGTCCGTTACCGTCGTTCCATGAGTCCCTTGAAATCGCGTCCACAAGCTTGTCGAGCACCTCGGGGTTGACGGCCAGAAGCGGGTCCTTGGTGCCCATGACCTCGACGACGCGGGTCATTGCGCGCACAGCCTCGGCGAGCTCGCCGACGTCGACTGACACAACCATGTAGTTCTGCCACATGCGCCAGTTGTCATAGCTCGTCCGCAGACCCGACTTGAGCGCATGCCACGCGAGCTGCTTCGTCTCGAACGTCACGGGCTTGGGTGCCTCGCCCGGCTGCAGACCCTCCTCGTTCATCCTCAGATACACGGCGGCGAGGTTGTTCCATCCTTCGCTGTCGTCGGGATTGACGCCAACCTGGCGCTTGAACGCGTCGCGCGCGTCACGCCACCGCTCAAGGCGCATGTAGCACACGCCAAGCGTGAACCACGACTGCGCGTAGAGAGGGTTGATCGCGAGCGCCTTCTTGAACGCGCCGACGGCCGCCTCATACTGCCTCGAGCTAGTGTATAGCGCACCCAGGGAGCGCTGGCAGCGCGAGTTGCTCTCGCCGCTCACCTCCCATGCCTTGTCGTACTTCTCGATTGCTGCGGCACGGCCAGCCTCCGGGTCCCGAATACCCGCGTCACCATTGAGCGCGAGGTCGCCAAGGACGCACCACAGCTTGGCTGCGCGGGCCGAGGATAGCTTGGCGCGACGTGCGTCCGAGAGGCTGCTCTTGCCGAGCTGCACCACAACGTCACTCTCAATCTTACGCCCCTCTAGGAGGTCGTGGACGAGGCGCTCAGCCTCATTGTCCATCTCCATCCGCATCATGGCAATGGCGGCGTCTTCCCACATCTCGAGACGGGTGAAGATCTCAAGCGCGGACCGCACGACACCGAGCGAAATGTAGCGCTTGGCGAGCTCGCGCTCCATCTCCCACTTGGACGGCAGAGGCAGCTGGTGGAAGTACTGGAGGCGCTCGGCCGGAGCCGAGTCGGCCGTCGGCATCTGGTCGATGAGCGCGGCGAGCTGGAGCGTCGACCTCTCAACTGTGCGCGAGCGGTTCGCCTCGAGGCGTGAGCGGAGGAGGAGTGCAGTGGTGTGGATGCTCCAGTTGCGGGGGTGGGAGAGGACCCGTGCGAGGAATGGCATCATCTGCTGGTTCGTGAGGCCGTGTGTCGGCGAGTCATTGCGCTGCGACAGGCACAGCGAGAGTAGCAGAGCCTGGTCAAGCGGGTGCAGCGGCGGCTGGTTCGAGGGGTCGAGGTGCGCAAGTGCGCCCGAGCCGGTCTGTGTGACCTTTGTGAACTCGGTCTCTTCGAGAAGCGTGTCGTCGTTGAGCGCCAGTGTCTCCGGCACCTTCTTCTCCACAACCTCCTCACCATCTCGTGCACGGCTCTCGGCGAGCAGAACAAGCTGCGAGTAGTCCGTCACCTGGAACTTGGTACGGCGGCCCATCGCACCAGCGAGCTCGAACTCGAGACCGCTAGCTCGCGCGGCCGCGAGGAACGCCTGGTTCGCGGCCCGGTCCTGTCCCAAACGCGACTGGAGGAGGCCGGCTTCGAGCTGCAGCGCAGCGGCCGTGTCGGCGTCCGGCACCGCGTCGACCAGAGCAACAACCTCCTGCAGTATGTCGTCTGACAAAGCAACAGGCTCGTCAAGCAGGGCGAGGTGGACGAGGTGGCTGCGCAGGAGCCACCAGGGGAGGGTCTTGAGCGCGGCAGACTTCTCGAGGTAGGCGAGCACGCGCACGGAGAGGAGAAAGAGGGCGGGATGCGCGGCGAGGTGGTATGCCGGCTCACCCAGGAGGGTCAGAGCTGGCAGGGCGCCAGCGTTGGCCGCGACATTGGCGGCGTCCGCGTCGCCGACCTCACCGCCGCGCACGGCCGCGATCACGTCGGCAGGTCCAAAGTCGAGGTTCGGGCCAGTCCAGTTGGCCTGCACAAAGGCGTGTTGGAGCGCCACCGCTACCATCAGGAGAACAAACGCGTCTTCATCGGAGAACTTTGGGGAGGAAGCAGAGTCCGAGTCCGTCGCGCCCTCCTGCAGCCCGTCGAGGAGGTTGGGGACGCGCGCGAGCACGTCAGTGCCTTCCTTGCTAAAGACGACGGCGCGGAAGTCAGCGTCCTTGACCGCTGTGACGATTTCTGCCGCCCGGCTGCTCCCAGACGGCGCAGAGAGGCTCGCGAGCGCCCACTCGAGATCGGACATGGTATTTTGTTGATGCTGACTAACTTTTCGAACTTCGAGCAACCTCCATCACAACTTTACGGAGAGGAAGTAATCTCCGCGTACATGACGTAACCATCCCATTGTGTCCCAAAGCTCGTCACTAGATGGCCGCCGGCGTCTCTTGGGGATCCCACAATCACTCCATCACCATCACCCATGTCTCTCCGACCAGGCCTCCTCCCGCAACTGGCGCGAATCACGCGCCCCACAGTCCAGAAGCGCGGCTTCCATTTCCTGCAGGAGAGCCGCGCGGCCCGCCCCGCCAACCCGTTCAAGCGGGTGAACGACACTCACGCTGTAACTCGTGCCGCGCCGGCCCGCAAGAACAACAGCACTCTCCTGTACTCGATTGGCCTGGGACTCGCCGGATTCGCGCTCACAACCCGTACCGTCCGCTGTGACGGCACAAACATCCAACCCGCGCGTGCTGGTCCCTCCGAGCTGCCGATTCCCCCGGCCGCCGCTGACCCGCCCGTCGAGAGCATCGTCTCGCTGCCCACACTCACATTTGGCGCTCTCACGGGTATCTGTGCTGGCGTATTCGTCAAGAAGGGGTTCAAGCTCGTTGCGTTCCTTCTAGGTGGCGTGTTTGTGCTCCTCCAGTACCTCCAGTCCAAGAGATACGTAACTGTCGACTGGAACGCAGTTTCCAAGAGCTACGACGGCACGTTTGCGAACACGAACGAGAATGGCCAAGTCGTGTACCCCACGCCGCAGGGCCTGCTGAACGGCTTCATTGACTTCCTGACGGCCAACTTCCAGCGTGAGTCGGGGCTGACTTGTCAGCTCGAGAAGGTAGCTCAGAAGCTGACTGGCAGAGCGCGCGACATTTGTTGCGGGCTTCCTCCTTGGCCTGCGTGTCGGGTAGACGCAACGCCAATCCGCTGGATATTGAATAGAAAGAATGCAAATCCGAAGTTGATGTGATCATCTAGATCAGGCGTGTGAGTTCGCAGATCATCCTGTGTACTTGTGTATATGCACATCTGTGTACAGCAAGCACAAACAGGTTGCGCAGAGGCAAAATCTGCGACAATTCGCAGGTGCTAATCGCCCGTGGTCGAGGTCGATGACCATACGGACGTGTGGCGACACACAACACAACAGGAGGTAGCATTCTGCTTTTTGGCAACTGAGCCGAGAAGCGAGCCGCCGTCGCGACGACGCAATGACGAATATGGAGCGCACAGAGAGCGCCAAGACTCGCCATGCGCTCTACACTTTATTCGAACATGATGATATGCGTCTACGCTGTACAACGGCCGAGGCCTCTAGCCCCAAATGTTAGCGAATGGGTCGCGGTCGTCCTTCTTCAGAGTAGGTTGGGCCTGAGCAGGCTGAGCAGGCTGGGCCCACGGGTCAGATCCCCAGGGGCTGGCACTGGCGGTAGTGTTCTGACCCCACCCCTGCTGCGGCTGCTGCTGAGCCTGCGGCGGTTGGCCCCATCCCTGCTGCTGCTGAGCCTGTTGAGGCTGGGCCCAACCTTGCTGCTGCTGAGCCTGCTGCTGAGGAGCACCCCACGCCGCCTGGTCCCCAAAACCGCCACCCCAGGTCGGCACGGGCGCAGCGGTCGCCTGTTCTGTCGGCGGCTGGGTGCTGGTGCCGCCGCCGTTCCACGAGCCAAACTGTGAGCTCTGGTTCTGGTTGAAAAAGCTTCCCTGCTGCTGCGGCGTCGGCTGGGAGAACAGGCTCATGATGTCGTTCTTCGACGACTGCTGCTTCTGCGCAGGCGGGGATGGCGCCTTGAAGTCGAGGTCAAAGATATTCGACTGTGGCGCGGCGGTCGGAGCGGCAGCTTTCGCTGCCGTCGTAGATGGCTGAACAGGGCGAGCGGCAGGAGCGGCGGCGGGAGGGGAGGTAGCCTTTGACACTGAGGCGTGTCCAGACTGTCCATCGTCGAGGAAGTTCAGTAGAGGAGCAGGTGCTGGGGCCGCAGTGGGTTGGGAACGCGACTGGCGCGAGAGGAGCGGGTGCGCACCACCCTGTCGAGGTGCGGGGGCCGCTACGGTTGGAGTCGGCCGCACCTGCGCGGGAGCCTGTGGACGAGCTGCAGGCTGCGCGGCTGGAGGGGAGGCTGTGCCGCTCGCCCCGGCACCGTCTAGCACGCTCGGATCGGCGGGCGGCGGGCCCTCCATAGCCCACCGGCGGCTCTCGTACTTGCTCCGAATGAACGACTCGATTTTGCTGCTGTCAGCTCGTCCGACTTCAGAGCTCACTGGTCGGGCGGGACGTGGCCGGCCTTGAGGTGGCGCTCCCAGTACGCGTTGGCGCGCGTGTTGCCCCACTTCTGGATGTTCTGTTGTCAGTTGCACACAGGCCCAGGACCTCACGTCCATCTGCTCTGGCGTCCAGATGTCGAGGTCGATGCTCTTCACTGCGTGTCAGCATACAGAAGAGCCGGGAGCTGACCCTTCGAAATGTGCGTGCCCATCGCACGGTGGATACCCGAGCAGCGGATACACACAAACACGCCGCTACCGTTAGCTGGTGGTTATCTTATGGAGATCACAGGTTCCAGGACGCCCAGCGCGCGTCTGGAGTCAGCTAGATCGGTACGTCACGCACCATTCTTCCGGCAATCGGCACACGTCTTGTTGTCGGGCTGCTTGACGAGGTCACGGAGGATGCGGGCGTTGCGCTCCGTAGTCGCCTTGTCTGTCGTTAGCTCGGTCGAGGCGGAGCATACCTTGCCTAGACATGGTTAGGTGGCAATTAGCAAGTGTCCAGTGTCTACAAGGAAGGAAGGTGGATGCACCCAAGCCCAAGGCCAGCTAGGCCAGCAAGGACGTGGTCGGAGCCACGTGTCCGCCCTGTTTCGGCTAATTCTCGGATGTAAATGGTGCCGCAAAGCAACTGCCGCAATTCTAATACATCGTTTCTAATGGGTTCTAATCATTCGGCCCCAAGATATCAAAAGGAACACGTTTGCTTTGTTGGAACGGTCCGACTCCCCGATCACCCACAACCCAACTTTCCATTTCGACTCTACATCTCTCCACCACATCCACTATCAACGATTCACAACACAATGGCAGAGGAAACACCAGAAGAAGGCAACTTTCGTGCGCGCCCCCTGCGCCAGCGCTCACACCAGACGCCTTCTACCAAGCGTTCATCATGATCGTCGTCTCTGAAATCGGTGCGTACGCGATGCGCGGCCGTCCAACCCGCAACTATCAACTACGCTGGACTACGGTACTGACTTCAGGCGACAAGACGTTCCTCATTGCGGCCATCCTGGCGTCCAAACACAGCCGCGTCACCGTCTTCGCTGGCGCCTTTGGCAGCCTGGTGATCATGTCGGTGCTCAGTGCTGCGCTGGGCAAGTTCATCCTGGGGCTCGTTCCAAAGGTGAGTCGAGGCGCCGTCTTTCGTGCGTCTTTTGGGGCGATGATGGTAGCGGTATGGTGTTGTTCCACAGCATGTCGAGTAGGGAAACCGCCACCGCCTAATCCCCCATCCTTTGTCCGCGTCCCTGTGATCTCGAGCTCGCTTGGTGTGGATCTGACCACAGGTGTGGACGCTCTGGGCAGCCGCGGCCCTCTTCCTCGTCTTCGGAGTCAAGATGGTCCAAGAGGCGCGACACATGCAGGGTGACGAGATGGAAGAGGAAATGCGTGAAGCCGAAGAGGAGATCGAGGAGGACAGCGCGGAGCATGACCCAACCATGCGGGGCGCGATGCCGCTCGAGGCGATCGAGGAGGGGCGGGTTGCTCGTCCACTCTCAAAGGGGCTGAGTGGGAGGACAGAGTCGCCGGCTCCGGAGCGCGGACGCGCGCCCGAGCGCGGGCGGCGGACGGCGTCGCGGTCCCGCAGCAGGCCGAGTATCCAGATTTCCATCCCTGGGGTCGGGCCCCTCAAGGATGCTCCGTTTATCGCACGGGCACGGGAGAGCTGTCGCTCCGGACTGCAGATGGTTACGAACCCTGTGTTTGCGCAGGCTTTCATTCTCACTTTCCTTGGCGAGTGGGGCGACCGCTCACAGATCACTACTATCGCCATGGCTGGTGCTCATGTGAGTGTGGAGCCCGCGGGAATCCGCTGAGAGTGTCCCAAACACTGCTGATGCCCAGTCCGTGCCCGTCATTGCGTTCGGTACCATTCTTGGCCACTCGTTGTGCACCCTCATGGCCGTCTTTGCGGGGAGATGGATCTCGACCAAGCTCTCGGTGAAGAAGAGTGAGCTCATTCCGGTTCCTCCAAAGCTGACAGCAGTCACGATTGCCGGTGCCATCGCGTTCATCTTCTTCGCCATCTTGTACGGGCACGAGGCATATACTGCCGGCGTGAATGGGGATGTGGACTGGTAGGCGCGAGGCTAGGCTTTGAGGTAGACACATACCCGGCGGATTGCCGCCCACATTCGACATTCATAACACTGAGCTAATGCACCTGCTCTCCGGCGCTCCATTCGACGTATGGAGCGGATGCATAGATGATACTACAAGCTGGGCGTTCCGTTCGTAATAGTTTTATGACAGGCTGGGATCCGGTTCGTGTCTAGTCTATAACCACGCAGGCTCTACTTGCCGCGGCGTTGATCGACACCCTCCCACGCCGCTTGCGCGCCCTCCCACTCGTCCGAGTCGAGCACGCCCTCGTCTAAGCTGGAAGGGAAGGAAGCGCCAAACTTGCGCAGGATGGGAAGCGGTGAGTTGTGCAGCAGCTTGCCGACGAACGGCACCTGGAGCGGGAGGCGGAGAGGGTGCGCGTAGATCTCCGTAATGCGCAAGAGCCAAGCGGGGAAGCCGTGGAGCTCGGGCGCAGGACGGGGCAGGAGGCCACGCAGGAAGCCAGGCGGTGACAGGTCGTGGATGATCGCGAGTTCGGGGTCTGAGGGAAGGCGGAGGTCGGCCTTAATCGCCGCATCGAGCTTGGCCTGGTCGACATCACGAACGCCGTCGGCGGCAAAACGGCGTGTGACGCGGGTGATCGTGTCCGTCGCGGAGGGAGCGAGGAAATGTACCTCAACGCGGCGCGGACCAGTGGGGCTGTTGACGTACACGCTCGAGGCAACGGTGTCGTCTCCAACGTGTCCGCTGACGCCGGCGTCGGAGCTGGCACGCGGTGACGCCGAGCTCGAGGGCGGAGAGGGTGGGAGGTTGAGGAGACTGTGCGTCACGGCCGAGTGGAAGCGGACACCGAGACCGGCCGTGTCCCACACACTGAGGTCATGGACGCCCCATTCGGCGGCCCAGAGGATGGCTCGACGCACGCTCTCGACGAAACGCACTGCCATGAGCTGCGGGTCCCCGCCATCGACGAGAATGAGTGCGACGTGCGAGGGCGGCCGCTTCGTCAGCTCGCGCGGGCTGTCAGAGCGCGTCTGGAACACGCGTAGCGTGATCGAGGAGAGGGTGAAGACGACGTGCAGGAGGATCAGCAGCGGCGTGAGAAGAAATCGAAAGAGCGAGAGAGGAGCGGCGAGAGTGGCGAAGAGGGCCGAGAGGAATAAGGCGGCGACGTGCAGGACAGGCATCAGAAATGTGCCGTTTAGCACCGAAAGGACAAGAGCAGAGAGTGCGTGCAGAGCGTGCGCAGGCCGCTGCAGTGCGGAAGCGATACCGCCGGACACCTGTTTCGTCTGGCCTACGGTCACAGCCGGGGCGAGGGCCTCCTTGGCGACAACAACATCACCGTTCCCGTCCGCGATCTCGTCTTCCCCATCCATCTCGGTCTCGACGAGGAGCGTGCGCAGCGTCGCGTTCATAGCCTTCTTCGAGCGTGTGCGCGAGCGCGCGAGCGCGGCATACCCGCGGATAATGGAAACGATGTCGGTCCACTCAGTCATCTTGCCCGCGCCGACGTCGCCACAGGCCAACTTGCGCCCAGAGTCGGCGCCCTGCGGCCCGAGAATGTGGTAGCCCAACACGTCCTTGACGAACTGGATGTGCCGCTGCGTGAGCGGGTGGCTGTACATGAACGTGTTCATGGCGGGGCACAGTACGACCGGCGTGCCATCCAGTGCGCGGAGCATCGAGAGCTGTCGTCAGCTTCCAAACATCAGTCCACAGCGGTTTATACTCACCGCGAGGTTGTCGCAAATGCCGCCAGCAATCTTCGCAAGCATGTCCGCACTGCAGGGCACGACGACGACGAGGTCAGCCCACCGCCGCAGCTCAATGTGCAGAATGGGGTCGCCGATCTTCTTCCAGTCGCTCCACTCGTCGGCGTCGGCCCAGACACCGACGCCGTCGTGCGCTGCTTCGATCGCGCCTGAGTCGTAGAAGTGCATGCTTGAGCCCGTCGCGACGACCTGCACCTCAACGTTCGCGTCGGCGCCCAGCGCCTCGACGATCAGCGGCATCTTGATACTGGCCACCGAGCCAGTGGTGACAAGGACGACGCGGAGCTTGCCATCGGGCGAGGCAGGGCGGTGGTCGTCTGAAGCGAACGGCCGGCTGCGGATCGAGGGGGTGGGACCCTTGTCCTTCTTCTTCTTCTTCTCACTACGCTTGCTCTTCACCTCGAGAGTCGACGGCCCGGCCTCAAGGACCAGCGGCATACCGCGGCCATCCAGGCCTGCGATCTTGAGCGCCTCCTCCTCGGCCTTCTTCATAGCGTCCGCGTCCGCGCGAGCCTGCATGATTGCGTTACCTTGGTCGTACAGCTCACGACGGGCGCGCGCCCGCGGGCTCTCCGCCTCGTCTCCGCTCTCACTCGGCGTAGCAGGCCGTATGGGAGCGCCCGCGCGCGCTGGTGTTGGCGTCGCAACCTGCGAGGTTGGGGCGCTCGACATGCTCGCAGACATCCTGAGGCCAGACGCAGCGAGGTCCTTCTCATCGACCCAGCGTTGTCCACAGGACACACACTCGCGGCGCGGGTCCTTGCTCCCGTCCCGACGGCGTGGGAATCCGACCAGTGGGATGCCTCTGCATGTCGACTCCGGGCAGGTGGAGGAGAGAAGGGCGTAGCCCTTGAGGAGAAGGTCGGAGATGGCGTCTGCAGCTGCGTCAGGGTCTCCAACGGCAGAGGCAGCGTGAGAGGCTGGCGGTGGTGTGGGAGGCGCCTCGGAGACGGAGAAGATGTCGCGAGTGCGGGTCGGCGTGCTAGGTGGAGAGAGCTCTTGGGAAGCGGCAGACTCGTACTGGCTCGCCCCGCCTGGAGAGGACGCAGAAGCCCCGCTGGGACCGCCGTCGCACGAAGCGCAGAACTGTATCGGCACGTGACCCTCGCGCTGAGCCTCGGCCGCTGGCTGGCGCATGAGCGGAGTCGTCTGGCACTGCCTGCACGCGAGGTCCGTCAGCGTCCATCCATTGAGCATGTATTCGCCGAGCTGACGTTAGCTATCATCAAAGCCATCTTAGCTATATCTCGCTCAACTCACAATGGCGGAGGTGGCTTCTAGTCGTGAAGACATTGTTTGTAAAAGTACAGGCATGGAGAGAGAGTGAAGAGATGACAAAGTGTCAGACAAGTTGACCCCCGAGCAAAGATGACGATCTAAGGCACGCCACGTGGATCTCCCCCATAGACTCGGTTCGAATCCTGCACGGAGCAAATGTCGGAGTCCACCGACGTCATCGTCACCACATCTGTCACTGGTGGAGGTTCAACACAAATGTCTCACATGGGACAAACTTACCCCTTTCCAACTCCACATCACCCTCTTCAGTTCAGCTCACCATGTCCTTCTCCCCGCTGTACACTCCGCCGACCGGTGCGGACCGTGACCTCGCCACCCTGTCCAACTACTTCGAGATCCGCACCACCCATATTGATTTGGTGTGGGCGATCGACTGGACGGCCAAGACGTTTGGCGGCAGCGCGGTGCTTGCCTTTGAGGCGGTCAAGGACGTCGACGAGGTCGTGCTCGACACGTCGTACCTCGCTGTTGAGGCAGTAGATATCGATGGAGCTAAGGGCGACTGGAATCTTGATGAGCGGATCGACGTCATGGGCCAGGCACTCCGTGTCAAGCTGCCCAAGGCTCTCAAGAAGGGCGAGGTTAGTTGGATGTGGCATGTCGACGGCACTGGGGTGTTCTCTCTCGGCGTCACGAGTGACTTGCAGCCTCTCCATACCTTGGCTCATCGCGGACCAGACAAGGGCACAGCTGTCTGAACCCGAGAGAAGTGGCTCGCTTTTCGAATACGTTGTCCACCATGAGGAGCCGGTGACAAAACGCGCTCAGCTTTGGCAGCCAGGAGCGCAAACTCTTGTTCAGTCGCCATGGAGTTTCGCTCGATGATACCACAGATATCCTCAACTAACAGCAGACCACGAAGATCAAGGTCACGTACTCCACGACCAAGGACTGCACGGCGGTTGGATGGCTCAACCCCGTCCAGACCAAGAGCGGCAAGTACCCGTACCTCTACTCGCAGGCACAGGCGATCCACGGCCGTTCGATGCTGCCATGCCAGGACACGCCAGCAATCAAAGCAACGTAGAACTCGCGCGTGACCTCGACGCTCCCCGTGCTCATGTCTGCTCTCCGCAAGTCGCCGGCCCCCGACCAGGAGCTCGAGCTCGGCAAGAGCATCGAGTACGTCTACGACCAGCCGGTCGCGATCCCGAGCTACCTCATCGCCATTGCGTCCGGCGAAGTCATCTACAAGGCGTTCCCAGACATGGAGGGGCGCAGCTGGCGCACGGGCGTGTGGACCGAGCCGCTTACTATGAAGGAGGCGGACTGGGAGTTCGAGGAGGACACTGCCAAGTGAGCTGTATCCGGGGCTAGCTGACAAGCAGGCAGGTCGCGTGCGCCGAGGACCTGACGTCGGCGTACCGTTTTGGCGTGTACGACTTCCTGATTGTGAGTACGGGTGCATTTGATGCTAACTCGCACAGCTTCCCGACTCGTTCCCTTACGGAGGTCAGCTGATGTTGCTGACCACAACTGACATCAGGCATGGAGAACTGCTGCCTCACGTTCGCCACACCTACTCTCCTTGCACACGACCGCTCGCTCGTCGACGTCATTGCACACGAGATCAGCCACGTAAGCTTCGAAATCTCCGTTCTTCAGCTTACAGTTAGTCGTGGTTCGGCAACAGCATTGGTTGCGCATCGTGGTCGCACTTCTGGCTCAACGAAGGCTGGACGACGTACCTGGAGCGCCTGATCATCGGCAAGCTGCATGGTGAACCCGCGCGTAATCTGTGAGCTAGCCTCCACTCGATGAGCTGACGCCAGCTCGTACATCATCGGCAAGGTCGGGCTAATCGAGTCGCTCAAGAGCTACGAGAAGACGCCGCGCTTCCAGAGCCTGATCGCAGGATACGAGGAGCACGAGGACCGTGAGTTCTCGCGTGGTGCCGCTGACCGCAGCCGACGAGGGGTACAGCCAGGTTCCGTACGAGAAAGTGAGCTGAGATCTTGAACAGCAGCTGACAGCAGGGCTCTAACTTCTTGCTCTACCTTGAGCGCACGGTCGGTGGACTCGAGCACTTCCTGCCGTACATGAAGGACTACGTCAAGACGTTCACGAACACGTCGATCACGACCGAGCAGTGGCGCGAGCACCTGTTCGACTACTTTGGCAAGCAGAAGGACTCGGAGACGTACCTCAAGCAGCTCGGTAATGTTGACTGGGACGCGTGGCTGCACGGAACAGGTGTCAAGCTCCCGGTGGAGCTGGAGTACGACGACTCGCTTTCAAAGCTTTGCCTCGAGCTTGCTGCGCGTTGGGACAAGGCAAGGGCAGACAACGACCTAACTCAGTTCTCGAAGAAGGACACTGCGGACTTTTCATCCGAGCAGGTGTGCGTCTTCCTCGACAAGATGGGCGAGTACAAACCGTTCCGGCCAGCGACGGTACGCGCTCTGGACGAACTGTACGGCCTGAACAAGAGCCACAACGCCGAGATCAAGCTGCGATTCTACAAGGTTGCGCTTACTTCTGGCCCAGAGTACTGTGACAGTGCTGCGAGTAAGTACGGCTCATAGATCCTGGGATCCGGGGATCTGGGGGCGCATGTGGCACTCCGTTATGCTCCAACGATAGAGCTTATTTTCTAACGCCACAGAGTGGGTCGAGACCAAGGGTCGCATGAAATTCTGCCGGGTACGCCATGTTATAGGACGCCGCTGACATTAGCCGATCTTCCGTCTCCTCAACGTGCAGGACCACGACCTCGCAATCAAGACGTTCACGGCACACGCAGACTTCTACGTGAGTGGGACATGCCAGTGGCAGTGGCAGCGGCGAGCGGCCAGTGCCTTGACCTTGTTCTGTGCCTGGGCTGGACAACGGATATACAAGATCCGATCTGATTCCAGCACCCGATTGCGCGCAAGATGATTGCAAAGGACCTGGGGGTTGAGCTCTGAGCTTTTAAGCTCTAGGATGCTTTAGGTTTCGCCACAGAACAAGTATGGCAAAGAAGCAGAAGAGTGGGATCTCGGTTGTCGGCAACACGAGTTGCGGCTGGAACGATAACGAGAATGGTTCCAGCGGACTTTTGATGCATGTTGATCAAATTACGGGTGAATAACGATTCCAGCACTATCGTCCGACGGCCATCGGCAGTCGGAAGCGGGCTATAATTGATTTCGACTTGCGCGGAAGAACTGTAGAGTAGAGGTATAACAGTTGAGCCAGCATATCGGACTATGTGACTTCGGGCGAGTTGGTGGAGCAAGGATGGGGGGGAGGGGGGGAGAGGGAACTCTTGAATACCTTGGTTTGGTGACCGACGTGGCCAAAGGTTACAAAGCCTATGGGTGCACGGGTCCAGTTTATACAGTTGAACCGAACGGTAACTTTATAGTTCTGGTTCCCAATCTTTTTGTTTACCCTGTTTACGCCGCGGCACATATTGAACCCAGAATCCCAATCCCAGGTGATTTTGGGTTTATGATCACTCCACTGGGCAACTGGCCAGCTGGCAACTGGGTAAGCCATGTAAGCCATGAATCAACCCCGGATCAATAAGGTTTGATGACGCCGAGGCCCTTGAGGCCTTGAGTAAAAGGTAAAGAAGATGACCTATCAGGGAGGTTGGGTTGGGGTATATAGGAGTCAGGACGTGCGCCACCGGGTACTGGATTTTGGATCTTGGATTTTGGACAGTCAAGTATCGGTAGACGCGCTTTGAGGTGGCGTAGTGGCGTCGGATCAGAGTAAACGCGTCAAAGGAGGAGTCTCTCACTGGATCACTAGACATACCGCGCTTACTTTTTGTACACGTTGACAATGTCGCGGCCTTTAGCCTTTGGAGAGCATGGAGATGCCCACTCCCTTAGTCAAGAGTTTACACTCTTGCTTAATCTGTTCTTTTACTAGCTCCAGTCTACACTTTTAGTACTTCAGGCAACGGCAAAACTTGGTACCGTGCCTATGCCGGCACCTTAACACATCTGGGGTTGCCCAGGCACTGGATTCCAACTGTATTTCTCATTCGAGCAACAACAAAAGACGACAAAATTCATGACCACGAGTCGGTTACTGTTATTCTGCTACATGTATATACACTCGAGTGTAAACGGATCCACCCAAGATAAACAGGGAGTTGATGAAATTGAGGCAATTAAGGGGTAATACAGACGGTGTTGCGGAGTTACAGATCGTGTGGCCGAGTGGATGCTTACAGTCGAGTGGGGACACGCAGCTGGATAGGTTGAAGTTGCTCCCGCGTCGCCGTGTACACGGGGAACGCCTCCTCAGGGGAGGAGGTCGAGGTCTGCGGGGCGTCGCTCGACTGGGAACTCCCGACCTCGGTAACCGCGGGGTAGGTCTCGTACTGGAATGGCTCGTGGTGGTACTGCTGCTGGTGCTACTCGTGCTCGTGCTGCTGGAACTGGAACTGCTGGTGCTGGTGATGCTCGTACTGGAATGTCTCGTTGTAAAGCTGCTGGTGCTGGTGATGCTCGTACTGGAATGTCTCGTTGTAAAGCTGCTGGTGCTGGTGCTGCTCGTGCTGGTGCTGCTGGGGCTGGAGCTGCTGCTGCTGGTGCTGCTCGTGCTGGTGCTGCTGGAGCTGGAGCTGCTGCTGGTGGTACTGCTGGAGCTGGTGCTGCTGGTGCTGGTGCTGCTGCTGCTGGTACTGCTGCTGCTGCAGGTGCTGCTGGTTGTACTGCCACCGGGCGATTTCGGCGTGGGAGAGGTAGAGAGGCTGTGGTTGGAGGATTGGGGCCGCGGCAAGGAGGTTGCGGCGATCGAGGAGCTGGGGCGACAAGTTACGAGGGGGGCTAGACCTGGGCACGCGGTGCACCTTGGGAGCGGTCGCCTTGGCGGAACAAGTCTTGCGCGTGCCGCCCTTCTTCTTCTGAGTCTTCTCCTTCTTCGCCGCCTTCTGGGCTTGAGATTCACGTTCGTACTGGTAGTCCGGGAACTTGCGCTTGAAGGCCGCGGCAAGGCGCCTGTGGAGTGCTCTCCAGGGAGCCTTGCGATCGTCATTCAGCGAACGCCACTCAGCTCCGAGGACCGTGGAAAGCTCGCCAGTGATAAGGGATCTGTTCGCACGGGACAAATGCGAGCGGCGGAATTTCATGTAAATAAAGTAGGCTAGGATGTCAGCGAGGTTCAAGTTGGGATATCGAGAAAACTCACCGTTCATAGGTCGGGAAGGCTTATTGTCTTTTCTGTGTACCTGGCGGAGGCACTCAGGCAACTGGTCCCAGTCGTCGAAGTTCATGCCGGTTATATCGGGGAGGACCACGTCAGGGAAATCCAACCCCACCCAGACGCCAGGCCCGGCCATCGCTAGAAGAGGGGAGGTGTATCTCTTCTCCGCATGCTTCCACAACTCAGAAAGGGGCGGAAAAGTAGACTCTGTCGCTAAGGTGACAGTTGACGTCGACGGGCGAGACGAGCCACTGGCCATATCGGAGGCGGGAGGTGTGGGCAACAACGGCTGCAACCACCCTTGCGTCTCCTGGTGCTGATGGTGCTGCTTCTGCTCCTGTTGCTGCTGGGGATGGATTGGAGGAGCGTTCAAGGACTGCGATGCCAGCGGAAAGTAGTTGGCGTCAACCTGAGCTTCGGTTTCGTGGAGGTGAGACGGGCCAACATCTTGCTCGACAAGGTCGGTATACAGATGGTCGGTATACAGATGGTCGGTATACAGATCAGTTTGGGTCGGCATGTCGAAGACCTGGAACTCGGGAGCGCCATTAGGTTGATTAGGAATGTTGTTGAGGTTTGGGTGTGTCGCAGTTGGAGGAGGAGGAAGGGTTGGCGTAGGATGGGTCAAAGGTTCGGTGGGCTGCAGGGGGATGGTGAACACCTGCTCCGAGATGGATTGGTTGTGACCTGGCGAGTTGGTCTGGTAGTGATGGTCCATACTTGGAAACAAAGTGTTTGAAGTGTAGGTAGGTGAAGAAGAAGAAGAGGGGGGTTGGGGTTGGGGTTGGCGGGTGGGCGGTTGGGGGTGGGGGGGGGTTCGGAGGCGGTTGTTGAAGGTAGAGGAGAGAAGGTTGGGAGGTGGATCAAGACCCTTGGATAGTGCTCAGAGTCAAGCGACTTTTGATTCGGTCACTATTTCTCTTTACGTCGACAACGAACAAGTAAAGCAATGATTAAAACAGGAGTGCGAACTGTAGAAATCAAAGCTTGTGTCGTAGTAGTTGGGGGCTTGAGATCACCAAGAGGTTATCAAGGTAATCTGGAGGGAGGGGAGTTGAGAGGTAAGAGGAATGTAAATATAGTTGAGCGGAAAGCTGTAGCAAACCTCGAATCCGGGCAACTGGGTCGAGGCAGCTGAGTCCAGGCAGCTGAATCCAGGCAGCTGAGTCCAGGCAGCCGAGTCCAGGCAGCTGAGTCCAGGCAGCCGAGTCCAGGCAGCTGAGTCGAGGCAGCTGAGTCGAGGCAGCTGAGTCCAGGCAGCTGAGTCGAGGCAGCTGAGTCCAGGCAGCTGAGCCCAGGCAGCTGAGTGTCTGTTTCGTGTCGGATTGGGCTTTGATGGGCTAGTGCGTGGATTCTTGCGACGTGAGACAATGCTGTCTAGGGAGGTAGCAGTTAGGTAGTACGTGTGAACATGTGAGATACATGGTGATACGAGGTCCGACGTTATACGAGTGGTATGGGGGGGTATGGGGGGTTATACCGGGGGGCGCGGGGGGGGACAATGGTTGTCTCTGTTTGTAAAGGGAATTTTGGAAGATGAACGCCACCTGGAATGACCTGATCTAACAAAATTCAGGAATGAAATAGTTTAGGAATGTAAACTTAGGGACCGGCTCACCTAGGTACCTAGGCACCCTTTCAAAGGGATTGATGATCAAGTAAGCCAAGCCTACAGGGTTCAGGGCATTCAAAGCTTATTAACCACGCAATCAACTAACAAATATAACAAACTTGCCATTTGCGGCAAATCGCGGCAAACCTCTTGCCTTCAACTCTTTTCAGGGTTCGGGGATTGGAAAGTTAAACAGGTTTACAGGTCAATTACAGGATCACTGGATTACAGGGTTTTGCAGGACTACAGGGTTGGATCGAAAGACGCTATAGGGTATACAATCATCCTGATTTCCAGTCGCTCATCTCTAATTATTTTTTGTGGGTTATGGTCAACTTGTAATACATTTCAGATTCTCTAATCTCAATCGGTATTAAACAAAGTAATACTCTCTCCATCCACAAGGTTATCTATCAACCAACCACTTTCAAGCTTTCAAGCACGTCACAAGCTGATTTGTCGATCTATGACTAACAGCTGTCTCGTAAAGTCTACTTTGGGCAAAAGTAGGTGAAGGCACGGACACGGTTGCCAACTCGCCTGTACCTTTACCCTGGAGTAACTTTAATCTACTTTGCTCAGAAATTGGTGCGAACGTGCCTTCTTGAATCTCACTAACATCTACTTACATACTCACATTCTTGTATCCTTGAGGCCTTTAGCCTTTAGCTAGAAGGTCATGATGAGTCAAGACTGCTGATGGCAATGCCAAGGGTAAACGGTCATATGGTTAGCTTAAACCATAACAACAAACCAGATTAGAGATCGGTGTATCGGTGTTAAACCTTGAATCTAGGGTCCAAAAGTTGCGTCATTTTTGAAGGATCTGAGATAACCTTGGAGTTTGTGTGTAACAACCTCTTAATCCTTTTTGTGACCGTTTGCGGTTTAGATTACATGCAGTCACTAGTTTACCTTGCTTCAAGCTTCTGTTTCAAAAAGCTAAATCCCTACAAAAGTGAGACCAAAGCTGTCTAATGTATACCCCTGGAAAAAAAGATCAAAAAAAGAAAACGTTCAGAAATTGTGTTTAGATAGTATAGCAGTTGTAAACGTGTCCAAACTTGGTTCTGGAGGCCTTACCCTCCTTGAGGCAGTCACCAGCCCCCACTGCCCCCACCGGCCACCGGGTGGCGCAGTTGGATGACTACTCTAATCCCCAACCACTTCCAGTCATTCCAGTTTCTAGCAGCCGAACGCCAAACGCCACACCGGCTGTTACAGCGCCACTTGAAGCCAACTACCTCCTCAGTTTCCTGCTAGGCACTCCAAACCCCACGAAACGACGCGTTAGCAAACACCGCGCCCCATTTGACAGGTCCCACGGAATCGCGATCGTGCCGAGCGCACAGTTTGGCGCTCACCTCGCAAGCGCAGGTGGTTGGCGTCACAAGAGCGGCTGGCCGGCTGGACGCGATGTGACCCCTGTACGTGTGTCATGATGCAAATGTCTTAGGTCCCCAGCTGGTTAGGTGGGGGGGAGGTTCCCAGGTCCAACAGGTCCCAAGGTCACCGTGCTACCTCCATGCCTTCAAGTCCCTCCGGCGCTCAACTCCAGTACCCAAGTAGAAGTCAGGGTAGCATACCAGGCTGTTCACCCGATGCTCGATGCAGGTGATGATAGGGAAACCCGATTGGCCGAGGCTGTTTCAAAGCCCGTGCCATATTGATGTCAACAGAACACATACAGTGACTCGTCCGCAATGGTCTGGATCGGACAAGTGTAACTGGCCCGAAGCAATGTAGTCGACTAGATATCAGATCG
Organism: Cutaneotrichosporon sp. HIS471; assembly: GCA_030864385.1. Classification (NCBI taxonomy): domain Eukaryota; kingdom Fungi; phylum Basidiomycota; class Tremellomycetes; order Trichosporonales; family Trichosporonaceae; genus Cutaneotrichosporon; species Cutaneotrichosporon sp. HIS471. The sequence goes on along the minus strand of AP028239.1, from coordinate 3,318,796 downwards.
GGAGAGCTGGATTTGACTGAATGCGTTTAGGACGGTAGCATTAACGGCGACCTCATTGACTGTTTCAACCTCCGGCTGGTTTAAGGGCTAGATTGATCTCAAAATCTCGATCGTTGATCGTTGAGACAAGTACGTACCTTTTGCCTTGCCCCCTCCATCCCATGATCCCATTCCAACGTCAACAGGGCAGTCCAGGCCCATGTTGTACTTGGAAGCTTGAAAGCCTGGAAGCTTGGAAGCCTGGATCCCATCTCCGGATCGGGATCGTAACTCGGCCATAGGGCCATACTCGGAACCGATGCAGTCAGGAGATCAGGAGGCCGTAGTCGGGAAAATAGGGAAAAGTGTACGGCTCTCCCCCTCCCCCCTACACTCCATACACTCAATTTACTTTTTATGCGATCCATCCGTTTTATTAGTGTGATGCATGTGATGACGACAAAAGCCAAACACTAGACACCAGTACGCCAGTACGCCACAATGCGACTAGACGGTAGACGGTGAACACGGTAGACACGCCGCTCCTGTTTTACTGTTGTGTTCCTGTTCATGTTGGCATTTCCAAAGCTTGAGCATGCATACGTAACTTTTGACGCCTATTACGGCCGCCGGGCCGCCGAGCCGCTGGTCATGTGAGTACGATGCCTGATTTCCAGAAATTCTAGCATTCCAGCATTCCAAAATGACGACAACGGTAATGTCAGCGCCATTCAAAGGGGAGCAAAAGTCAGTGCGACGCAGTACACCAGTTGCACAACGCACGGATCATACCTTTAGGGCAAAACTTGGCGCTCAGACTCGGATGACCGTGAGTCATTATTCTCCCAGGTTCAAAGTACATTTGCCAACCTATGAAATGTCTGTGCAATGTTTAGTTAGGGAAATGCGTGATAACAAACAAGGGGGGAAGGGTCCTTGCACAGACAATCTGTTGAACTGTCAAAAATATGGACAAGAAGCGGCGCCACTCCGCATCGACGCGCTTATCACAAAGGTTTATAATCATGAGTGGGCAGGCGATAAGTGACAATCAGGTTACGGTTCTCGTCGGATACGTTAGTGGCGGTTTTCGTCAGCGGATATGCTACTGTTTCTGTATTATGTTTGGTCCGTTCTCCGTCGGGGTTCGGGGGGTGGTGGAGAGTTGGAAGAGCGCTGGTTGTGTGGCTTTGCGATGAGCGCCGCCAGTCAGGTATCTACCCAGGTATCTCCGCCGCTTTGCTTGTCTGATAGACCAAGGCCAAGGCCAAGGCCAAGACCAAGCCCGGGGTTCTGATGTGATCACGTCAACGGCTCTTCTGTTCCCCATCGTCGGTTTAGGCGAGGTAGTGCAGTCACAGGTGTTCTGGATATTCCTTGGTCGTATGAGCAAAAACCGGACCAGAAGTGCAGAGGTGTGACTTCAGCCTCAACTCTGTACGACTAGACAGAAGAATACTCTTGCAGACAAAGCAATGAAGAATGTCCGTGAGTTCAGTTTGGAAGACAAAGTTGGAAGAAAGCTGACTGTGGGCAGGTGATTATGGCCATGGGCTTCCACTTTACCCCGGCATGATGGTGTCATCGACGCCGGGAAAGCAATAGGGAAGCCATGTCCGGCTGGCTCGTTCCTTCTCGCGACAAGTGGTGAGTATGACCGGAAGGGTCTGCAAAGTCCGCAATGTGTATGCTGGGCAGGTGGGCGCTCGCGGCCTGTAAAGGCGGAGGTGGCGGGGAGGGAGGCGGAGGTGGCGCCTCCCTCACCTTCGCCCCCAGACAAGTCCTGGTCAGGATGGTCGAGACTGGCGCCACCACTGCAAACACCGCAGCCACGCATCTCAGGTTCATGCACCAGAACACGCGTGCCGGCACACGCGTACCCGCACCCTCCTCTGTACACAGAACACTCAAGAACACACCATCTATGAAATACAGAACATGCAAAGATGCAGTAGTATACACGATGCTCTGCTCGGAGCAAGAAAACATCCTGGCCACATTCAATACCCCGTTGAATGGCGGGGCAACGACTCGATCCGCGGAAGGGGCGACTGTGATAGGCGTCTTGTGACAAACATTTCTGGTGATGTCGAGAGAGACGTCGTGGTTGAGAAGCGCCGCTCACGCGGCTCGTTAGTGGGCAAGGACGCATAGTCGTAATGCTCTCCACGGAGGGTACGCGTCCCCTCTGGGATCGGCGAGGGGGTTCGCGAGATAGGCCGCGACTCAGGATCCGACACCGATGGCGGCGGCTTGCTCTTGAACGACGACATCTTGGGTCAGCAATGGTGGGTTTGGTAGTTAGTAAACTCACCGCGACCCAGGCTGCTGAGGAGAGAATGATGACCGTGCCGAGAAAGGACATGAAGGACGGTATGGTCTGGAACACGAGCAACTCGAGGATGACGGCGAAGAAGATCTGGAGGTACATTGCCAGTCCGGCCCGACCGGCCTTCTCGTTCTGGAGGCCATAAGTGAGGAGGGCCTGCGCGCAGAAACCGAACACGCCGATCAAGAAGATGAGGCAGAAGCCATACACATCCTTTGGCCACTCGAGGTTTTGCGGGAACACGAGCATCGCACTAAACGTCAGCATTGATATTAGCGGGACGTACAATCCTGTAGCGATTGTGCACACCATTGAAAAATAAGAGATGGAATGAAGTGCACTTGCGCGGGTCCCGATGTGACGGATGGTGAGGTAAGCCGTGGCGGAGAAGGACACGCCGACCACAGCCCACGTCGCGCCGATCATGCGGGCGGCGCTATCTTCGTCACCCATCACATTGGCTCCAAGGCGCACTCGCGCGGGCCCTGCCGCCTCAGGTTCGATGGAAGGTGCATTATCGTGGTTGTACCCGAACAAGAAAGGTGGTCGGGAAATGAGGACGACGCCGAAGAGGGACACGAGACCAGACACGGCCTCGCGAAAGCTAAAGCTCTCTCCCAGGACAGCCCAGCCAAAGAGAGCAGTCACGCTGGGCGTGAGGAATCCGATCGTGACCGCATCGCTAACCCGCAACCCCCTCAGAGCCTGGTACGCGCATAGCAACCCCGAGAAGCCCGCAAAGCCTCGTAGTAGCAGTAATTTCCTAATCCCAGGCGGACCAAGGAAAGGGTGCGGGTCTCTCTGTAACAGTAGTGTGACCCAGCAACATGTGCCCGTAATACCCATCCGCACAAAGATGAGCGTGAGCGTACTCATATTCGTCGTCTCCATCAACCACTTTACGCTTATGCTCATGCTCGCGAAGAAGAACTGGGCGAGCGCGATGAGCGTCAACCCAAAGTTGGTGTCGTAGAGGTGAACGAGCGTTGGGGGAAGGGCTGCGCGTGCGCGGTGCGCCACCCGGAGCGAGGCTTTCTCGAGCGTGTCCATCACCATCACACCGGGAGACTCGCGCATCGGAACTGGGATAAGACGGGTCGGAACCTGCGACCGAGCGAAGCGGCTATTGCGGTTATGGTATAACAGTAAGGTTGTCGTTTGAACTGTCTCACGTTGGGTCGTGTGATCGAGACAGCCGTCGCAGCAAGGAACGAGTCACTAGCGTGGCGTGTCGAGACTAGCGCGATACAAAGGGGTATGCTCAATCGACCCTGGTGTCGGGGTGTTGGGGTTTCGATCAAGTAGTGTGCTCTATGTTTAGTGAGAGTTGAGCCAGCTAGCAAGAAAGAGTGTTGGATGTCGTGGACAGGTTATCGTCATTCATGCCGTGCGTAGTTGTATGTGTGGGCTGACGGTAGGTCAAACGAGTACGTGTGTGCAAAGCCGATGTGCATGAGCCCCACCAACTTTGCCCACTACAAACCCCCATGTGCCGAATCCTGACGCATCTGCTCCCGGCAAAAGTTGGATAGACCGCAAAACCAATGGAACAAATCGAGTCTCAGTCACGTGACTGTCAATTTGACCAAACACTTTATTTAGGAACCTTTTTAGCACATGGACCACATGGACCACCTCATTATCCAAGCTCCAACTAAACGCGTGGGGAGTGGGCATTATTTAAACCTCAAATAAGCACGTGTTGAACTGGCGAGGCAGGCCCTTACAAGCTGGTTTATCCGGGGATCGGTTTTCGGCTGTTGGGGGGGGCCTGAAACGTGCTCCCAAAGGAAAAAAAAGGCAAAAGGATGAGCGGGCCGAGATGTCAACTCGGACCTTTTTGATACCCCCAACGCGACTCGTTTGATGTTACGCGGGGCCCAGTTGCTAATGACAAAGTAAGAGGATCCGGCCAAACCGACCGCGGTTCACAGCGGAACTCAAGCCCACTTATTTCCCAGGCCATCTAAACGACTACTAACATCATTCCTAGAATACTAGAATCCCCCATTCTTCAATCTTCCCCATATCCACATCCATATCATGACCTCAACAGACCCCGACCAGCTATGGGCTCCCACCCACCCTGAGGCCGCCCAGGCTTCCAGGCTCGCGGCACACATTTCCAAAAAGTACCGCGTCCAGCTCGACACGTACGAGGACTTTTGGCGGTGGTCGTGTGCGAACCGCGGCGAGTTCTGGAGCGAGGTCTGGGACTGGGAAGGCGTTATTGGTGACAAGGGTCCCGGACCATTCGTGGACGCCGCCGCTAGGCCCAAGGATAACCCCAAGTGGTTTGGCGATGCGCGTGTCAACTGGGCCGAGAACCAGCTCCGCAATGCTACCATGCACCCTAGCGACGTGGCGATCATCGACACGTGCGAGCACACCCCCAATTTCAAGCCCGCACCTCGCAAAGTCACCCAGAAGCAGCTTTTGGGTCTCGTCGCCCAGGCGCAGGCTGGTATGAAGGCCGCTGGTGTCAAGAAGGGTCACCGCGTCGCTTACTGGGGCGGAAACCGTCTCGAGGCGGCTGTTACCCTACTCGCTACGACTTCGCTTGGCGCGATCTTTTCGTCGGCCGCAGCCGACTTTGGTGTCGACGGCGTGATTGAGCGCCTGGAGCAGGTTAGTCGCGCCAACGCTTGCTTCGGCTTCGGCTTCTTAATTTCCAAGCTTAAACTAACGACAGATCAAGCCTCACCTCCTCGTCGTGTCCAACGGTTGTGTGTATAACCAGAAGCACCACCCCCAGTTGCCGCTCCTGCCGCGCCTGTTTGCCTCGCTTTCTCACCCACCCGCCAACACGGTCATCGTCAATCACCTCCCCGATGAGCTGGACGACAAGTCCAACGTCAGCCTCTTCATCGAGGGATGGCACGATGGCCACACCAAGCTGCACAAGTGGTCTCACTTTGTCAATCACCAAGTTAGCACCCCAACATTTGAGCGCATCGGCTTCAACGACCCGATCTGGATCCTCTTCTCGAGCGGCACAACCGGCAAGCCCAAGGCGATCGTGCACCGCGCCGGCGGAATGCTAATTGATGCCCTGCGCGAGCACCACATCCAGGGAGACATTGGCCGCGGCGACGTCTTCTTCCAGTACACCACCACCGGCTGGATGATGTACCAATACTTGATCGCTGGCCTCGCGACTGGCGCAACCATCCTGCTGTACGACGGCTCGCCGCTCAAGGACCCGGCGACTTGCTGGAACCTAATTGACGAGCACGACGTTACTATCTTTGGCACCTCGGCAAAGTACATCGAGATGGTCAGCAAGGTGTACCCCGACGTGGGCAAGAAGCACACGCTCGGTCGCCTGCGCCAGATCTTGTCGACTGGTTCTCCTCTCGCCTCGGACCTCTTTGACTTTGTTTACGCCAACGTGAAGAAGGACCTACTCCTTGGCTCAGTCTCGGGCGGCACGGACATTTGCTCGGTCTTTGCGGGCCGCTGCACAGCTCTCCCCGTCTTCCGGGGAGAGATCCAGTGCCGCCAGCTCGGGTTCTACCTCGACTCGACTTCGGCCGACTCTCACGAGATTCCTGGCGAGCTCATCGTTCGCGAGGCTTTCCCAATCGAGCCAGTCGGTTTCTGGCCCCTTCCAAAGGAATACTTGCCGGATGGACAGAACATTGCTCAGGCCGACATTGACGCGGCCCAGCAACGCTTCCTCGAATCATACTTCAAGGACGACGAGGGTAACTGGTACCACGGTGACTTTGTCAAGATCACCCGCTCTCGTTCAGGCAACTCTGGTGGCCTAATCTTCCTCGGCCGTTCCGACGGTGTCCTGAACCCCCAAGGCATCCGTTTCGGCCCTATGGACATCTACTCTGTCCTCGAGAACCCGACGTTTGCGGCCCACGGTATCGAGGAGACTCTTGTGGTCGGCCTGCTCATCGATGGAGGGAATGACGAAAAGGTCGTCCTATTTGTCAAGATGTATGACGGAAAGCACCTCGACGAAGAATGCCTCAAGCTCATCAAGGGAGCGATTAGGTCTGCGCGGTCTGCTCGCCACGTGCCCGCCCGTATTGTCCAGGTGTCGGATATTCCCATGACACTGACCGGCAAGAAGATCGAGGTACCTATTCGCAAGGTTATCAACGGTGCACCCGTCGCCGCTATCAACCCCGCCACGCTGCGTAACCCAGGTTGCCTCCAGGAGTATGTGGGTCTTGGCGAGGCTATGCGCGCAGAGGAGGGCGTGCTTGTGCCGCTACTGTCGTAGGGATTCATGTTTGACTAGATGTACAAGTAGAGCGGTTAGCCACCATCCATGAGCCACGAGTCACGAGCGAAGCGAGCGGCGAGGGGAGAGGGAGGGTGTGTGTGGAGTTGGTAGAGGTACGGGGGGTAAGAAAGGGGGAAGCTCACGAAGCTTACGAACCCCACAAAGCTCACGATGTGACAGTCCAGCCATGACTGATAACCTGGCTACCTAACAGACTCACTCTACCCTCTGCTCACCTACCGAGCTGGTAGTTGACCCACGGTGAGCGGTCCGCTATGACTGACATTCTGACAGCGGGCAGACTCCCTCTGCCCAGCTGCCCACAAACCTCAACCTCTGTCCACAACCATCGTAACATGTTCCCTATCCACCAGGAAAACCGAAACCCCAGATCCAACCAGTATCTCTGCACTTCCTTACTTTTCCCACCTGAAACTGAAACAGCCCTACGTTAGCCCATCCCCTACAAAGGGCTGCAAATTCAAGACACTGTCTAGGCGAAATTTCAACTTTTTTAGTGTGTTCGCGTGACGTGCCTCCATTCTGCAGTCTCAGGGTAGGCAAGCGGTTATGCGACGTGTTCATGTGAGGTTTGAATATTTCAGTTTCCTCTGATGGCTTGGTGAAGGGGGGTTGGGGGGGGGGTTGGGGAGATCGAGGTTGATGCCCCCCGTTCCGCACATACAAACTCACTTCCGCACCACATAACGAGGTGGAAGAACATCTTCAACCTTCATCGCGAGTATGTGTACGTGTATGTATGCGTATCCAGTTGGTGGATTTGTTCGAGTTTACTCCCAGTCATTCTCATCGCTGGCGGGTCTCACCGTACAGTCAACATTGTTCATGAAACTTATCCCCCAAGCGGGAGACGAAACAATCCAACGTCTTAATGAATCACCATTGAATCACATCACATTCAAATCCCTCCCAGTAAATCGGGTCACCTCCAAACTTGCCTAACCAGATCATCATCGAGACCCCGGCACTCACTGGAAGAAACAACACCAGAAATAGGGAGGTTGGTCGCCATAAGCGATGGGGAGTTTGCGTTCTTCAGCTTTTGGACCCAGTTATTCCACCGCTAAACACCAGCATAACCCATGTTCAAGTAGCGTACAAGGTCGAGAACTCTTATCGTGGAATTGGTCAGAGAGCCATAGCCTTGAGCAAACTGATGCCTTGAGCAAACCGATGCCGTGAGCAAACTGATGCCTTGAGCAAACCGATGCCAGCGACCTTTCTGCTGCTTGATTCCCTGCTTAAGTCGATTAAAATAACACGGTCTCTCTGTACCATTCTATCATCCCCGCTCATTATCAAAATATCTGGTCTCACTATTGAATGCACCTAGCTCACCGCCTCGAAACAAATACATTACAAGCCGGCGATATTCCATCCCAATAATCTTAATGTAACCTATCCTAATCCTCCTAATCCTCCAATCCTCCTAATCTTCAATGATCCATCCTCCACCTCCACCCGACCACGTGTCCGCCGACGGAGTTACGCGTCCATTCCATTTCAGCAACTTCATGACGTCCTTTCCCGACCTCGGTCCAAGCGCATCTCAACTCGTCACCATCAACGATGGCGTCAACCGACCCCGGCCCTTCAGCGGCCTTCTACCGCCGCTTCCCAGGCGGTGCGGATGGTCCTCTTCAACCTTCAGACCCATCAACCGCCTCTCCTCCGCTTCTGGACGCTTCTCAATCTCCGCGTGAGTTTTTGGACTCTGCAACAACGGACGGACTATACGCGATCCTCAACGTTCCGCGCGATGCATCAAACGCAGAAATCCAACAGCGATACCGTACCCTCGCAGCCCAGTTTCATCCCGACAAGCAGCCAGATGAGGAGCGTCGCCGGGCCGCACACGGTCGGTTCCAAGATATCCAGCGCGCCCATGAGGTGTTGGCTGATCCTGCGCGCCGGACTGTGTACGACATGTTTGGGGAGGAGGGATTGCGGACTAGTTGGGAAGTTGGACCGAGGAATATGAGCCCAGTTCAGATGAGGAGGCATTACGAGAAGCAGGGGGAGGTTAAGCGCAAGCTGGACGCTGAGGCTCTTGTTAACTCAAAGGTGAGTCGGAATTCATTGCGACACATTGGATGGCGTAGTGGAAACCAGCGCTCTGACTGTACCGCTCCCATCCCGACTCAAAAGAGCTTTGGCGGCTGACTCCAGGGCGAGCTCAACGTCACGTTTGACGCGCGCGGCGTATTCCTCCCTGTCTCGGTCTTTGACGATCCGCAAGGCAAGATCGACCATTCGATTGTCGGCCGTGCACGCCGCCTCGCAGTCGGCCAGACGACTCTCAAGCACTCATTCGAGACGCCAATTTCGGACAACACCCAACTAGTGGTGGAGAGCACGATGGCCGCAATGAACGGCCACGGCGGTGCCAATGTCAGCGGTACCTTGCGGCGCCAGTTCTCTCCTCGCCTATGGGCACAAGTCTCGCAATCGGTCCTCTTCCCCCGCATCACCAGTGTCAAGGCAAACTACACTCACGGCGAGATGACTTTTGTGACAGTCAATGCGATTCAACAGAACTGGGCCGCTCCACCTCGCCTCACCATGACTTTAGGACGGCAGTTATGGCCCACCACCACTGGATTCGTCAACTATTCCACTGGATTTTGGGCTCTTGGACCTTGGGGAGCGCAGATTCCAGACGAACTCGCACTCCAGGATTCCGGTTCCATGTCGGTTGGAGTTACGAATGCCGGTATTGGCGGTAAGGGCGGATGGACGGTCGAGGCTGCTGCGGGACTCACTTCGTCGGCGATCAGTGCGGATTATACGACCTTTATTGCCGGGCTCAGACTCAAACTCGGCGCGGGGCTTGATGTCATGGACGGCGTGCATGGGTTCATGGACGGCACGGCTCGGGTTACGGAATCGACAAGGGTTGGAGCAATGGTCAAGGTCGCGTCTTCGGGGGTGCGCCTCGTGCTCCATTTCGGAAGGGTGGGACAGCGTATTCGTATCCCGATTCTCCTGTCTTTCGACGCGAATCCACATGTCGTTTTCTGGTCTACCGTTCTGCCTATTGCCGGATGGGCTGGGTTCTACCACTGGTGGATGGTGCCGCGGAAGCAGAAGCGCATTGAGCGGTGAGTGAGCTAGCCACGTGCGATCGAGTTGGGGGTCGGCAAGGTATCCGGCTGTCAAGGAACTGGGTGAAGAGCACGTATGCGCAGAGAACAGAGCGGGAGAGAAGCCGCACCACGGAACTCTTTCTAACCCCAGCCGCATCAAACGCCTGCGCGCCGACCACGCCGACTACATCACCCAGAAACGTCAAGAGGCTCAAGACGCCATTCTTCTAATGGAACGTTCTGTTGCCTCTAAAGCTCAATCTGAACGCGCTCGCAACGGCCTCGTAATCCTCGACGCCTACTATGGCCGCACCACCTCCTTCACCCCCCGCGGCATGCGAGAGGAAGACGAAGACGGCTATCCTGTCGTCACAGACGTCACTGTTCCCATACAAGCACTTGTGGCCAACTCGAAGCTTTACATCCCAGCCGGACCGGCAAAGTACAATCTCCTCGGGTTCTACGATCCGTGTATTGGCGAGAATAAGCGGTTGAGGGTAAGGTATCTGTTTAATGGCAAGGTACATGAGGTCGAGGTGGATGATGTTAGTGCGCTTAGGGCGCCGGTTAGGGAACATATCGTCGAGTAACTCAGTAGACCATTCGTTTAAAATATGCATTATTCTCAAGCGATAGTAAGAGCTCACTTTGGGAAGTGGTGGCAAAGTGCTGCAGTGAGGGTCTTTAGGACGATGAATGCAGCTGTGGTCGTGCATCGTTCAATCACTCTCACGGTAGGGTTCAGATTATCATACGAACAGTGCTATGCCTCGGAAATGACCCGGATCACCACGAATCCTCACCCAGAAAGGTCCATAATCCTGTCGGACGTACGCTCATACAATTACAGCACGGCCCATCTCCGTAGTTAAATGCCGCCGTGAGGGTGGGTTGTGTAAACAGTGTCACGGCGCTGTTCATCTTCACCACCACTCGCTCAACTCTCACTGTACAATCTACATGCATCAATCGCACTACTAGTAGAAACGCCACATCTTGCTGCTCTCTGCTGCCCCAACGGCAGCTTGACTCGTTGCGAGGCCCTTCTTAGCGCCGGCGATCAAGGCCGCAAGTCGAGCAGACTTGGCCTTGACGGGATCAAAGTCGTCCTCGCGTGCGCGCTTCACTCCACTCGTCGTACTCGGCGTCAAGGGCGGGGAGGGGGGAAGAGCCGTCACACGCGCACGCTCAAGCATCGCCTCTTCCGCCAAGCTCCGGACCGCGGCGTCCGCGGCGGCTCTCACCTCGCGCAGGATGTTCTTCTCGACTGCGTGCGCCGCGTGAAGATGGTGCGGGTCGTCGAGCCACTGTTCGAGGCGGAGTGTTGCGTACCGCACACCTTCGCATACGTGCACGCCGAGCGCGTCGAGCACCTGCCGCACCGGGAGTGTACGGGAGTGGGCCACAGCGTCCCGGAGTTCCGCGCAGGCAAGAGCGACGCCTGCCCCGAGCTCGGGCTGGGCCATGTACGCCTGCAGTGACTCGGCGACGGACACCGCATCACTGGATGCGGGCGGGTCGAAGTGCGGCAGCGCGGGCCGAACGTACGTCGAGTCGTCGGCCTCGCCGAACTCGGCGACCTGCTCCTCGATCGCGAGTGGGAGGGAGGACAGCAGATCGTACGCGGCCTGTAAGGCGACTGGGACGAGACGCGTCTCCGTAGGGAACTCGCTGAAGATATTGTCCGCGACATGGAGCAGCTCCAGGTAGGTTGCGTGCATGCGCTCGGCGATGTCGTGCAACGCGACATTGACCTGCGCTTTGCGCGGGTCGGCGGGGATAACGGTGCGGAGCGCCGTTGAGAACAGCGCCCCAAACGTCTGGGGGTTGTGGATTGACACGGCTGCGACGTGCTCGAACTGCTCGACATCATGCTCGATGCCCAGGCGCAGAACCACATCCTCGAGGCTCTCGGACTCCCACGTCAGGATGATCAGCCCTGCACGATAGCGGGAGCCTTGCTGGACCGCGCCGGCGGCAGCTTCGAGGCGATCGCCTGCATCGTCGATATTTCGCGATCTGGCGACCGTGTTGAGCGTCATGAGCGGCGCCTCGAAGATGTACAGGCCCGTATAGGACGAGCCAGGCAATCTACCTCCCACGTCCGTGGCCGAGGAGCGGAAGCCGACGTCGCCATGATAGTAGACCCCATCGAGCACTCTTGGGCCGCGGTTCGGCGTGAGGAGTTTGGACGACAGCCACGCGGACGCGCCCTCGCCGGCGGGCGAGCCCGACTGCCCAGCGGTGAGGAGCACCGTCTCCCACAGTGGCGCGGCCTCATACGGTGCGGGCCGGATCAGCGGGGCAACTCGCCCAGCGATAGCCTTGAAGAGCGACGAATCGCTGTCGAAGAACTTGCGGCGCATCTCCTGGATCTCGCTGAATTTGTTTTCCGCCTGGTCGATCTGTTCTGGCAGCGTGATGAGGGATGGCGCGCCGGAGCGGACCGACCGCGACCGGCTGGTGACATGTGATGCCCCGTCGACGTAGCCGTATGACCGTGCCAGGCCCATACCTTTGAGGTGTTCCCGGTCTTGCTCGCGCTGCCGTGCCGCTCTCTCGCGCGCATCCACCCGCCGCCGCGTCCAGGCAAGCCATTTCCGCGCAATCGCGTACGCATACGTCCGTGCGCGCATGCCGAAGAACCATTCCGCGAAAAGCTCGGACCGAACGTGGTCCGCGAGGAGCTCGTTGAGAACCTCCCGCGCCCGCTTGCGGACGAGCGCAGCGCGCTCTAGTTTTGATCGCCTGCGGTCTTCTTCCGTCTCGTGCAGCTTGACAATCCTGGACAACGTTGGTTTGTTGTCCTCGACTAATCCTCTGATGACCTCGGCAACTAACTCGTCTCTCAGAATTGAAGGGAGCTTGCGCATGTAAGTGCGCGTGATTTTAATGCTGGGGATAATGGGCTCTGGAGGTGTCCGTGGGGGGGTCGGTTCGAGGGGCGGAGTCGAATGCGGGGTGGGCAAGGTTGAGGAGAAGACCGAGCCCGCCGCAGCCGCCGCGGTTGAGGTGAAGAAGTTGGGGATGGCAGGCTTGGAGGGACCTGCTGCTGGTGGCGATGAGGGCTTGGGGACGTTGTCGAAGATGCCGGGTTGGCTGAAGAGCGGGGCCGGGGGCTTGGGCTCTGTTGGCTCGTTGTCCTTCTTCGCGAAGAAGTCGAACTTGGGTGGTGGCGGAGCAGCTGGTGCGGTCGACGGTGGAGGAGCAGCAGTCTTGAAGAAGTCCGGAATCGCTTTCAGCGCAGGAGTAGCCGACGCGGGCTCCGCAGGGTTGAGCTCTTCTTTCTTCGCGGGCACGAAGGCGGGGGCAGCCGGCTGCAACGAGCTCGGCTTGGCCTTGAAGTCGAAAGATGGCGCTGGCGCTGGGCCAGATGCAGATGCTTTCCCGTTCGCTTGCGGACCGAAGGCACTACCCGAGGCGAAGGCGTGGGTGCCAAAGGCGCTGACAGAAGTTGCAGCCTTTGGTTGCCCGAAAGCGGTTGTGCCCGTCCCAAACGCACTGACTGAGCTCGAGCTCGGCCCGGCAAAAGCACTGCGTCCGGTATGGAACGCGCTGGTGGAGGTGTTAGGCGCAGCGGCAGGCGCCGCGGACGTAGGCCACGCTGTACCGTTGGGAACGGTCGCCGGCTTGATGGTCACTCGCTGCTGGGTATGAAGCCGTGGTGGTGGGGGCGGGGTGGCAGATGCTGGCTGGGCAGCAGGACCGCCTGAGATACCTACACCAGCGCGCCCGTCCACGACGTCGGCGTATGACGAGACCAGCTTATCCGAGATAAGCTTCCACCGGCGTGTATACGGCGCGTCCTTGTTGTCTGGAGTCAGCCAACGCATGTGGAATGTGACTGACCGTTGTATGGCGAACCCAAGTTGATCATCGCGCCCATCGGCCGGATGTCGTCTCCAAGGTCCTCGTACACCTCGATGTTGAACCGCTGCATGACGGCGACGGACTCATCGTCCGGGTCGCGAGATACACTCTCGATGTCGTCCCACGCTGCCTCCTGCGTCTCTTGCTCCTCAGCACCCATCAGGCGGTCCAGCGTCGGCATGAGCACCATCTTGCGCTCGATGATCTCGCCGTTCTCGTCGCGGCGGATGGGCTCGCCCTTTAACCTGGGATATGTGCGTGTGAGGGCCCGTATCGCACTCCGGCGCATCTCGCGGAGACGGATCTCAGCCAGACAGGACATGAGGTACGGCACATGGCCCTGCTTGATGAGGCGGATGTAACGGGTGATGAGGTTGGCGCCAAGCTCAGCGTTGAGCTTCGAACCTTCCTTCTGGGAATCAAAGTTGCGCTGCGCCGCCTGCCGGATCTGCCACGCCAACTGGACGAGTGGGTGGTCGAGGATGACCTGGGGCAACTCGGAGGTTGGGATCGACACCGACTTGCGGGCCAGGTCGTAGATGAGCATGTACGCGCGGAACTCTGGCTCGTTGGCGCATGGCATGTCGAGTCCCGTTTCCTCTCGCCTGTCATTGTACTGCTGCCTCAGCGACGTGAAGCAGCGCCCGAGTTCGGCGTTGTCAATGTGCATGTCCGTGTTAGTGCCGGTCTCCTCCTGCAGTTCGCGCAGGCAGAGGATGTGCCAACGCGCGACGCGCTCGAACGTCGCGATCGACTCGTCGTGGCCCCAGCTCGACTGCAGGGTAAACTCCTTGCGAATGGCGCGTGTGCGATCGCGAATGAAGCCAGACGAGTAGCCGAGTGCGCGGCGGGGTGAAGGTGCCGGTGGGTTGACGGAGTTCGGGTTTGGAGGTGGTTGCAGACTCATGATCTCGTTCACGAGATAGTCGAGGGAACGCTGAGGTGAGGACTAAGACGAGATGGAGACATACGACGAGCGCAGATGGCGCGCGCAGATCTGAGGGAAGGATCGTTGCAGTGCCATGACCAGCGCCGGCGTCAGAGCGCGTGTACGCCGCGACGGCTTTGGCGTGATCTATCCGACGCTGCGGGGTCTGCTATCAGGTACAGTCTCCTTAATCCAGCTTACAGCTTCAAACGGGTGAATCTCGCGCGTATACTCGCGGAACTCGCGCTCGTACTCGGAGCACATATCCTCACATGTTCCGCGCAGGTCGATCGCAGCCGTGAGGTCAGTCTGACCAGAGGTTATCTTGCCCTGTGAGACAAATTCTTCGCGCTCCCTGATGCGTGCCTCCTCGAGCTGCTGTCAGTTTTATGTAACTGACATAGGGCACCTCCTTGTAGCGATTGCCCTCGAGCTTGTTGTTGAAGCGGGAGGCACGCGCTGCGAGCCTGTCTTGCTTCAGGAAGGAATCGTCGCCGTCGGGGTCGGCCCCCAATGTGGCTGCGGGGGCCATGATAAGTGAGTCTGAATTCGTGTCTGCACTGTGTGCAGACGCGACGAGGTGATGATGGCGAGGTGAGTCAACAATAGCGGCTAGCTTGACTTTGAGACGTCATGAACTTGGGACACTGTAATGGAGGTTAAGGCGGAGGCAGATTTGCCACGTGAGTTATTTAACACGTGTAATTTTAAAGAGTGGGGCAGGTATAAATGGAAAGAAGTGGAAGTAGACATTGTGTAGATCCGTTTCAAGTCAAGTTGTGGCGATTGTAGCGATTAGCCATCGGAGTGCTAGCGTCCGTGAGTCCGGTGCCCCACCCAGGACATTTCAGCCACTTTTTCCCCTCTTCCCCTACCAGCTACCAGCCGCGATATCATCAGCCGGCCAGCCGGTCAACCGTTAGCCCGCATAGCCCTTTAACTCGCCCTCAGTTTTTATCCGGCCCCCGATTGTCATAGGTTACGGATCATGTTGAAGCAGGTCAGACAATGTAAGCAGGCGGTATAGTCCACGCCAGACTACGCAGGTGGTGGAACATGTCACGTCCCTTGCTGAGCCGCCCACTATCTCAAGCCTATACCATGTACCAACTGCCAAGGCTCAAGTGAGAAGTAGTTGAGGTCAGGGTTTCGGGGCCACTTTGTGCGATCGTACGAATACATACAAGGTACACCCCCCCCCCCAACCACCTCCTACCCACCTACCCACCTACCTGGCCAGAACCAACTCACTCACACTCAAAGTTCCAACCCGAGACATCCACATCATCATCCCCACTCCACTTGATCATCCTTGTCTCTCCCATCACCCAACCATTCTCGACTTCGGCTTATCTTTTCCTTTCTTCCCCTAGGGGTCTTCTTTCTCCTTTTGTCTCTTCCTCGGCCACTAGTTCCACGTTCACCATGGCGTCCCAAGTGGACCTCATCATCATTGCGCTCGCCGTGCTCCTCCCCCTCCTCTTCTGGTTCCGCGAGTCTCTTCCCTTCATCGGCGGCAGCAAGAAAAGCCACGATGTAGGCCATGTCGCAGCAGCGGGTGGTGATGGAGAGGAAGGCGATCCCCGCGACTTTGTGGGCAAGATGAAGCGCGCTGTAAGTGCAAGTGGCGAGCTAACACCTCCGGGATGCCGCTGACATCTAGGGCAAGCGTTGCGTCGTCTTCTACGGCACCCAGACTGGTACCGCTGAGGAGTACTCGATCCGCTTGGCCAAGGAGGCCAAGTCGCGCTACGGTCTATCGTCGCTCGTGTGCGACCCCGAGGAGTACGACTTTAACAACCTCGACCAGGTTCCCGAGGACTGCTGCGTCTTCTTCGTTATGGCAACGTACGGCGAGGGAGACCCGACGGACAACGCCGAGCAGTTCTGGGAGTTTATCATGGAGGAGAACGTCCAGTTTTCGCAGGGCGGCGACTCGCTTGAGAACCTCAACTATGTCATCTTTGGCCTCGGCAACCGCACCTACGAGCACTTTAACGGCGTTGGCCGCAAGCTCGACGCCAAGCTCGCGGCTCTCGGCGCACACCGCGTTGGCACGCTCGGCGAGGGCGATGACGACAAGGCCCTCGAGGAGGACTACCTTGAGTGGAAGGACCCCATGTGGGAGGACTTTGCCAACCGCATGAACGTTGAGGAGGGCGGCGCCGGCGATGTCGCCGACTTTGTCGTCACCGAGATCAACCCCGACGAGAAGAAGGTCTACCACGGCGAGCTCTCGTCGCGCGCTCTGCTCGCCACCACGTCGGGCACGTCCACCCCTGTCGGTTCATACAACTCGAAGAACCCCTACGCGTCCCCGGTCCTCATTACCCGCGAGCTCTTCGCCGTCGACGGCGAGCGCAACTGCGTTCACATCGAGTTTGACCTGACCGGCTCTGGCCTCTCATACCAGCATGGCGACCACGTCGGCGTCTGGCCGTCCAACCCCGACCTCGAGGTTGTGCGCACAATGACCGTCCTCGGCCTCCTTGACAAGCGCAACGCTGTGGTCGACATTGTCTCGCTCGACCCCGCTCTTGCCAAGGTCCCATTCCCGACTCCCGCTACCTATGAAGCCATCTTCCGCCACTACATCGACGTTGCCGCCACCGCATCGCGCCAGACCATCGCGTTCCTCGCCCGCTACGCGCCTAACGAGGAAGCCAAGGAAAAGCTCACTCTCTGGGGTAACGACAAGAATGCGTACCACGACGATGTCGACGGCCCGCGCCTCACCCTTGCCGAGGTTCTCATGGCCGCTGCCGGCGACAAGCTGAACCCGCCCTTTGACAACGTCACCAAGTGGGAAATCCCCCTCGACCGTATCATCTCAACTGTTCCGCGTCTCCAACCTCGCTACTACTCGATCTCGTCCTCGTCCAAGCTCTACCCGTCCGCTGTCCATGTTACCGCTGTCGTGCTCAAGTACTCGTCAACCCCGTCCAAGGTCCATGAGAACAACTCGCGCTTCGTCTATGGCCTTTCGACCAACTTTATCCACCACGTTATGCAGATGAGCCACAACGGCACGTCCAACGGCATTCCGAACGGCGGCAATGGCCAGACGTTTGGAGGCCTTGCGGGCGCGGACGGCAGCATCCGCCTGGACGGACTCGCGCCCACGTACAAGATCTCTGGCCCTCGCGACTTCCACCTCAAGGACAACATCTACCGCGTCCCTGTTCACATTCGCCGCAGCACCTTCCGCCTCCCCACCTCGCCCAAGGTTCCCATCATCATGATCGGCCCCGGCACCGGTGTCGCACCGTTCCGCGGCTTCGTGCAGGAGCGCGTTGCGCTGGCGAAGAAGGCGCGGGAGAAGGCTGGCGCTGACGCGGCAAACGCACTCGAGTCCTGGGCTCCCATCCACCTCTTCTACGGCTGCCGCCGTGAGGAGGAGGACTTCCTCTACCGTGAGGAGTGGCCGGGGTACCTCAAGGAGCTCGACCCCGTCTTCAAGATGCACAATGCGTTCTCACGCGGCGCGAGCCGCAAGCCTGACGGCTCAAAGATCTACGTCCAGGACCTCATCTGGGACCTTCGTGCCGAGCTCGCACCGCTTATCCTGGACAAGCGCGCGTACATCTACATCTGCGGCGACGCCAAGAACATGGCAAAGAGCGTCGAGGACCGTCTCATTCACATGCTCGCTGAGGCGCGTGGAGGCACCCCCGAGGTCGAGGGCGTCAAGGAGCTCAAGGTCCTCAAGGACCGCAACCGTCTCATGACCGATGTCTGGAGCTAGTCTGTCTAATGACCGATGCCTGAAGCTAGTGGCCTGTAGCGTCTGTATTGCGACAATCTCAATCTGCATTTGATACCAAGTTTGACAGAGTTGTGAGGCAGTGAGTGGGGACTAGTCCGGATCTAAGTAGGCGAGGGGTGTGAAGATGTGGGCATGGTTCAAGAGACATGATGACCAGGACGTGCCTATCGGCGACCGAGTAGATTGTCTTTGATCATGGCCACCTGGTGAGAGTGAGACGGGCAGTCTCTGGATCTCTGGCTGTACCGCCGTACAGCGGTCTGTTGGAGTATCAAGCGGAACCGACTTACCGGTATGCCGGCAAACGTTCACTCCGATCCGGATCCCAGCTTGAATCTCGGTTACGAACCCATCGCAGTATAACAGTATCCAATCCGATAATCACATGCCCCGGATTCCGGGCATAAGATGTGCGGTTTGTTTTCCGTGAACGGGTCACCGCGCTCCTCCGCGGTCGAAGGGTGCGTGGGTGCGTGGCTCCATGGGGCTGCGTGGTCGTGTGCATTGTTGGCAGAATGGTGCATCAGATTTCTTGCTAGATCTCGTTGAGCTCATCACCTACTCTTCCTTTCCAGATGTATATCCGCAGAAACCTATTTCCGGGCACGTGAGGTGTATCAACCGTGGGAGAGCTGTCTATTGATTCAGGCACCACCATATTTTGCGAACCTCCACTTGCCACTCAACGACCATCTCTAACCAACTCTCGCTCTCCCTCTCTCTTACGCCTGCCCGCTCGCCACTACTGTCATGGCCAACCCCCGCCAACGCTCCAAGGCCAAGTCGCACCAGTCGACCAAGCCTAACCTCGCGCAGAAGAAGCGCATGCACGCCAAGCTCAAGAAGGCCCCACCTCTCCGTGGACCCGAGACGCTCCAGAACGCCTGGGACAAGAAGAAGACGGTGTTTCAGAAGTGAGCCTACCTTCCAACCCATACTGACCAAAGCTACGCCGCTCTCGGTCTCCTCCCCTCCATCCCCATCCCCAACCAGCCGGAACGGAACCAGCGCGTCAAGCTCCCCCTCCTCCCTCCCACCGAGGACGCCGCGGCCCCCAAGATCGGGTTTGGGCGGATCGTGCGCGACGAAGAGGGCAACGTTATCGATATTATCATCGATGGGGAGGAGGAGGATGGGAAACTAAAGCCGCTGAATGAGGATGAGAAGGCACCGGAGAGGGTGGTCGCTAAGACGCAGGTCGTTAGGGGTGAGTCCGGCAGACTTATGGCAACACCATCAGCTGAGAGACCGAGTATCGCGCTGACGCTAGACCTCGAGGCCCTCGCTGCCTCCTCTGTCCCTGTTCTTCGCCACACTTCGTCCCAGGAGCACGTCTGGCTCGCCGAGCTTGTACGCGCCCACGGGGGTGATTATACCACCATGGCCCGCGACCGGAAGCTCAATGTTTGGCAGAAGACGCCGGGGGAGATTCGGCGGATGGTTAAGAAGGCGGGCGGCGTGACTGCGCTGCGCGGGATGGAGGTCGACGCGTAGTGTTGTAGGATCATGTATTGCTTAGATGGGTGGGCTAGGTTGCAGTGTCATGTGAAGGGAGGCTGGAGGTCGATACGAACATTGGTGGTGCTCAGCCAGGCTCTGAGCTGAACTGCTGTCCCGGCGGTCCCTCTCATCGCTTGTCTCTCGCCTTGCCCAAGCATTCTGACATATACGTATCAAGCTCTTGCCTGTCCGCCGTCTCCCCACTGCCTCCGAAATCTTTCTACAAGAGATCCACAATGAACAGCCGCTCACAACACGCTCCCGCACCACCTTATCCTCGCAGACCTGTGAGTAATGCATATGCCTACGACTTCCTGTGGAACGGTATCCTGAACCCGGTGAGCAGCGCGCGCGCATGCTCCTGCGCGTCGCGTCCGCGCGCATTCGTCTTAAAGTACATGTGGAAGCCGTGTAGTTTGGGGTACGAGTCGATGTTGGCGGCAATCTGGGGGAAGAGGCCCATAGCCGCCGGCGGGAGGCCGAGGGACACGACGCCGGCGAGCGCAGACGGAGACGTCTTGCTGGCGCTCATGGGCGGCAAAACAAAGCCCGGGAACTCGCGGATGCGAGGAAGAACAAAGTCGACAAGGCTCTGGAGGAAGTCGTACATGGCCTCGCCCTTGAGCTCGACCTTGGCGGCAACAGGCATGCCGGCGCGGAGCTTGAACGCCGCCGCACCATTGCGAGACGCAACGACCTCGACGCCGCTGGCGCCAGCGCGGCCGCCGCCGCGGGCGCTCTCACCCGAAATCGCACGCAGTGCCATGATCGCGGAGAGGAGCGCGTTCTTGTTCCCAATTGCCTCCTTCACCATGGTGTGAACCGTGATCGCCTCAAGCTGCACGACGTCCTCTGGAACGAGGGCGCGGTTCATCGGCTTGGGCGGGCGGTTACCCTTCGGAGGCGGGGCGGGCCGGTTCGCCTCGTATCCCGTCACGACTTTGGGCTCGGCGGCGTTGGCGAGGGCAACAGCCGTTGCCTTTGCCGAAGTCTCCCACGCACGGTGGTCGTACGTCATGTACAGAATGTCTGAGGCGAGCGCGTTCTCGTAGTGGTCGCCGTAGCGCGAGGGGTGGGTACGACCGAGGTGGATCTCGGGGAGGATCCAGTTCGGGTCCAGCTCCTCCTTCTTGGCCTTGACCTTGGTAGGCTTCTTGACCTTGGTTGAGGCTGCGCGCGCAAAGCGCGGCGCAAGAGGGCGAGACGCCGAGGCGACGGCGGAACGGAGCGACATGGCGGATCTGTCGGAGTCGGCGTCGGCGCGAGTTACGAGTTGGAGATGGCTGTGGACCCGTTGATCAAAACGACGCGGGATGGGCGCTTTCGCCCGGACTTTTTTGATTCCGCCAACCACCATAACTAACAGTGGGGGAAATAAGGTCGCCACGCGGGTTGTTTGGTGGCACCTGCGGCGACGTCACGAACGCCAACGCCAGGTTTCTGAAGTGATGGAGACGACATCTACTCTATATCTACATTTCTACATCTACACCACCTAACTACAGAGAGCGGTATCGAGATGCCCTCTCCGCCGCTCTCGATTGTCCAGAGCCTCTCGCCGCGTGTCGCGGTCCTCGCCAGCGACGATGTCACCGACAGCTGCGCGGCCAATGGGTGCCGCGGCTTCGACGAGCTCCTGCGTCCATGGGAAGGAGGGACGGAGCGGGGTATGTCTCCTCCCTGGGTCGGCTAACGCTCAGTTCAAATCATGTCGTCGACGTTAACGCCAACCGTACACCCGACCTTTCCCTTGCGCTTCGTCTCGTATTCGTCCGTGTACGGCGCGCCAGGGAGCGCGTCGCCTGCGCCCGAGATGGTCGTTGACCTGATCTCCTCGTGTGTCGGGAAACACCAGCCGGGTATTTTGAAACAAGATAGAGCTAACGGCAGACGAGGAGCAGCATTACCCTGTAACGCGGGCGCTGCTTCTCAACTCGCGCCCGCTCGCGCCGCACGAGACCTTCAACCACCCCGTCGGCGTGCTGTTCGCTATCTCAACCTCCACTCCAGACGCAATGGCCACACTCACCCGAATGTATGGGCAGGCGGTGGGGACAGGCGCGCAGGCCGCGCCGTGGATGGACGGCGTGCAGGTGCTCAAGTTCTTTGTGGTCGTGCACGACGTCTCAAAGAAGGGCCCTGATCTTGAGCAGTGAGGCGCCACACGAGTCTGCTGACGACAGGGCGCAGGAGCTACTGGGTCAGGTCAAGAAGTCGTATGGGCCTCACTCGACGCTGCTGGTCATCAACTCGCGCGAGCAGACGGGGAGCACACCTCCCCTTGAGTCGCCGGACTTGACGGCACACGCGGGCGTCGCCCCGCTGGACCTCGCCGCGGCTGAGGACCCTTGCGCTCTGTCGCAGCTATACGCGTCGACAATGTCGTCGCTTACCCTCTCACCCATGGCTGTGGCTGCGCACGAGGCGGGCGTCGACGGCGGTAAGACGAGGAGGCGTTACGCAGCCAAGCTCAGCGTCAACGACGTGCAGGCGCTAATTGCTCTGGTACGCGAGCTCGTCGTCCAAAGTCTCGTGCCTTGGATGGAGGCGCGAGTGCGCGAGTGGAACGAAGCGTACCAGACCAATCGCCGCGGCCTCACTGGCCGCCTCTTTGGCGCCGGCCGCAAGCTATTCGGCTCGCGACCCGCATCGCCAGCGCCCTCCAGCACACACCACGGCTATAACGCTGTCAAGGGTTACTACGCGGCCTCCTCAGTCGAGGCCCTAGCCCGTCGCCTGGCTGACTTTGCCTTCATGCTCCGCGACTACAGATACGCGAGCGGGGTGTACGACAGCCTTCGCAAGGACTATGCGCAGGACCGCGCGTGGCGATACGCTGCCGCTGCAACGGAGATGTACGGCCTCGCACTGCTGCTCGGCCAGAACTTCTTCATGCCAAACACGCCGCCAAGCACGCGCGTCAGCCTTACAACGATGCAACACACCGAGGTCAGCTCGTGGCTGGAGCAGGCTGTCGCGACGTACCTATCTAGAGGCGGCACAACACAGGTGCAGCTCGACGCGCTGCGCATCACGGTGTTGTACTACGAGGCGTGGAAGGCGATCAACGAATGGAGAGGCGTTGGGGCTGCCCTTGTTCGCGCCGCGGGCGAGGCGGACGAGGTGCCATGCGCTGTCATCGTCGAGGAGGCTGCGGCCACGGACGTACGCGGCGCTAAGCGGCGCGGCGGGAAGCGACGGCAGGCGTTCCACCTCGTCATGGCCGCGCGGCGGTACGAGAAGGCGGGATTGGTGAGCTTAAACATGTCGCGTGAGCTGACTCCAGAAACAGTACTCGCGACGATGCCTTGAGGAGGCGGCGTCACTGCTGCGCGACGCCCACTGGGGTGCCGTGCGCGACCGCGTCGAGCACTCGCTTGGGCGACAGGCATACACGCTGGGCGAGAGCGATGTGGCTGTTGTGCACTTCCTGAAGCTGCTTGCGCGTGACGACCTCGCGACGCCTGGCACGCAGGGCATGGTACTCGAGGACCTGGCGCAGGCGTACGAGCAGCTCGCGTTGAACCCGGAGCAACTGGCCGCGGCGGCCGACAAGTTGCGCCTGCCGACACCCGTCTTCGATGTCAAGAAGACGAGCATAGTTCTCGCGGCAGAAGGGAGTGGCGCCGGGAGGAAAGACGCGTGGGCGGCCCTCGACGCGCGCGTCCTCGCCCACTGGGATCGGAAGGGGAAGAAGCCCGCGAGTGTGCTTCCGAACGCGAAGCGCATTGTGGCCGCGGTCGGGGAGGAGTTGACTGTGGAGCTGGTGGCGACGAACCCGCTCAACGCACCGATCGTACTCGCCGACCTCACCCTCGACCTGGAAGGTGACGGGGTGTCGAGCACGCGCGATGAGGTCGCTCTCGACCCCTACGAGAGCCGGCAGATCAGCCTCACCGTCACTCCCCGCGCGGCTGGGACCCTCACCGTCAAGTCGGCGCGGTTCACGTTCCACAGCTTTCTCCCGACAACGCAGAGCCTCGAGAGGCGCGGCCGACGACTGCACGCGACGAAGGCGCAGCGCGTCACGCCGACGTATGCCCCGGACACGACGTTGACTGTGCACGTCGAGGGAAGCACGCCCCGCGTCGCCGCGCACATCATCGGCGTCCCCGACGCTGTGCTGGCCGGCGAAGTGGTCGACGCCGAGCTACGCCTGCGCAACTCTGGCGCACAGCCAGTCGAAGACGTCCAGCTCCTGACCTCACACTACGGCGTCATCTCGCTCTCCGACAGCGTGCCCTCGCCTGTACCGAACGCCATCGCGCCCAACAGGCCCTTCAGCGTGCACGCGGGCATCATCCAGCCGGGGCAGGATGTCGCCATTCCCATCCGTTTCTCGTACCCAACGCCTGGGCGGCTCGAACTGCTGGCGTTAGCTACGTTCTCCACACCCGACGGGACCGCAGGCGCCGCCAAGATCGCACACACGGCTGACATCCGTCCCGTCGTGAGCATCAGCTCCGAGGTCCGTCCTGCCAAGAACGGGTGGTTTGTCTCCCTCGATGTGGCGAGCCACGCCGATGTCCCGCTCCAAATTGAGCCACCAGTGCCAGTGAGCGAGTACTTCTCGTCAACGGTGCTCGGCGGCGGTGCAACTCTCCACCCGAACCAGAGGGTACGCTGCGTGCTCTCAGTGAAGTCCGGGGACTTTTCAGGCGACTTATCCCAATCCGCACTGGTGTCCAACCTGGGCAAGCTCTTGCGTGGCAAGGACCTTTCCCCAGTCTCCCCCACAACCGTATCTGTCAAAGTACCCCCTGGTTTCCTAGCGTCGCGGCGCGCCCATCGCCTATTCTTTGCGGGTGAACACCTCCCCGCCCTCCCCACCGACATGGTACCAAAGCTCCTCCCGCTCTTCGACCCACTCGACCTCGACGTGGCCTTCTCCTGGACCGCCGGGGATCGTCGCGGCGTAGCGTGCGCACACGCTATTCGTCCCACCCCTGCGTTCTCCCTAGTTGAAGGGTTGAGGGAGGATGTGGGACCAGCTAAGAGGACGATGTACGAGGAGACGGGGCGATTGCGGCGTGCCCTGGCCGATTCCGTTCTGGAGGGTGTCTACGCAGACGAAGGGGACCCCGTGAGCGTGCGCGCCACCGTGGCGGGCGCAGTCCGTGGTCGCTTAAGCTACGCCTTTGACGAGTAAGTCAACCCCTCTTCTTCTCTCCTTCATATTATCCAGAGTTTGAATCTGACGCCAGCGGCCTAGTCCTCCCTATTACTCTAACGATCGAGAACCGCTCACCCGCCCTTCCCGCACGCTGGATCCTCCGCCTCCCAACCCCCCGATACCCCAGCAGCGTTCTGTACACTGGCGCGCTCGAGCACCGCGGCACTCTCCCCCCCGGCGGCACCATGAATGTCGAGACAGGTGTATGGGTCACTGAACCCGGACTACTCCAGCTGGGGGGATGGGAAGTTGAGCGGGAGACGGGAGAACCTGAGAGCAGCGAGGAGGAGAGGTGGACACCGCGCGCGTCTTGGGCGGGTGTGGAACATGGCCCGCTCATCGAGGTCGTTAGAGCATAGTAGCATAGTATAATGCATAGAGCTGGGCTGGGTCTTTGGAGGTGATGAACAACGCTGTAGGACAGAATTGTTATGAGGACACCCCTGTGTCGCTCAGACTCCGATCTGGATCACGCTGTTATTGAATGAGGGGTGTGACGTCTCCAGGTTGGAAGAATGCGCCGAATGTTTGCAACGTTCTGGCGTAAGTAGTGTTCACATCTAGATTTGAACGGCCCAGTGAGCCAATACTTTTGGAAGTACCTCAGCGGTATCCATCTATGTCACCCCATCAAACTTAGCAAAACATGAACATGAACCATCGCCCGGAATGGAGCACATCCGTTCGCCGCTCCACTCTCTACCTCACTTGGCTTTAAGATGTTAAAGAGGACCCGGCCGACCCTCTGTATGACCCCACCTGGTCCCCTGACAAGCACATGGCCTCGGACCACAACGCAACATCGGGCCGTTCTTAGGCGGCATGTTCGCTTCTGTGTTCTTTGGAAGATCGTTCCGGGCCAGTGTCGTCGAGACGAGCGGAGGAGAGAGAGAGTGTCGGTCCGATCGGCGTCGGGCCGAAGAGCAAGCTGAAAAGGCAAAAGGATATACCAACTTCCTCCTAGCCGACTCGAACGACTGACCTCGACATTACTAGTGTCGCGCTCTACCAACTGAGCTAAGGAGGAGATACAACCGCTAAGCTATGCGGATGTTATGATGATATTTTTGATGAGTGTGTGTTGAACTAAGTATTGGTGTTTCCATTTCAGTTCACCCAAGAGCGCAACATACGCGGTGCTTTGCTTCGGTGTGGCTTGTTTGCGCGTGATGAGTCGCATGACAGTGATAGTCTGACGGTACAAGAGCAATAGTGATAGTGTGACGCTACAAGAGAAACAGTGACAGTAAACAATTCATTCTCTTTCTTAAACAACTATTCTTCTTTCCAAGCACCCAAAGGTCAGGCCCAGCGAGAGATCGCTGAAGCCCTCTTGATCCAACTTCTGGTTGGTGGGTTTGGCTCGTATGCGATCTGCGGCTTTCCAGTCGAGAGCTTCAAAGTTACTCGAGACTTCGAGCTCGGAGCAGTCGAGCGAAACTAATGGTGGGGTGCGACACTCGTCGTCCTCCTCCTCGTCACAGTCCGACAATGGCGGCGGTGCGCAAGTGGAATCACACACAAGCCCGAACCTGTCGCACTCGCAAGAGGACTCGTCGCTCATGCCGTCGACTTGCCGCCGTCGAGCCTCTGCGTCTCTGCGATGGAGCGTAGGCCTGTACCTCGAGGCTTGAGGAGGCAGTGGCTCCACGTCGGGAAGCGGTTTCGTCTCCAGCCTCGGGAAAGAGTCGGCTGGAGGGAGGGCATACGTCGAAAGCGCTGCGAGGGCCGACGAGAGTTCGGCGACATCGGGAGACTCCGGTGGCGTTACGATTTCATCGTCGGAGATATCCGATGATGCGGAATTAGAGTCCATCACGATGGGTTCAGGCCCCAGCTTGGCCCGGACCTCGAGTTCCTCTGCAAACACGAGCTCGGATTGCTCGTACCGGGCGTCGAGCCATGAGTCGACCATCTCGTCATCGTCCTCCTCGCTGTCGCAGACGGCTACAACGGTGACGTCGATGCCGGAGGTGCAGTTGGCGGTGATGGAGATGGTGTACGACTCGGTTGCCTCAAACTCGTAGTCGTCGTAGACGGGAGCCGAGACGGTGCACTCGTCGTCGTCATCGTCGTCGTCGGCAGCGTCGGCGAGCTGAGCATCTAGCCAGCGCTCCTCGTCGTCATACTCCTCGTCTTCGTCCTCCTCAGTGAGGACGTCAAGGGCGGGTGCGCGCCACGAGGTGAGCTCGTAATGCGCAGTTGGGGTCTCGAGCGAGGCCCAAGCCGAGCGGATCGCCTCACGGACGAGGACGCCGCGGCGAAGGCCGTCGGTCGGGTCGCGCGAGCCGGGGGCGGCGTCGAGCGAGTGAAGCTTGGCACGAGAGAGCGCAAGCAGACGCTGGCCGAGGGGCGTGAGCGTCAGGGAACGGGTCGATGCAAACTGCATGTTGGCAGTGGCGATTGAACTGTTGCTATTGATGGTAGGGACGGAGTTTAGTCTCCGTAAGGGTCGAGCTGGCGCGTTTCTGGAACGGTAGCTGGGAATTGGAACTGTGGAGACGTTGAATTCGTCTGGAGGACAGATGGTGGTTGATGCTTATTCTGATGGTAAGAGGGTGGTCGCATACTGGGTTGAAAGGTAGGTCGTGCCGGTGAGGGCTAGTGGAGACAGTTTCTGTGAACCGTGGTGGTGGAGAGCGAAGAGGTGGAGGCGGTACTACTAGGTGTCCGCAAGACAGTATAACAACAGTATTGAAGAAGGGTTAGTGTTGCTGTTGTTGTTGGCCTTGTTGGGAATGAGAAGAGAGAGGGGGGAATGGGTGGTTGGAGGAACACTTTATGTCGACTCAGTTCTTGGCACAAAACCACCGGACAAGGCCAAACTCACCGTCCGG
Organism: Cutaneotrichosporon sp. HIS471; assembly: GCA_030864385.1. Lineage (NCBI taxonomy): Eukaryota > Fungi > Basidiomycota > Tremellomycetes > Trichosporonales > Trichosporonaceae > Cutaneotrichosporon > Cutaneotrichosporon sp. HIS471. Next base: position 3,291,064 of record AP028239.1, on the reverse strand, counting down.
AGATGTGCGGCTAGTCAGGGATCATGCCGGGTTGGGTCGACTCAGCATGTTCAGGGTATCGCCAGGGAGGACCCTGAGTGTCCTGCTTGTAAGGATGGGGCCTGACAAAGCATGACGCCCGGCCCTACCCTCTTGTAAGGAGTTGTGATGTATGACCCTGAGTTACCCGTCAAACTCACCCAGTTACCCACAACGTTTCCAAAAAGCGGTATCCATCGCTTCCGCTACTTTACCTAGCCCTCCACTCCGGCACCCCGAAAACCCAAAAGGCCTCCGCTCATTTCCCACTCTGCCACTCTCTTACGGCTCTACTCCTTCCCCGTGCCTCCACTCGGAACGCTCAATTTACGCCTTGAGCCTTGCGGCATGTATTGAGACTTTGTTGTCGACTCAGCTCGACATATCCAAACAAAAAGTCACATGGCCTGTTTGCTGTATCAGCCGGCGTCATAGGGGGTGTCATATTATTAACATGCACAGTCATCCAAATATACACGTTGCACTGCATGTTCCGATTCTCATCGGACCAGAACCGTGGTACCTTTGATCGACCATTTGCATCTCAGACATGATCAGACACACTACTTGAGACCGGTCGACCCGTGGGAGGGTTCCAAGACGCACGGGTCCCCGTACCCCGTATAAACCGTCTCCTCATACAACCGTCGGTGCTACGTAGTTCGCGGTCCTCCACACTGCGCGGCGGAGAACCCGGACAACGGTGGAGATCAGCAGGGTAAGTTGGTCCAGCTGAACATGAGCAGAGCCGCAGCCGGTCTATGTCCGATTTTCGTGCAGTGTAGTGGAAAATGGGCCTAAAGTAATGGAAACTCTTTGCGTCAATGTGGCAAACGGCGTCCCGGACGTTCCGATAATGTTACCACCTCACCTCATGTGCTCACGTTATCCAACTCACTCCAGGGTACAACAGGGTGGTCCCTGACCTCCCTTTCCAGAGCCCGGGGCCTCAGGGGTTTGAGACAGGGTCTAGATCCTGATGACCCTGATGATCCTAGTTTTGGAGCACGGACTGAGAGCCTGGCCATCTTGCCAAACTGTCGGCTTATGACGCCAGTCTAAAAGGTTGGGAAACGGTAAAGGTGACTCACTCATAGGTAACTTTGGTACCTCGGCCCCTCGGATCCAACGTGGCTAATGTTTATTGCTGACTCAACTCCGGAACCGCACTCGGAACCGGACATGTAAACACATGAAACATATGACGCTCCACGTTCGGCGAGACATGATGAAGAACACGCGTCGTCTCGTCAGCTCGTCAAGTTTCGGCTTGGGCCGAGTATGCCGACACTAGCTTGTTGACGCACAGACGACGCCGAAACGCCTCCCCTGTGACGTGGCGGGATTGGCGGGGCGTCGCCGGTTGGTTCAGCGGGGCGTCTCGCCTCGCCGAGCCGAGGCCGCAGCGAGGTTCGATATCCCGGTTTGTTCTGTTCAGCCACTCCAGTTCATCCGCACCAGTGGTGGATGAGGGATGAGCGGAGATGGCTAACACACCCGCGGAGATCGAGTTCTATCCGGCGGACATGCATGCATCTCCGCGTCTTTCCTCCATATCTGAAGACTTGTGAGAGGTCGGGAGAAGGGATCAGGCGGATTTCTGGATAATCGGGTAATTAATTTAATTGGTTTTGACACTTTCGTAGCTCGTTTTCGTCCCAACCTCCAACAAAATGTTTTGCCAGCGATAAGACAACGTATCGCCTATCCCGAGGTTAACGGAGAACAGACACCATCCGCGTCCGCGGACATTGTTTGCACTTTTGCCTTCAGGAAGTGCGGACGCGTTGGCGGCATTCTCATGCTCATGCGCTAGGGATCAGGGATCAGGATATCGCGAGATCAGGATATAGGGAGATCGCGATCAGGTGGCTGCCAGCCTCGAGTGAGGACAAAGCAAAGCCCAACCGTGTCTTGTGCATGTCCACATGAAACCACAGGCGTGGGCGTGGGCGTGACATGGCTCTGACTTTGGGTGACGGATGGTGCTTGGGCTTGGACTTGGACTTGCTCGCTTGGTCGGCTATGCCGCCGGAGGTTCGGAGTGCAATGATGCGTTTCGCCTCCGGACTCATGGAGCCTTGAACTAGCCGACAACATAACCCTCTCCAGATTTCTATGTTCTCTTCTTACTAGGTTCGCTGTAACAGGGTTGATTTTAGTTGGAATCTGAGATGATCCGCCAATCGGCCAACCAGAAACCACTTGCGCGCGACTTGACCGACGTCGGAATTCAATCAGGATCCAATCCTCCTTAGCTCAGTTGGTAGAGCGCGACACTAGTAATGTCGAGGTCAGTCGTTCGAGTCGGCTAGGAGGAATGAGCGAGTCTCTTTTGTACTTGGGCATGCCTCTTTTGTATCTGGAACATGGTGGGGAGGTTGCGAATAAAGAGGAGAGCCGATGTAGCAAGTGGACGGGTTGACGGAACATTGTGGTTCCTGTTGATTCTCCTAAGCACTTGATGTGACACTGTCCTACATCGCAGCCGTAGTCGCCAGATCCTGGCTGAGGCCTCGACCCAGCCTGTTCCATATGTTATCGTCGACATTTCTTGTCTATGTGGCGGCCTCGGGGGGAAGCGATCGACCAGTCCGCCAAACTAGCTGTACTGCCGCCGCCCCTTCAGCTGTGTTCTGAATATGCGGCGCTGGTAGTCAACCCATGTGAAGAGTCGTCCTCGCGATCTGGCAAAGGCCCGCTGGTTTCGAGTACACGTCTATGACATACACAACTCGAGTCTGGCATTCTACTTGTTATCACAGTGGAGGTACGGACACTTGCGACCTCGCGAGGGAGATTCCAGTCTAGTGGAACGGGTTCTTCTCCGCGTCCTCAACCTTGACAGGCACGCCCGCCTTTCCGACGGGGGTAGACATTCCATACCGGCTCAACACGCCGAGGAAGGCCATATAAACAAGGTCAGCTCCGAACAGCGCCCAACCCAATCCCATCATACCACGGATGACGCCCTGGCAATCGCCGCGGGTATATGCTCCTCCCGTGACGTAATGTCCATGGGGTGTTAGAGTACAGAAGTCATGGCGCTGGACGGTAAGTGCAATTACGGCGCCGAGGTTGAAGAACGCGAAGAAACTCATAGCTGCGAGCATCTTGGCGATACTGTAAGTCGGTCGGCGGCGGAACGCCCAGTATGCGACGTGGTAGACCATCTGCAGGGCTGCGACGGTACAGATGGCTACGACTGGGGGCACGTAGGCCGTGCGGCCGTACATGTCCTTGTAGAGGGTGATTTGGATGATGGAGAGGATGAAGGTCGCGTAGGAGATGATGTGGATGAAAAGTCCCAGTGGCGTCTTGATTTTGATCAGTCTTGGATCAGCGATGGGGAGAGAGCCAAGCCTCGCACGGCTGGTACTCACATTGACATGATAAGAGAAGCTGATGTATATGTGTGGCTGAGAGAGGCGGAGGTTGGGCTGAGAGAGGCGGAGGTTGGGCTGAAATTGCTCCCCACTTCACCTTATAGCCTCAACGATACCTCCATTGGCAGGCTGCGAACGTCCATGAGTCAGAGCGAGGGTTAGTGCGTGCCGTGGTGGGGAGACGTTGGCTGATGCGCAGAGGTCAGGCCGAGGAATGTCATTGGATTCCCAGGGCGTTTCGGCTGTATGCTGAGCTGGGTCTATGGCCGAAGCAACGCTTCGAGGGAGAGAGGTCGGCTTGGGGTCGGGGGCGAGGAATACGCGCAGACTACAGCTGGCAGTCCACGCGAGCGACAGTCCACGCGAGCGGATGGGGACACGAGCAGACGGGGACACGTAGCCATGTAGCCATGATGAGAGGTTTAATCCCTACTGCGCGAAGATCATGACCGCCCAGGCAGCGACGCAGACCACCAGCCAAGTGCGGAATGCCAGGATGTCAGACACACTGCGGTATTCGAGCTGGACCGATCCTCACCATCACACTATGTCTTCACCTCATTCCGCTCAACTGTGTGAAGAACACCCATGCCTCGGCTGCCTCGGCAATCACCATAGAGGTACATCGCTCGCCTCTCTCCCCTCACGCGCCTACTGCTACCTCACTCCACATTAACATGCCGTGTTTGTTATTCGTGTGTCATTGTTGAGCTACTCGTACCATCTTCCCACACGACGAGTAACTTGTCGCCTCAGTAGGATTATCTCGCCTAGTCATCCCAAAACGCATCCTCCCGATGCAGCTCCCACCTAGTGCACCTTTGCGCACGTCCTTGAAATACGTCGTAGAAAACCCTGCCCTCTCATATACATCCACTCGGCCTCGAGGTACTTGAGTACCACGGTGATCGCATAGGTCCTCGTTCGGGTGAGCTCAAAAGCCTACTCCATTCCCAGTGCCAAGTAATGCAGTTCCTGGTGTCAGGAGCCCATGTCAGACGCTCACCCCTGGCATTCTAGAGGTCGAGGAGTTGCAAGTGTTGTTGGCAACGGAGCCGCTAGATTTTGGGGGGTTCTGGAAACTCCTCTCTACGACACACTTCTGAATACATGAGTGTAGAAAATGAACATGTAGTCGACTGTGTGTTGACGGAACGACAACGTCGCTCAGTGGTTTACCAGGACAAAGAATGGGGAGCACGAGGACAGGGCCCAAAGGTTGAGAACATCTTGGATGATGGAATCATCAGCGCATTGAGTAGTGTACCTAGTCGAGAATGATCCGAAAGTATTGCGGATATCCTTATCAATTGGGCATTATACCACAAGAGTCAGATGCTCCTGTCACGTGACGATGACGTAACCATCAACAACAAGGCTTGTCACGCACAGCTCGACAGTCTTCACTTGACAACCCATAACAATCTACCAAAGGCATGCCAGCCGGGCCTGTCGAGTCTGGGTATGTGGCCCACCAGCTTCTGGCCGGAGTGTACGACAATATCCCCTCCCTCGAACCGACGGCCGAGGATGCGGCTCGCGCCCGCCAAGTCATGATTCTCCTACAGGGCGAGGCTGGGACCCAGTGGGCACGCAGCGGTGCGCTGCGGCGTCGAGAGCCAAGGAACATGGATAACACATTAACCAACTTGAAGAAACACTCGTGGGAGACGGACGCGTACCTGGTGAGCTCCCGGCTCCCGATTATCTAAGCTGAAGCAGAACCCGAACCGCGCCGAAATTGACCTCACGCTCGCGCATCTGCCTAAGCGCGCCGAAGATCTCGTCGCGTCACACAAGGCGGGACACGAGCAGGGAGGGGAAAGCTTCTCTGGTCTCCCATCCGGGTTCGGTTACGAGGACGCCCTCGTGCTCGCCGCTGCGCGGTGGTTCAAGCACGAATACTTCCGCTGGGCCGATCCGATCAAGTGCGCTTGTGGCGGGGATACAACGTACGCGGGTCAGGGTGAACCAAACGCCGAGGATCGGGAGGGCGGAGCGGGTCGCGTCGAGCTGCATAAGTGCAAGGTCTGCGAGAAGGATACGCGCTTTCCGCGCTACAACACGACCAAAGCCCTAATGCGTGCTAAAGTGGGCCGGTGTGGTGCGTTTCTCCTAATCCCACCAGCTGCGGAAGATGCTGACGCACAGGCGAGTTCGCACAGCTCTTCTACATCTTCCTCCTTGCGCTCGGTCTGGAAGCGCGCTACGTCTGGAACTCGGAGGACCATGTGTGGTCCGAATATTGGAGCCCCACCCTCCAGCACTGGGTGCATGTCGACTCTTGCGAGGCCGAAGTCAACAAGCCCCTCCTGTACGATCGGGGATGGGGTAAGATGCAGGCCTACTGTCTTGCGTTTGGGGCGGCTGGGGCGGAGGACGTCACGAAAGTGTATGTCGACGACTGGGCCGCGTGTCTCCGCCGGCGCGAGGATAAGTGGCGGCAGGGGACGGGGTGGGGGGAAGACCATCTGCCTTGGGTGAGTCCTAGTACTAATAAAGGATAAACGAGGGGGCAGAAGAGCGATCGCTGACCACCAGCTCCTCCTCACGCATACAGTGCAGTGCCGCGGCCTGCTGGACGAGGAGGAACGCCTCCGGCTACAGAGTATGGACGAAGCGCACGCACGTTGGGCGGCTGATGAAGCGGAGCGGTGGCGCGAGGCGGAAGCTAGTGGGCTCAAGGCCCGGCAGAGTGGGACTGAGGAGTGGAAGGAAGCGCGTGGGGAGACGGGTAAGTAGGTTTGTACATAGACGTGTAGAACTTGTAGAGAGGTTGGTCTGCATAAGGTTGGAGTGAGCGTGGTAGTACGAACTGCACGATTGTGGAAGTGTACGATGATACCTCTGCATTGGGTCCATCTTATGTTTATACCTCGTTGGAAAAGAAAAAAAGATACACTGACGGGGATTCGAACCCCGGTCAAGTGCTAATCCATTGGAAGGCACTTATGCTAACCACTACACTATCAGTGTTGAGTGTGTTGATGAAAGCTGACCTCCCCACGTGGTTTATGAAGGGGTTAATTTGAACTGAAGACCGGAAATGAGCCTTTCACGTATCTCAAGGCGTTTCAGCCGCTCTGAATGGGCATTTGGTGAGAGAGCAGGGAACAGTAGCACAGGCAATTCGGCTCAGACGAGCCTTGAGCTCCGACGTAATGGTGGCAACAAAGTCACCTGGTGGAGGTGGAGGTCCAGAAACTTCACTTCACCAACCCCACTTACCAATATCCCATTCCCACCATGGCTGCTGGCTCCTCGCTCCCGCTCAACGGGCTCTTTCCCATTGCCAAGCCGTCGGGCCCGGGCTCGTGAGTTTCCTCTATTCCGTGACTGATGTACAGGATGCGCGTCATCGAGGCCATGACGCCGCTGCTTATCGAGTCGCGCCTGTTTACGGACCCAAACCTCCCGGCCGGCGGTCGCGAGGTGGAGCGCAACAAGCGCAAGCGGAACAAGACGCACATGGGACTCAAGATCGGACAGGGCGGCACCCTGGACCCGCTGGCTGATGGCGTGTTAGGTAGGTCATGGCGCGCAGCTTGGTATCCCGCGTGGATAGCTGACTCCAGTTATCGGTGTTGGGCGCGGAACAAAGCACCTGAACCGCTTCCTCGAGTGCTCAAAGGTGCGTTCTCGTCTGATACTAACCCCCGTGGCTCACCAGCTCACCAGACCCTACACCTCCCAGAATACACGCTCACACACAGGAGTACGTCTCGATCGGCCTTCTTGGGGCTGCGACGACGTCGTACGACTCGCAGGACCCCGTCATATCGACGGGCAACTTTGACAGCGTTACTCGCGAGGACGTCGAGAAGGCTCTCGAGCAGTTCCGTGGCAAGATCAAGCAGACGCCTCCTATGTGAGCTTGTCAGGTAACTAGCTGACTCCAGCTTCTCCGCGCTCAAAATGGACGGCAAGCCTCTGCACGAGTATGCGCGTGAGAATAAGCCCCTTCCTCGCCCGATTCCCGTGCGCGAGTGCCAGGTCGAGATCGACCTTATCGACTTTACGCCCGCGCAGGTGGTCGAGGGCGACGGCGGACACACGTACCGCTGGCCCGAGGCGCGGCTGGACGAGGGGGAGAAGGACACGTTCCGTCGCCTCACTCAGATAGTGCACGACGCCAACGAGGCGGCCAAGGAGACCCCGGCCGAGCCTGAGATCGACCTGAACGCACCCGACTTCCCCGAAGTGTCGGCGCAGACTGGTCTCCGGCCCGCTTCGTTTACCGTCCGCATGACGGTCAGCTCTGGGACCTATGTTCGCAGTATCGTGCACGACATTGGGCTTGTACTCGGCTGCGGCGCCCACGTCGTCAAGCTCACGCGTACGAGGCAGGGCGAGTTTGTTCTGAGCGAGGACGACGTCAAGCGCGTCGACGACAAGGAGGGTAGAGTCAAGGTGGAGGCGAGTGAGGAGGAGGCGATGAACACCACGGCTGAAGAGGACGAGATGAACGCGCTCAATGCTGCGGCGGCGAGCGCACCATCCCACGCCGCCGCGGACAAGATGACGCACCAGCGTGGCCCGACTACTGCGTGTATCCCTTGGGCACTGTTTGAGAAGGCGATTGCAGAGCGTGACGCCGCTATCAAGGCGGGGCAGGCCGAGATCGAGGAGCTCAAGGAGAGCGGAGCGCCATTCAAGGACATCAAGGAGGCGCTGCGGGAGCAGAAGAAGGCGCGCGAGCGCGAAGAGCTGGCAGACTGGGAGAAGGCCGTCATGGACCGCTTCCACTCTGTCCCTATCCCGGTCGTACGTGACAGCAAGACCCGCGCCGAGGGCGTCTACTTCCGCCGGTAGTGCGGGTGTGTCCGACTCGTGAGTCGACCAGCGCAAGGGATTGCTCTGTACTCGCGCCGTGCGCTGTAATAGAATATCGTTAGATAATATCATTGTTCAGCTGCCGTTTGAGACGTTATGCAATGCCATCACTCTACAAGCCCGCATGCGCGCGGTACTCTACTGCGCCGAGGGTTAAGCGCGTGGCGGTGCGCGGCTCTCTCCCTTCCACTTGCGCGAGATCTCGGAGAAGCACTTGGGGCACAGGTGGTGTTGGAGCTTGACGGTGCCGCACGCCTCGCAGTGGGAGAAGTCTGGGGTCAGCGCGTGCGTTAACGCCAGGCTCTCTGGGAGAGGGATTCTGCAGGGTGCGAAGCGAGTTAAAATGCTTGGGATGAGGAGTTGGAGCTGTTGAACGGCCAGATACAGAGAAACGGGTGATCTGCAGCCCCCATACCGGGGCGTTCCCAAGCCGCGCTCTCGGCAATGGAACCATTCCTGTTCCGCTTCACTCCCAGCGTCTCGAAGAAACTGTCGCCAATACGCTTCCTTCCCCCCTTACGGACAATACGCAGGCCGTCCACTCCATCCCTGTGCACTCCATCCCATAAAGTCCACGCCTCCGCCTCCCAGCCAGCTCTTCGACTCACTCAGCTTGGGCTTCAAGCCCTTGTTCGCGGAACGCATGCTCTTGCGCGAGTGCGAGATCTTGCTTTTCGGCACGGCAAGCACGATAGGAGGAAGCAGCTCGAGGAGGGACCGGAGGCCGGCGAGCGCGCCAAGCGGCGCAGCCAGCCATGGCAGTGCGGCGGTGGGGACGACGCGAGGGAAGAGGGTGGGGAGGAGGGTCGACATGCGTGCGAGCAGTGATGGCGCGGCAGAGGCGCGGGGGAGGAGGGCGGCGGACATGGCTGGTTTGCGGGCTAGGTGGATAGAGATGGTGTGCTGGTTCAGAGTTGACGTTGAGAAAAGCCGGAAATCTCCGTTACGTAACATAACCTCCACTCCACCAAAGTTGGTCCCATGCTCGATATTTGTTTGGGTATGCATAGATGCACTCTAGAGGTACAGTTTGTCTATGGAGAGGTGCGATATATAGCACGGGGCGCCCGGATGAGGCTATGCTGAGTCGAGATACGGAGGATGCGTTAAGCCCAGAAGAGTTTACTGGTTCACTGGGCCCCACTCGCCAATGTTGCCGTCGAGAACGTCGGCGTCGCTGATCTCGCCGAGGCGGGCCAGTTCACGACGGACAAAGAACACGACCTTGTCAAGATGGGGAGGGAAGGCCAGCTCGTCGCCCTCACCCGGCGCGACCCCCTTGCTCTGGAAGAGGTTGCGCCACACCCAGCTCGCGAGCTCGGGGTCGCTCAGTGCCCGCTCGGCCTTGTCATCGCTGATGCTCAGACCGAGGATGTAGTCAAGGCCCAGCCCAGCACCCTTCCACTGCTCGCCCATCTCGTCCATGTACTTGCGAATGACGCGCTCGCGCTCACCCTTGCCGAGCACGATACGCATCTGGCTCTCGGCGAGTTCGAAGAAGTGGTTCAGGAACTCGGTGGGGTATGTCTCGTGTGCCGGCTTGCCGATCGTAAAGTTTGACGACGAGGGGCCGGTGTGTGTCGGCGGGCCGGGCTCAAGAGGCTCGGGGATGGGCGAGGTGTCTGGCCGCGACGAGCGGAGCGCACGCAGACGCACCACGAGAATCAGAACGTAGAGGAGGTGCAACTGGAAGAACGTCTGGTACGTTGCTGGCAGCTTGCACTCTGGTGTCAGCAAGCTACTTGGGAACGACTCGACTCACCGTCATACCAGAAGCTCCTCTCATTCTCCACAGCGCCGACGATGCCGTGCATCATTCGCCCCGTCTCGCGGATCGTCGTCGACGCCTTGCTGTTGTATCCCAGCAACTTGGCGACACCGCGTACAAGGTTCTTCGTCGACTCGGAGTACTCTGCCGCCGGCTTGGCCTTGGACGAGGCGGGATTGAAGGGGTCGGTGGGTGCTGGGAACTGCGGCGCACTCTTGAGCGGAACTGGGGTGTTGTTGACCGGCTCGGCCTGTTTCGCGAGCGCACTCGACGCCGCAAACGTCCTTGATGGAGCGGCGAGGCGGGGGACGCGAGCAAGCGCACGCGCGGTACGGAGGGCGGACATGTCGAGGGAGTGACGGGGAGAGATGGCTACACTGAGCCTTTTAAAGAGGAGGAGGATGGAACCGGCGTCGGTGTCGACGCTGGGGGGGATGAGACAAGGATCGATGAAGGGTGAGGGTCACAGTTGCCGAGATGCAAAGCCAAGCAACAAGCCGCCGAAATCTCATCTTGTACACTTCCGGCAGAGAACGGACGCGGAGGCAAATACTCCACGTGAGGTTGACCCCGTCAACCTCCACCAGGCAGGTCAGACACGTCTGGGTACGAGTCAGGTCAACATTGTTTATGGTCCAAGCTCATTTCTCATTCTGCACAAACAACATGGACCAGCTCGTCGACGTCAAGGCAAAAGTCAAGGCGTGGGGGCGCGCATTCCGCCGCGACCACGGACGAGCCCCGACCAAAGATGACATCCGGAGGGGCGGCGAGATTTGTGGGTGGAGGAAGGTGGAGGAAGGCTAACGACAGCGGAGCAGTACGCGCTATGGCGCAAGCTGAGCAAGGAGGCGGAGAAGCAGAAGGCCAACGGGAAGGAGAATGGAAAGCGCAAGGCTGAGGAGAAGGCTCCCCGGTTTGACGATCACAACACGACTCCGACGCCGCGGCGACGGAGTACAGCGCGTCTTCCCTCGCCACCCCCGCCGCCGCGATTAATTGAGGCCGGACCTAGTCGCCCAACCCCGCCCCTATCCACGCCGAAACGACGCAAACTCGACGACAACCCGTTCAGCGTGTCGCGCGAAGCACCTTCCCCATCTATGCTTGGCGTACAAGGGACGCCCAAGCGCCAGCGATTCGACTACGTGCATGTCAGCTCGCCGAAGCAGCTCAAGTCTCTGCTCGAGAGCGCACGCAAGAGCATGAAGAAGGACACGCCAAGGACACATGCGCGGCGCTGGCTCGCTGGCGAGGGCGATAGCCCTGTGCATCGGAAACGCGAGTTCCGGGGACGACAAGATGCCGAGGAAGAGCTGGGTGAGACGCCGATCAAGGGCGAGGCGTTTGCCATCCTCGACGATGAGCCGAAGGGGCGGGACTTATTCCCCATCTTCAGACGAGCGGCGGGAGAGTTGAGCGCCGCAGGAAAGACGGACAACGGGAAGGGCAAGGGCAAGGAGCCCGCGAATGGGAAGCGCAAAGCGACCGAAGCAGAAGTGCCACGCAAGAAGGCGCGGGCATCGTTATCCGACGATGAGGAGATAGACGAGGACGAGCTCGTTCCAACTACTCCCCCAACGATACCACCACTTCCTCGGCGATCGCGACCGACGGGCGAGCGCGTCCTCGAACTAACGGACGACGAGTTCGACCCCGAAGCAAGTCCCGCCGTCGTCACGATCATCGGCACGCGGCGAACAGTGGTGCGCATTAGTTCTATATTCGACGACGACATGGCTATCGACCAGGATGATTTGTCTGAGGATGAGGAGGATGTCGAGGAAGATGAGGCGGAAGGAGTGGAGTTGGTGACAGAAGACCCGCGCTCCATGCTCTCTCTCCTCAGCCTGCGCTCACCCAGTGGGCGCGCTTCCGAGCGTATGGCGAATTTGCGCGTGCGAGCCCTCCTCGATCCGACTTGCGCAGCCGCCATCGCACTGCGTGCCAAGCGGCGGGGACAGGACGTGTTCGCTTGCGGCGAGACGGGCTTCGAGGAGGAGTACCTTGAGATCGGGGCAGAGGTCGAAATCGAGGGTGATGACGATTGGGAAAGCGACGCGGAGGGCTGGAAGGCTGACGGGAGCGAGGAGGAGTGGTGATTGTATGCATGCGTTACTGGGCCTGTTTCGGGTGGTCGACAATGTGTTGACCAGCTGTTTTCTAGTGGATGTCCCTTGTGGCGCCCAGCAAGCCTGGCGTTGAGATTGCTGCAGCTGTCAGCTGCCGAGCTGTCGCACTCCCATGTGGAGTGCACATCAGGCTCTCTGCGCCGTTATGCGCAGATGGCCCGCTGCATGAACAGATGAACAGGAGCAACCCAAGTGACGCTGTGAGCCTTCTCGAATTTGAAGGACTCACAGCTGAGTTTAAAATGGGATATGAAAAGCACTGTGACACGGTGAGATATCTTCTCTGTTCAAGTGGAGCCTACAGGGTGAAGTTGAAACGTGAAAAGCCGAATTGTCTCATAACAGTCCTGATCATATGGGGTTCTGAACAATGCTGTGAGATATATTCTCGATAGATGGCAAGCAGGAGCGTTCACATTCCTGAGCCACCCAAGCTCCCCTCCTCGTGCACCGCTCGTGCGAAACTCACGCTGACGCACTGGTGGTTGTTTGACGTGCGTACTCGGAAACAGTCATTGTGCCACTAGATATGCATGCTACGGCTACGCCTTGATCAACCGCTCGACAATGCCCACATCGACCTTGATCCCATGTTCTGCCAAATACTCGTCGCTCCAGAACTTGGACTCGTGCCGTGCCCCCGAATCGCAGAGAATCGTCACAATCCTAGACCCCTTAGGAAGACGCTTTGCGAGCCTCACACATGCGACGAGATTACACGCGCTCGAAGAACCGAGGAACAAACCATCATTATCCACCAAGTATCGAGACATGGCGACCGCCTCTAGGTCGGATATCCTGTACGCGTCATCGATGATACGCTCGCCAGCCGCGAAATTGCGAGTGAGTCGATTAATCCCAATACCCTCGACAATGGTATCGACTTGATGTCGGCGCTTCGTGCCCTCGCTTTCTTGGGGAGCAAACATGACACCGTACTTGACGCGATTGAATAACCCACTTCCCTCCGGATCGGCCAGGATGATTTTACATTCCCCATTGGCCATTTTGAGAGCTCGGCCAGTTCCAGAGAGGGTTCCACCTGTTCCGGCGCCAGAGACAAAGGCATCGTATCGTCCACCTGTTTGGCGGATAATCTCTGGTCCCGTTCCTTCAAAATGTGCCATGAAGTTGGACTCATTCTCGAATTGATCGGCGAAGAAACCGCGTCGAGCTGTGTCAAAAGAGCGGCGCGAACGTCTCTCGCTCTCAGTCGCTTGGGTTGATACCAACTCCTCGTCATCCGATACGATATCAATTATGCCGAACTCGTGTGCCCTCCTCCTAGCAGCGTTGACGAATTGGTTCTCGTCAATGATACTTGCGGGACGAACACGCTCGACTGTAGCTCCAAGACGCTCGAGAATGAGAACTTTATCAATAGCCACATCATCCGGCATGATAATGTGTGATTCGTATCCTCTGTGGCGGTCAGCTTATGTCCCAGAGAAAAAAAGAAACCTACTTTGCCTTTCCAACCGTTGCGAGACTAATACCGGTACTCCCAACCGTGCCCTCAAATAGGACGCTCCCCGTATGTGGCCTTAAATACCCATGCGCCTCGGCGTCCTCGATCATCCTGAGCGCCACGCGATCCTTGACGCTCCCTCCCGGATTGAGGAACTCGCATTTCCCCAACACCTCGACTCCCAATGCATCACTGAGAGAGTTGATGCGCACGAGTGGCGTATTCCCAATCAAGCCAACTGTTCCAGCAACAATCTCGTCACTGCGTACTTGTATCGGTCGTTTCGGAAGCGACTGGACGGCCTTGTTACGTCGATAGGATTGCCAGAAACCTGCCAGTTGAGTGGACGACAGGGAGAGGGTGATGCCTAGCGCCAGGCCAAGGAGGAGACCGCGCGTTCGTTGAGTCAACCGCGTAGTTAAATTGTCAAAGGCGGAGACGAGGTCTGGTAGTCGAGGAAACCACATTGTGGTTGAGGTTGAGTTGGTGGCGAACAAACAGAACAGACAAGAGGGAGTTTCGAGTTTGTAGACTTACGTAAGACTGACGTCAGAATCCTTCTTGATCACCTCGGTCTAGAAAGTACGTTTCGTACTTTGACATGTTGAGACAACTCATTAAGCATGATGCATGTGAAGAGCTGTGCCATCTTTAGCCTCGTTTGTGAGTGAGAGAAACACGCCTCGCTTGCTGCTCCGTTGGAGCTCCATCCCTTGTGCAAATTGTGGATGGGATGACCGCTTCTCGGCATGCGCAGGCGGGTAGGCGGGTAGGCTAACGGCACGTCGGCACAATGTGAGGTTGGCCGGACCCATCTCCCGAATCGACCAAAAAAGTGGCGGACTTTGAATGGGAGATTCCACTACTCTGCCGCCGTGAAAGAGGTTACCGCATCCAGGCACAGGCGGCGACGCTCCGCTGCCATTAGATCTCGCGCTCAACTGTGCAGTTTGGTATTACAGTATTCACGTCGGCTCCATTCGTTTCACAATGGGCTGCGGGAACATGGACACGAGCGGCAGATCTCGATCATAGTACATCTCCGCCGTCCGTCCGGAGCCCTGCCTTCACCACACACGTACACACCCTCCCTTACGCTATTGTATCTCAGACACACGTTTCCAAGCCCTTTCCTGCTCCACGCATTATATGCATAGGAAACGCTTCCGTACAACATACTGCCGACACTCATGGCTGGCGCTACTCGCTCCGGCTGCCGGCCCGCGGCCGCTCGCTCATGCTCCCGCTCCGACTGTCGCTGTCTCGTCGGCTGCTCCTGCTGTTGGGCCTCATCTCCCACCTGTCCCGTGAATTGCTGTCACGACTCGCGCGGCTCCCAGGCCGATCAGAGTCTCGCCGTTTACGCGGAGGCACCGCATCGTCTGCAATCCGTCGTTTGCGGCCCTCCATTGGATCGTCAGAACTCTCACGCGAGCCGCTCGACGCCGAAGTGTGAGACATCGGGCTCTTGGGGATCTGGCTTCTGGGCATGCGGTTGTGGATCTGCCCCGGCCCAGGGCCTTGAGTTCCTCCGTCTGGACCAAAGTCGAGCTTGGTGGTGCCAGTCGACGCCGCCATCGACTTGGGAAAGTGGCTAGGGTAGTACATGTCACCCGCTCGCACCATACCAAGCGGGCCCTCGTATCCGAACTGTGACTCAGGCGTGTACGTGTCGCGCCATCGTCCGATGAGGTACCCTCCAGTGTGAATGTACCCGCGCCAGATCCACTGGCCAAGAGGGTGGGGGGTCTGCAAACTGTCAGCGTTGCTCGTCCAAGCCAACGCGATACGCACAGAGTTTCCCAACGAGATCTGGACCAGCCCGTCCCAGGAGCGCACACGACCACGAACGCGCGACCAGCCCCAGCTGCTGCGGACCTGATGTCAGTTGACTGTCATATGCCGGAATCCCGGGAACTCACCCGTCCTGACAGGAGGATCTCCTTCGTGTACCCAGGTGGGTCCGCCTTCTTCAGGTCGTCGCCCGTAAGAACTTTGTGGCCGTAGCCAGTCCGGATGCGCTCCTGTTCTTCCTCCCTCTCCTCGTCGGCGAACCCTGCGTTGAGGAGGGATCCCTTCCCGCCAACGTCCTCCTCTCGAACCTGGATCACCGTCTCCCGGATCTCCGCTTCGGCAGCATGCGTTGCAAACGTGCCCGTATACACTGCAGGCATGTTACCTGCCAGCATTTGGCGGTAGGCATCAAAGTCGAAGAAGAGCAGGCGTCCCCGCCAGAAGCCTTCTAGTCGTCCGAGGAACGCCAGAGGTGGCAAACCAGGGGACGTGTGTGGGTCCTGGCAGACTGTGTTTCGTTGCCACTCTGGGTCGTGATAGACCGATGGCATAAGGTGGTTGACTGAGAAGACGCCAGTGCCCGCCTCGTCGAGGAACACCGTGCTGCTCGCGGCTTTCATACCGATGCGCCCAGGTTGTCGCTCCAAGATGCGCATGTAACACAGGTAGGCTCCGAGGACAAAGTGCGGCGGTGCCCGGCGGTGCGAATGTCCGAACCGGTTGTACTGTGCGGTGTATGACGAGATGACAGGGTGATCCTTGCACCCAGGCTTGCAGAGTGGCAACTTGCGGTGCTTCCAGTCTGCGTACATCATCTCGTACTTGAAGCATGCGAAGGCGTAGGGCCGCAGGAGGAAGATCTTCTCGTCGACCTCGGCTGGAGTACGCTCACCATACAGGTCGGAACCTGAGATCATGGCAAGCCAGATGCCGAGCGCCTTGACCGGCGTGTCACGCGGATACCCAGTCTTGAGCGAATCAGACAGCATGTCATCCTTGTAGTTGACCATGATCCATTGGTAAAACAGGCACTCCTCATGGAGGAACTTGAAGTTCTTCTTGTCTTTGAGTCAGCCATCGTTGCTTCCGCCCTGTGGCTTGGCGAGATCTAGATCTCCGAAACAGATCTAAGACCCCAGGTGGATCTGAATAGAGGTACTCACCGTTCTCGGTCCAGAGGAACCATAGCGCCCACAAGTCGGTGTCAATGAAGTCGAGGTTGAGCTTGTCGTAGCGTACACAGTCACGCATACGGTTTCGCAATGACCAACGATCCCTGTACTCGGTTGCCCATGAGCGCGGATTGGCGAACAGCTCGGTCTTCTTGCTCGTGCCCGGGATATCGGTCTTAACGTCGAACATCCACTGGGTGCGACGTATCAACGCCCCGAGGTCAAACGTCGCTCGGAATAAACGGTTGTAAAGCACGGGGTTGTTGTCAAACTTGAGCTTGGTGTAGATGGCCTTGCACGCGTACAGCAACGGGATCATGTGGGACGGGCGCTGGCCGTTGCCCTCGTTGTCGACGACCAGATAAATGGCAATCGCCGCAAGGATCTCTTTCGGGAGAACCCCTAGAGCTGGTCGTGGCGTGCACTTGGGCTTAATGGTTCCATTTGTGTTCTTGCCTTTGTCCTTGTTGTTGCCGTTGGCGTGTTGTGGAGTGTGGGTGTCTGGTAGGGCGCGGTGAGCCGACGTAGGTGAGGCGACATTGGGGACATCTGGAGCATCTCGAGCTAGTTCTGTTGGGGAAAGGATGTAGTGTAGAGAGTGCTTGCGGGTGGGAGGGTTGGAGGGTGGCGGGGTGTATGTTGACATGTTGTGTGCTGCTGGGGAAGGGTGCGGAACGAGGTTGGGCTCACGCTGGTTGGTCACTTGACACTGCACAAGTCTGCGGGTAAGAGTCCGCGAGCAACAGTCGATGTAGCCAGCTTGATGTTGGACGGCCTTGTACGATGGAAGGATACGTGGGAGGAAGGAAGTGTGAAATGGAACAGAACCTTGGCCCGTCTGTCGCCTGTCGGAGGATCGAGTGGTTGGCTCTCTGATGAATTCGGAGTGTTAAAGCGGCTGCGTGTTGGAAACAGGAAACTGTGGGCGTTACAAGACGGGTTGACAAGAAGATTGATACAATCAAGAAGTGGTCAAGATGTAAAGAGGAAGATTATGAAGATGATGATGATGATGATCAATTCGGAGAGGGGAGGGTAGGGTAGGGTGGGGGGAGGAGGAAGGAGAGGGAAGTGAACTAGAGAGGGGAAGGAGGGAGGGAAGGTAACCGGTTTAGAGACATTCGGTACAACTGCCGATCACCAACAACCTCTCTATTCTAACCCGAAGTCGACTTTCAACTTAGACTTTACACCTTATCCAATTACCCATGACCTCACATACACACACTCTCTCTCTGTTTGACTGTGATGCTAACTCTCTGTCTCTCTCGCTCTCACTCTCACCCCCCGGAGAACCGGCTTACTACTCACCCCGGCCATCACGGACGCTCGTTTGATCTGGTTTCATATTTCCGCACAGTTCCGCCATGCCCGTCGTCTGTCTGACTGACGACGGTATGACCATTTCACTCTCTGCTCATAAACCTGTAGCGAGACGCATCTTGGGGACAAACATACCTTTTGTAAACCGGTGAGGTGTAAAGGGGAGCAAGTAGGAATAAGCAAATAGTGATTACAAGCTACAAAGCAGAATACCCTAGATCCAGTTAAGATCTGGAAACCCCTTGTTCAGGGTTATAGGGGTTGTAGGGGTAAACTACATAAGCTGACAATGTGCCTGGGGTACAAACCGGTCGCCGCGATGGCTGTAGATCTCATTCTAGAGCTTGCTGGTTGATTCAAAAGTGGCGGTTTAGGCCGCTTACGACTCTTTAATCAAACAAACTGAGCTATCAAGCATGCCAAAAAAACTCTGACGACATATCTAACGGCCTTAACGGCGGACTTTTAGTACTTTCACACCACCCGCACACCCGCACACCTGCACGCACACCCGGACATCGCCCCCGCATTATTAGACCTCATGTTCCATGGCAACCATGCACACCACATAACGCCATACTAAACTTTGGTGTGACTACATACATACCAAGCAAGGTGGCACCTGAAACTTTGAGCTAGAACGGGTAGACGCGAACAGAATGCATCTTGGATCTAGGTACTGACCACTGGACATTGGGCATGGCATTCAAACTTTCAAGTGGTAGACTCCACTAGAGATCTACGCTCCGCCGCAATAAAAGCCCGCAAGTTGAGATCCGTCCCCCCTTCTGCCCTTCTGGATCAATCCTTTGATAATTGAGGCATGCCATATGATCTCATATATCGATATAATCTCCGCTCCAACTCATTACTCCCTGCCGCCGCGGGCTGCCGACCTTGTCGGACAAAACAAAAACAATAGCCCTGTATACTCTAAGCGGCCTTTTGGCGCTCTCAAGTCAAAACAGTGTCAGGGCTAAAAGGATGAGATTCCCTTCGGCCGCCGTTTAAATTGACCTGCCGGCCCGGGGATATCTACTTACAACATGCACAGTCCTCCAGATCTCTGGGATTATCTAGGTCTCCCAGTTTGTCGTTGAGAACGGTTTAATCCAACCAAGGTACATACGATACATACGATACATACGCTTAACTTGTAACGTAAGGTAGCGGTTCCGTATTAGAGTTGTTACGACCCGTGACAACGATGGAGCTATGCTCCAAACGGTGTCCAATGTCCGAATGGGTCGCCGAATTACTGACTACCTCGCTAATGCCCACGCCCACGCTGACGCTGACGCAAGTGGCACCCACCCGCAAGGCCAACCAATGTACACAGGTCCAAAGGGTCCTTCCTTACTTCTGAACCACGTCTTTGACCATTCCGCAGATTAGACTAAAGAGATCTGTGGCGCAACACGTCGCCCGAGAGCCTGTGCGCATGCTAGTGTTCCTGCCTGCCTGCCAGTTGTGAATCCCGACTCGGGAAGGTCACTGCGAATCAGATTGGTTGCATTTCGCGGCAATTCAAGTGGAACCTGAATGTACTCAACCAGCTGTGCATTGGGAGGATCTCGATCCTCTCATACAGATCTGCACAATGCTCAACAGCCTAGGCCCGCCGGGGTACGTGGTTTGGTCCACGCTTGTTGCCAAAATACCACAATTCCGCCCCTGTGACACGAATGATTGAGCAACTTGAGCAAAGTTCTCGCCGACGGCACATCTGCAACAGTTGTCATGATTGACCTTATCTCGGTATCAAGTTATGAGGCTTCTACTTGCATCAATATGTGAATTCGAGTCGATGTAGACTCATCGTTTATATGCATCAATATACTCAATTCTGGTCTGGGAGTTGACGCGGACCATATGTTCCATCAGGCCAGATCCAAAGTGGGGAAGATCTGAGATAGGGAGATCTGAGTCTGAATACACCACCAAACCATTCTAGAATTCTAGAATGGGCTTTCGCCTCCGAGGCTAAAAGCTCAAAGAACCGTCCCCCAGATCCCATATCTGCAACAAAGTCAAGTCGGAATTGGTGCTCGTGTCTCAGCATGGCCGGTTCCCCGTACCCGAAGGACTGATGTCGTGGATCCTTGGCGCATATCCAAGTTGGACAAGGAGACCTGGCAGTCAGAAGTACCGTGCCCGAGTACAGGGCCCCTTTAGTAACGGCCATAGTACCATAGTCACAGAGTCAGAGAGGTTTGAATTGTGAATCAAGACTTGTCAGTTGTCAACGTTGAAACGGGGAGTGCCACCCAGCAGGTAAGCAGATCAATATTAGATCTCGTCGATCCAAAAGCCGCCGACAGCGATCGACGATCATTGCGGGCTTCCTCGATCCTCGAGATTGGCAGTATCCTGTTGTCTCATCTCCCTGCGTCCATTCCCATCATACATTCCAGCAGTGGGTATCACTATGCTGATGGATACTATCAGTGCGCAGGGTGGTTGAGGTACGAGATCAGTCAAGTTCCGCTGCCCGTCTCGACTGCGAGACTCTCCCCGCGCAGCTAACCGACCTGAGCAAATGAGTCAAGTCGATCTTCGTCCAAGTCTTGTGGAGTCAGCCAGGCTTCTGGCCGGATATCGTCTGGAAACCGTGTTCATCTCCCGCAGTGAGCCCAACGCAGTGAGCGTGTGCTCAAGTGACCCTCCCAAAAGTAGCACATCTTTGAACCAACTCTGCCGAACCAACTCTGCCCTGCTCAAACATCAACTGATCAGGTAAATCTTGGCGCACTGATCGATTGCAGAGGGAAGCCTGACGATCCGACAATCTGGCAATCTCGGGTAGATCGTAGATGCCGAAGGTGTGAAGAGATCTCGGATAATGATCTATAAATCAGGATGGCTTGACAGCTACACGCGTTACACGCTATAATAACTTGTCAGATCGTCAGGCGGCGCCATGTAGAACCTTCCAGAGTGTACTACTGCGTTATGTGTGCTGTGAATCGAGTGATGTAAGTGCCGGCGAGGTAAGCATGTGAGAGGTTGATAAGCATCTGTTGTCCAACAATCAGCAATATCTCTCTCCAGATCTCCAACTCTCCAAACCGTGTTTGGTTCCGCACGGTCAGGTGATATGGGACGCGGGTAAAGCCGTCACGTTTCTCCAGAGCCTCCGCCTCCACATTATACCTCCACCACGAATACGGCAAGTACGGGACCATGTATCCTACAGTCTGGAGCCTAGCAGAGAAAGAGATGTACCCATCCAGTGTCACGAGGTGACACGATCTGACTGGCGCTGTCACTGGTAATGTAGACAGGCTGAGGATATCCAAAGTTCAGAAAAGGATGTAGACGAGCACCTACTCGGCGGTAAGAAGAACGGGGGTTTGGGGTGACTGCGTGGACGCGCGGTCGACACGGCATTTTGGTATTGGAACTTGAGACGCGCGCTGCCGTATCTGTCAGTCTGGGTGTCTGTAAGATCTGAAGCCAGATACTGGCTGGCGGCTGTAGAGCTGTCGTGCTAGTTGGGGTAAATTCCAAGAATGCTCAAGTGTCCAATAGCGGGCTTGTCCGAAGTGAGCCGAGAGATGATTGTTGGAAACGGTGGGCATTGGTACAGTACAATCCTAAAGAATCCTTGGAAAACAGCCTCGTTTAATTTCCAAAGGATCACTTTACTTTACAAGCCCACCAAGCGTCATTGTGTACCGTGTACCAAAACTAATTATACAATATACACGGTGCTAGTTCAAATGACCTCCACTTTGGATAACCAGTTGTTGGAAACAATCAGTAACCCTCAACCCCCCCTTCCTTAAGACAAACCCTCCAAGTGGGCTTTTCCCCCAGCTTTCTCTGCTTTCTCATCACCACCTCTACTCACCTCCTTGTCACTTACACTTGTCTCCTCGACCCTTGTCGTAGAGAGCGACACTCGTTCGGCGTCCCACATCGCAACAGCCGAAAGCTACCAGCCACAAGCCTAAAGAGGCACCAGGGAGCCAGCTATCTCCCACACTACTCGTCGCGACTCCTTTTCTCTTTCTTCCACTTTCCCATCCCCGTCCCCCCCACCCACAATGCTCGTTAACATCTCGCGCCGCGCACCGCGCATGTACGCGCCTCTGCGTGCCCGCGCGCTCACCACCTCGGCGTCGCGTCTCAACCCCCGCGCCACCGAGCCCGTCCGCTCGACCACGGCCACACAGCCCCACCCCCTTCCTCCCTCCAAGTCGTTCCGCCCTGCCGCGACCTCAGTCTTCACGCCGCTCGACACTTTCCTCCCCCGTCACGTCGGCCCCACCGAGAAGGACACCCAGGAGATGCTCAACACTCTCGGGTACAAGACGATGGACGACTTTGTCAAGGCGACCGTCCCTGATGACGTTCGCATTTCCGAGTTCAACAGCAATGACATTGCGCCGTACTCGGAGCTTGAGCTTCTTCGCCGCGTCGAGGAGATTGGCTCCATGAACAAGAACATGAAGTCGTACATTGGCATGGGCTACCACAATGCTGTCGTCCCCCCCGTTATCCAGCGCAGCTTGTTCGAGAACCCGGGCTGGTACACCGCCTACACGCCGTACTCGCCCGAGCAGTCTCAGGGCCGCCTCGAGTCGCTCATCAACTACCAGACCGTGACGATCCAGCTCACCGGTCTCCCGATTGCCAACGCCTCGCTCCTTGACGAGGCGACCGCCGCCGCCGAGGCTATGGCTATGGCGGGTGCCGCCGTGCCCAAGGGCAAGTTCTCCAAGGGCAAGAACGTCTTCCTCGTCTCGCCCACCATTGCTCCCCAGACTATCGACGTCCTGCGCACTCGCTGCACTGGCTTTGGCATTGAGCTCCAGATTGCCGAGTCCAACGAGGGCTTCAAGGCCGAGGTGGCCAAGCTTGGCGACAAGCTGATTGGTGCTCTCCTCCCCTACCCCGACGTCAACGGTGAGGTCATGGACTGGACTTCTGTCGCCTCGGACCTCAAGAGCCACGGCGCCATGGTCGTCGTCGCGTCCGACCTCCTCGCCCTCACCATGCTCAAGCCTCCCGGAGAGTGGGGCGCCGACATTGTCCTTGGCAACTCGCAGCGCTTCGGTGTCCCCGTCGGCTACGGTGGTCCCCACGCCGCCTTCTTCGCCGTCACCGAGGACCTCAAGCGCAAGATCCCCGGCCGTATCGTTGGTCTCTCTCACGACGCCTCGGGCGCGCCCGCTTACCGTCTCGCGCTCCAGACCCGTGAGCAGCACATTCGTCGTGAGAAGGCCACCTCGAACGTGTGCACTGCCCAGGCCCTTCTCGCCAACATGGCCGCCATGTACGCCGTCTACCACGGCCCCGAGGGTCTCCGCAAGATTGCGGGCAAGACCCACCAGCTCACCAAGGTCCTCGCCGAGGCCCTCACTGGCCTTGAGTACACCGTCACCAACAAGCAGTTCTTCGACACCCTCACCGTGGACGTCTCGACTGCCGGTGTCACCGCCGACCAGATCCACAAGACCTCTGTCGCCTCGGGCATCAACTTCCGCCGCATCGACGACAAGCACGTTGGTATCACCCTTGACGAGTCGGTTGGCCCGCTCGACCTCACCGACATTGCCAACGTCTTCTACCGCGCCAAGGGCCTCAAGGAGATCCAGCCCAACACCCTCGACGACATCTCGCAGAAGCTCAACTTCTCGGCCCAGTCGGCTCTCATCCAGCCCATTGACAGCCCCATGGCCCGCACCACCGCGTTCCTGCCCCAGCCTGTCTTCAACCGTCACCACTCGGAGACGGACATGCTCCGCTACATGATGCACCTCCAGCAGAAGGACTACTCGCTCGTCCACGGCATGATCCCTCTCGGCTCGTGCACCATGAAGCTCAACTCGACCTCGTCGATGCAGCCTCTCTCCTGGAAGGAGTTTGGCGGTGTCCACCCCTTCGCCCCCGTCGACCAGGCCGAGGGCTACAAGACCATGCTCACTGAGCTCGAGAAGGACCTCTCGCTCGTCACCGGTTACGACGCCACCTCGCTCCAGCCCAACTCGGGTGCTTCGGGCGAGTTTGCCGGCCTCAAGGTCATTGACGCGTACCACAAGTCGCGTGGTGAGGGCCACCGTAACGTCTGCCTGATCCCCCTCTCGGCCCACGGCACCAACCCTGCCTCGGCCGCCATGATGGGCTGGAAGGTCGTCCCCATTAAGGCCCTCAACGACGGCTCGCTCGACCTCAAGGACCTTGAGGAGAAGGCCGTCAAGCACAAGGACAACCTCGCTGCGTTCATGGTCACCTACCCCTCGACTTTCGGTACCTTTGACGAGGGTATCGAGAAGGCGACCGGTCTCGTTCACGACAACGGTGGTCAGGTCTACGTCGACGGCGCCAACGCCAACGCCCTCGTTGGTCTTACCTCGCTCGGCCGTGTCGGCGGTGACGTCTCGCACACCAACCTCCACAAGACTTTCTCGATTCCCCACGGTGGCGGTGGCCCCGGTGTCGGCCCCATCTCAGTCAAGAAGCACCTTGCGCCCTTCCTCCCCGGCCACTCGCTCGTCAAGACCGGTGGTGAGCACGCCATCACCGCCGTCTCGGCCGCCCCCTACGGCTCGGCGTCGATCAACCTCATCTCGTGGGCGTACATCAAGATGCTCGGCGGTACTGGTCTT
Organism: Cutaneotrichosporon sp. HIS471; assembly: GCA_030864385.1. Taxonomy (NCBI): domain Eukaryota; kingdom Fungi; phylum Basidiomycota; class Tremellomycetes; order Trichosporonales; family Trichosporonaceae; genus Cutaneotrichosporon; species Cutaneotrichosporon sp. HIS471. Next base: position 3,266,556 of record AP028239.1, on the reverse strand, counting down.
ACCGAGTCGTCCAAGATGGCTCTCCTCAACGCCAACTACATTGCTGAGCGCCTCCGTCCCTACTACAACCTCCGCTTCACCAACAAGAACGGCCACTGCGCCCACGAGTGCCTGATCGACCTCGCCGAGTTCGAGGACAAGGCCGGTCTCCGTGTTCCCGACTTCTCGAAGCGTCTCCAGGACTACTCCTTCCACCCGCCCACAGCCCAGTGGCCCATCAGCACCTGCTGGCTCATTGAGCCCACCGAGTCCGAGCCCAAGCACGAGCTCGACCGCCTCGTCGACGCCCTCATCAGCATCCGCAAGGAGGTCGACGAGGTTATCGAGGGCAAGCAGGACAAGGACAACAACGTGTTCAAGAACGCCCCCCACCCGCTGTCGGTCATCACCGGCGAGAAGTGGGACCTCCCCTACTCGCGCGAGAAGGCCGCGTACCCCGTTCCCGGGCTGAAGAAGTCCAAGTTCTGGCCCACGGTTGGCCGTCTCGACGACGCCGCCGGAGACCTCAACCTCATCTGCGAGGTAAGCAACCCTTCTGACAACGCTAATTTCCCTAGTGCGGCACTGTGGAAGATTGGCAAGCGTAGACGGCTCTGAGAGATATGGACAGCAGACGCGTTGAGCAAGACGCGCCGGTCGCCAGGCCGTGTCCTCTTCATCTCGGGCTCTTGGATCGTTTCAGTGCATATACCTCATCATCAGTCAAGTTCAACCTAGCGCAATAGAATCGTCGTGTTATAACATTATGCAGTTTCGTCAGTAAAGCGGTGAGCGTCGAGGACGCGAGGCGGGATGCGGGAGATGTGGTTTTGTAGACGATGGGGAGCAGGATGAGGTGAGGAGCATGAGGAGATGGTACGAGCTCACAAAATGTGTAGAAACATGAAAATTCACCAACAACACATGTTCGATCCATGGGCAGGCCTGAAGCAACTCTCCATTATTGATTATTGGCGATATACAAGCACCCCGTTCCTAGTGTGGAGAGTGGTTGAGCTGACAAACGATATATCTCCGACCACGCCGGGCGAAACCCCTTGTGGCCGTAGGCGGTCAGTTTGCAGTCGCTCCATCTCCAGCGTCTCAGTATCGATGCTACGCTCCTCGCAGCGCTGCTGCAGTCGCCGCACTCCTCCCAGCTCAACATTGCTAAAACCCCTAACTACTTCCCCCTCCCCTCAACTTTCCCCCCCCGCCTCCCCCCTCACCGCACCAACTCCCACCCGAACTCTATGTATGCATATCAAAGCATAGTGAGGAACTTCTTCACATCCGCCTCGCTCCGGAACCCGACTGATTGTCAGATACTCTAGAGATTCAACTCACGGAACTTGTTCTTGACCTTGCCGTCCTTGAACGCGACGACGGTCGGGAGCGCGGTCACCTGGCGTAAGCATGTGAGCATCGACGTGCCTCGGGTGCCCAGTGCCCACCCGTCTTCCCACCCCCTCCCAACCCCACTCCTCCACCTCTCCACCTCCCCACACCCCACACCCCGCTCCTCTGATCCTCTCTCAGTCTCGGATCCGGCCCGACGCACCTTGAACTCGCCCGCCAGCTCGGGGTGCTTGTCAACATCGACGGTCACGAGGTCGAACTCGGTCTCGGGCCCAGTGAGCTTCTTGAGAACCGGCGAGAGCACGCGGCACGGCTGGCACCAGCTTGACATTAGCTCTCTCTTAACTCTGAGGCATACTCGGCGTAGAAATCAACCAAGACCGGTTTGGAGCCGCCGTCAATCGCGCGCGCCTTGAACGCCTGTCATTAGCATTAGAGCCAGTTTGGAGGTGACGCACAGCAGGGTCAACGTCTAGGAAGTGGTCGCATCGCACGGCCGAGGTCGATAATCCCCTCGCAATAGTCAGGGGACGGGCAGTGCGGAGGGAGGAGCGGAGAAGCGACATGGTGGATGATGCAGTTGAGCTTGAGCAGGCTGAGAAAGGCGTTCTAGGCTGTTCATAAAGTGGAGGTGCGGAGATTGGCAATGTCCGTTTTCTGGGCTTGGGCTGGGGCGTGTGGGTTTGAGATTTGGGTGGCAAAAATTGTTTAAGTCTACCTACTTGATATATTGACATCGCTGTGACATCGCTCTTCACTAGCTCACGAACATGCCCAAAGCAAGTACGTACAGAATAGAATTCTGCTTACACCAGAAAACAGCTCCAAGCCAAAGGGAAAGGTGTATGCGGTGCCGACGGCGCGGCGCCAGAAGGACGGCGGGGTTCCCAAGCTCACGGCGCTCAAGAGCAAGGCGCAGACCGGCCGCTTCGCTAAAGCAAGGGTGAGCCTTTCCCAAACCAAGCTGATAGCAGCCCGAAAGAGCCGGAGGACCAGCTTCGATCCACGCGCTTGCCAGCACGTCCCGGCATGCAGGAGATAACTTTATCGAAGCCGTGGAGGAGGACTTGGCGCCCGTCGACGCGTCGCTTACCGTCCGCGACAGCTCGGCTAAGGCTTTCATGCGCGAGCTGCGCAAGGTCATTGAGCGTGCGGACGTCATTATCCAGGTGCTTGATGCGCGTGATCCGGAGGGCACGCGATCCAAATGGGTCGAGGAGGAGGTGCGCAAGCGCGACTCGAAGGGCAAGAAGCTCATCTTTGTCATTAACAAGATTGACCTTGTGCCCATCGACAATCTCCAATCCTGGCTCAAGCACTTGAAGCACACAGCCGCGACGTGGCCATTCAAGAGTTCGACCCAGTCCCAGCGCGGACATCTCAGCCAGGCGACAGTGCCGCTCACAGCCCAGAGCGTGGCCGGACAGAAGCAGACGCTACGCGAGCTCCCCCAGACCAGCTCGAGTATGGGCGCGACTGAGCTCCTCGGCGCGCTCAAGCAGTACGCACTCAGCACCCCTCACTCGGCCCTGACTGTGGGCGTCGTCGGTTACCCGAACGTCGGCAAGTCGTCGCTGATCAACTCCCTCAAGCGCTCACGCGCTTGCGGCGTCGCCGCTATGCCAGGCAAGACTCGTGTCGTGCAGGAGGTTGTGCTCGACAAGGGCGTCAAGATTCTCGACTGTCCCGGTGTCGTGCTCGAGGACATCCGCGACTTGGCGAGCGGGGACAGTAAGCGGAAACAGGCCGAGATGATGCTCCGTAACGCCGTCAAGGCCGAACTCGTCGAGGACCCCGTCGCCCCCATGGACGTAGTGCTCGAACGCGCAGACCCCCAGCTCCTCATGAACCTCTACAACCTGCCTCCGTGGGACGACACGAAGGACTTCCTCATCAAGCTCGCCCTCACGCGCGGCCGCCTCGGGCGTGGCGGCATTCCAGACCTCGAAGCCGCAGCTGTACAGGTTCTGCGTGACTGGAACTCGGGCAAGATTCCATACTACACCTGTCCGCCGGCTGTGCACACCTCGAGCAAACCACAGGGGGCGGCTGGGGCGGCCGACGCCGACGTCGACGTCGCCATGGACGGTGCGCGCGTCGGCGACGCCAAGATCCTCAACACCCTCAGCGAGGCGTTTACTCTCGACGGGCTGTTCGACGACATCGGCAGCGAGGGCGACTGGGACGGTGAAGAGGGCGAGGCCGGCTTCGTCGCCGACGAGATGGAGGAGGACGTCGCTCCTCCACCAGCTCCCGCTCCGGCCCCAGTCGCGGCGTCGGCCTCGGCATGGGCCGGCGCATTCTCCCCCCCATCGTCCGCCTCCTCCCCCCCCGGCCGCTCCATTTCCCTCTCCCCCCCTCCCTTCCCCACATCAACTTTCAACCCCTCTCTGAAGAACACACGCCCCTTCAACGCCCCCGCCCGCGCCGCAGCCGACCCAACCCGCCTCTTCACCGCCGAGGAACGCGCCGCCCTCCCAACCATGACTGGGGACAAGCACAAGGCGAAGAAGGAAGCGAAGAAGGCTAAGAAACGTCGTGCGGCCGCGGGACAAACTGAAGGCGAACTCCTCCTCGGCTTTATGGGGATGGACGTCGACGAGACGGCCTACGAGCCACTCAAGACCGCCAAGCAGCGCCGCGTCGAGAAGAAGGAGCGTAAAGAGGTACGTGAGGTGCGCCAGGTGGACGTCCAGGTAGCCAAGGAACGCGACTTTGCAAGCTTCCTGGCGGCCATGGGCGAGGACGAGGACGAGTTGTAGGCATCTAGAGACATCTAGACATCTAGAAATGTATAATTGCCGCCTGTAACATATCGCGCACGTCGCGACATTAGAATTTGTAATGGATTTGCTCGTATTTCAGCGCGTATCAGTCCCATTTCGCACGTGCCTCCCTCCACATGAAAGTTGATCTTTGGCTTGTTGACAACCCTCAACCACCAACCCCAACCCCTCCTCTCTTCTCTCATTCTTCTCTTGGATTACTAGCAATGGCACCAATTACTCTCCCAGGTTACGGCGATGTTGAGCCCCTCTCGCTCGCCGCCGAGGCACTCGTGAAGAGTGAGGACCCAGAGCACGTGAGTCACTCCGTCACTCGGGGCCGCACGGTCCGACTCTGCATGGACACTCGCTGACCCCGCGCCATGTCACCTGTCCGTCACCGGCCTCCTCATCTGCGTAATCCTTATCTCCGACTGTGTTATGCCCACGTAGCCCGCAAACCTCATCCCCGAGCTCTGTCGCGAGTTCTACAAGCTCGGATGGGTTACCGGTACCGGCGGCGGTATCAGCATGCGCCAGGGGTACGTCTTCGTCTTTCCCCTCCTCGTCTTCCTCCCTATCCTTCCCCTCCCTTCCTCCCCCCTTCCTTCCCCCCCCCCTCATCCTTCCCCTCCTTCCAACGTACTAACCCCAGCCCTCTCGTATACCTCGCCCCCTCTGGCGTGCAGAAGGAACGTATCCTCCCAGAGCACATGTTCGTGCTCCCCTTTGCCCAGAGCTCGGTCCCCAAGCCGGGGAGTAAGCGCGACTTTGTGCGGATCCCCTCTAAGAAGGTACTTATCAGCTAGTGGAGTCTGGATGGACCTGGAGAGCTGATCACAGGGCCTGTCCGAGTCGCAGTGCACGCCATTGTTCTGGAATGCTTTTACGCAACGTGACGCGCAGAGCTGTATTCACACGCATTCGCAGCATGCTGGTGGGTAGCTTTTTTCGTTCTGTGCTCCAGCTACCACCCCTACCTCACCTTTTCCTTTCATCCTTTTCTTCCAACCCTACTAACCCACACCCCTCTCCAACCCGTTTGGCCCCTTGGCGCGCCGGCGGGCCAGCTCTCACCCCTCCCCGCTCGCCCACCCGCTTGCCTCTCGCTTCGCTCCAGGCTCGTCGCTCACACCAGTCATGCTCACCCTCCTCCTGGGCAAGAACGCCAAGTCGTTCCGCATCTCGCACCAGGAGATGATCAAGGGCGTGCGCCTCGGCGGCGTCGGCAAGACCCTCGCGTACTTCAACACCCTCGAGGTGCCCATTATCGAGAACACGGCGCGCGAGGAAGACCTCACTGAGAGCATGGCCGAAGCCATGACGACGTACCCCGACGCTGCGGCCATTCTCGTGCGTCGGCACGGCGTGTATGTTTGGGGTGAATAGCAGCTGCAGGACAGTTTACTTAACTGTCCCTTGTGTTCTTCACGCTCACACCAGGCCCCACTTGGGAGTCGGCCAAGACGCAAGCCGAGTGCCTCGACTACTTGTTCGAAATCGCTGTCAAGATGCTTCTGGCTGGCATGCCACTCGAGGGCGACAACTAGACTCTTCTTTACTTGCATGGATCATTCGTTTCGCCTCAGTGTGATTGTGCGACTCAAGCTCTGCCACAGACACAGGTCACGCGCCTCAGCTGTCAGATGCCGCATGTCTACTGGAAGTGTCTAGGCCAGGATCGCATCGACATAGTCTGCAAACGAGTCGTATACTCCGTCGGGCGGGTGAGACCCTGCTTCGGCACCAGGCCGGTACTTGCCCGTTCGCACTGTGATCAGCTTTATTCGTGCTCTCCCTTCCTCTACTTCCAAGTTCCTCCCTCCCCTCGTTCCTCTTCTAGTACCTCATCTCCTCCTCTCCCGGTTCAGACTCACCAAGAATCCGCTGCAGCCCCAACTCCCTAGCTCCTCCTCCGAGATCATTATCAACATCATCCCCAACAATAGCCACCTCCCCATCCTCGACCGCTTCCATCTCCCTCAACCTTGCCAGCGCCAACTCGAAGAAAGCCCTGGTAGGCTTCCCGACAACTTCGGCCCTAACTCCGCTGGCGTACTCCAGCGCAGCGACATAAGGCCCAATACCGAGATTCAACCCAGCCGGAAGTGTGTCCGTCGCATTCGCCTGGGAGAACGCAGCCTTGTGGGGCGCAATGAGGACCGGCTTTCGTCCAATACCGGGGGACGGGGAGGGGTGTCTGGAAATGGCGGGGGTAGACGCCGCCGTCATGTCCTCTCGGGAGTCGGTCAGGAGAAGTGGTTCTTGCTTGAGGATGCGGAAGGCCGTGTTCAGGTTCTCGTAGCCGAAGCCAGGGGGGTGCAGACCGATCACGACGGCGTCGCAGTCGGCTGGAGGGCGAGTGGTGAGAAACTTGAATTCGTCGAGCGCGTTCGGGGCTAAGAGGAGGTATGGGCTGGTGTGAGAGGGCTATTGGCGTTGGACAGTGGTGGTGATGGGAGGAGGACTCACGTCAGACCCCGTTTCTCGACGAGTGCACGACATGCCCCAAGACTCGTCATTAGTTCCTGGGGGGACGCGCTCAGGCCCATATCCCCGAGCGTGGAGAGGAGGCGGGTCTCGGACTGGTGCGAGTTGTTTGAGCTGCATTTAGCTGAATCCAGGCTGCACAGCGAATGTCAGAAGAGGTTGAGTGTGGCCGGAAGGGAGCGCGATGAAGGGAAGGTGAGGTCAACGCACCACAGGACGAAGGGCATGCGCGCATCCCTCAACCGCTCAAGCGCAGCCACGGCGCGGGGTGTAAGCGCGTTCCCGACATACAGCGTGCCATTGAGGTCGATAAGGAGTGCTTTAGCGCTGTCGTCAGAATGCACGAAAGGGTGGCGAACACTTTAGGCATGAGTTGAACTCTTGGTAATCTGGGCATGAATGAGGACAAAACAACAAGATGACCTCGGTGGAGGTCGGAATGCCCCGACATTTTATGACGTCTATGTCTCACAGCTTAAAAAAAAGATTGCTGACCACATTCCGGTCAAGATGCATTGGAAGGGTTGTAGGGTTGTACATATGCTCTATCCCTCTACACCGCCCGCGTCTCGGGGATCCACGCCGCTGCTTTGGTCGGCTGGACTGGGGCGACCTCGGCAGGTGGCGAGAGGGTGACGTCGGCCGCAGGGTTGGACGCATCGGCCGCTGCCTCGCCGGGAAGGATGGGGCGGCCGACCTTGTCATCGAGTCGGAGGGTGTCGCCGTACTCGCCGACGAGCTTGTAGCGGACTGGAGTTAGCGTGGATTGGGGATGTGGAGAGGCCGACAGCTCTTCCCAACTGGGCAGAGACGCTCCTAGAGGTTGAGATAGGATAGAAATCTCCCTTCCTCGCACCAGACCTGTACGTCGTACAACACTCGCCCGTCACCGTCACTCACCAATGCGCCACCCCGCACCCTGCGTCGGCCGGATAGACGTAAAGTACACCGTGCCCTCTTGCTTGTCGCCGCGCATGCGGAACTTGACATCAATGCGGCCCTGCATGAGGTTGATCCCGCCCGCGATCCATGGCTCGCCAAAGCCCCAGTAGTTGCGCGAGAAGCGGACGTGGTCGCCAAGCAACTGCGCCACTTCGGGGCTGTTGCGCAGCTGGAACGACACCTGGCGCACCGCCGATGAAGAGAAGCGCTCGTTGTTGGTCGCGTAGAGGATGAAGAGACCCCACCCGCCAAGGCCTAGGACACCGAGCGCGATCCACAACCCTATCCGAGACTGGTGTTAGCCACGCCCCATGCCTCTCATTCCGAATGCCTCCACCAGCCCACGACGCCCTCTCAGATCGAGCAGCCACACTCTCTAGCCAACATAGCCTCGAGCAACAAGCTGCCGCTGCTCTGGTCAGAGTCCTCTCGTCGATGGGCCACCTCCCGAGCTCGCGAAGCTGCCGAGTTGCCGACCCCCGGCCCAAGCTTGGTTTTTCCTTCCCAACGTCTCCCAAACCCACCCCAAACCCACCCCTCCCAATATCTCCCCTCCCTCTCTCTCGCACTCACGTTCACGATAGGCAAATCCCTCGTAGGACGCTGGTAGATGGCGCGCGGCGCCGCGCTCTCATTGAACAGATGCTCCTCGAGCTTGGGCTTGGGCGCCGGCCGCGGTCCAGCCCGGTTGCTCCTTGGGCGCGAGTGCTGTCGCTCGAGTTCCCATGGGCTCATAGATCCAGGCATCCCACGCAGCACAGGGCGGTTGTGGACGTCGCGCGGCGTGGCCTTGCCGTCAAACGTCGTCGGCTCCATTGGAGCAGACGGTGGGGGCGGCGGCCGTTTCTTGGGCTTGACGGGGGCGTCTGGCTCGTCGGCATACCATCGGCGGAGGAGGGGCTGTGCGCGGAGTGGAGCCCTGACGGGGCGGAGGAGAGTGAGCCGCAGCGACATTTGCGTGGTTGTGATGTAAGGTATCGGGTGGATTTTGAGGTGGGGCGAACGAGAGCTGGCAAGACTTGGAGCCATGTGACCCCTTCCTTTGGTCTTTGGGTGGCCTGGGTGGGACCCATCGGACCGCTTATCCCGACGCCGAGCTCCTCTACTTTAAAGTGGGGGGATCAGATTGGGGTAAGGGGCACCGTGTCAACCACGTTTCAGAACCCACTACCTCCATCACCATCACGACTATACGACTAACAACTGATACTCTCTTCATCAAAAGTGGAGCTCGGTGATGTAGAGACTGAGGGAGCGGGGTATTCATATTCATACCGCCGCGCTGACATGATCGTTATCTGATTAAGGTGGGTGGGCAAGCACCCCCTTTGCTCACACGTGGCTTTCACGTGTGATACCGGATTCGAATGACGTGGGACCGTCGCCACCCAGGGCACATTCACAATATTTCGGACCGCGCACGACCATCAACTAGCCACCTAACAACATCTCAATCTCCATCAACCACTCGCAATGGGCAAGCGTAGAAGAAAGAACAGGACCCACCTTAAGGGCGCACAGGCAAGCGAGGCCGAGGTCAGCGCCCCCAAGTCGTTTGTCATCAAGGTACGTCTGCCAGGATGAATGCAGCTGACATCAGTCTGGGCATGTGACGAAATCAGTGGAAGCACTCGTCCGCGACGTCCGCCAGGTCATGGAGCCCAACACGGCTACGCGCCTTCGCGAGCGCCCAGGAGCCCGCCTTCGCGACTACCTCACCATCGCGCCGACACTCGGCGTCACTCACCTCATGGGGTTTACGCTCACTGATGCCGCGAATCTGCATCTCCGCGTAGCGCGTCTCCCCCAGGGCCCAACGCTCACGTTCCGTGTGCTGCGCTACTCGCTGATGAAGTGAGTTCCACCTTTGGACTTTTGTCCGTTTTGCTGACCACAGGGACATCACCAACGCCCGCGGAACGCTGCGCAACATCGCTAAGTCACCTGGCGGCGAGTACCGCAACCCCCCGCTGCTCGTGCTCAACGGGTTCCAGCAGCCGACCGACGGCACCGCACTGCCGCAGCTCCGCCTCGTCTCGACCATGTTCCAGGGCCTCTTCCCTCCCATCCAGGTCGAGAAGAGTGCTCTCCCGACTTTCCGCCGCGTCCTCCTCGTCTCGTACAACCACTCCACGGGTCTCGTGAGCATCCGGCACTTTATTATTAGCGTGCGCCCCCAGGGTGTTTCGCGCCGCGTTCGCAAGCTCCTCAACCCATCCAAAGCGCCGGACCTTACCCGCGCCGACGACATTGCCGACTACCTCCTTCGCCGGCGAGGAAGCAGCCCGGGATCGGAGGGGTACGACAGCATGAGCGAGAGCGAGGCGAGCGAGGCGGAGAGTGACTCGAACGCCGTCGAGCTGCCCGAGGACTATGTCGGGCGCGGGAACCGTAAGGGCGAGCGCAAGGCTGTCCGTCTGCTTGAGACTGGGCCGCGGCTCGAGCTTCAGCTCGTCAAGATCGTCGAGGGTCTGGTCGGGAGCAAGCGTGGCGAGGGACAAACCGTGTTCCACCACTTTGAGGCGCGGAGCAAGGGTCAGAACGCTGCGCAGCAGCGCGCACACGACGAACGGCGGCGGTTGCGCGAGGCCCGCCGTGCCGAGCAGGCTGCGAACGTCGCGCGCAAGAAGGCGGAGAAGGCCAAGGCCAAGGGCGAGGACGAGGAGGAAGAGGAGGAGGAGAGCGACGTTGACGTCGACGGGCTGTCTGACATGGACCCCGAGGAGGCGCTTGAGCGTCGCCGCGCTGCTGCGGAGGGTGATGACGACGACGACGAGGATGACGAGGACGGATTTGACTACGAGGACCACGGTGCGGACGCAGACGACGACGACGGGTGGGACGCGGATGCTCTGGCTGGCGACGTCAGCGACGAGGAGGAGGAGGAGAGCTCTGACGAGGAGGAGGAGGAGAGCTCTGACGAGGAGGAGGAGGTGCGGCCGCCACCGCCTAAGCGCCGCGTAAAGCACAAGCACTAGGATCCCGAGCACTAGATTATATGCATGCGTACAGCCCAGACCCCAACCCAAAGTCCCTAGAACTACTTGATCAGCCAGGGGAGGCCTGAGCCCACCTTGTTGGCGTATACCGTGTACGCCTCGCCGAAGAAGTTGCGCAGCCACACTTCCTCGTCCTTGATGCGCGAGCCGAAGAACCGCCGAAGAACAACAACGAATGCCAGCGTACTGAACATGTTGCAGAGGAGGAGTTGCGTACCGACAGCCCAGTAGAAGAAGCCGACGTAGCTCGGGTGCCGGACGTACGCGTACACGCCGTGGGTGATGAGGACGTGGTCGTTGAGCTTGACGCGCTTGACAATGTGCGAGAAGCTGTGGCCGGCCTGGACCATGGCGAGGGCGCGGAACACCTGACCGAGGAGCATGAGTGCAGTGACTCAAGTCAGCTGGGGATCAGACGGGAGCTCACAGATGCAGAGGACGGGGACGGATGCGAAGGGCGACTTGAACTTGCCCGGCCAGAAGTAAGAGCAGATGAAGTACTCAGCCAGTCCGGCCGCATGAGCGTAATGGTAGTGTGCGCCGTTGTTGAGGAGGAACGCTGGTGTCAGCTCACTCGGCCCTATCGCGAGCTCACCATCAATGGACAACTTGTGGTAGTTCCATCCGGCAGTGGTCCAGAACTCGAGGAGGTGGAACAATCCCATGGCGGCGAGGTAGATTCCGAGCTGAGGACGCGCCCAGCCCGCAGTGTCCAGGCCAGCAAAGCGCCAGAGCGGGGCAGCGGCCGCGAAGAGGCCGACACCCAGAAGAGCGCCGAGAATGGCGCTAATAACGCTCGCCCCGAGAGGCGTGTTCGGAAGGCTTCCCTTGGCCTGGTGTACCATCCGCACGCCAGGTCCAGCGACAGCGTCGTCGTCGTCGTCGGTGAGCGGACGAGCACCATTGACCTTGAAGGCCTCGGGCTTGCGTTCGCGGAGAGACGATATCTGCTCGCCCGACATCGGGCCTGAAATGGTTGGTGCCGACATGCTTGCAAGAAGGCAAGATGTAAGATAAGATGAACAAGACCAAGAACAAAAGACAATGGATATCTCTCATCTCGATCTTCTCGACGCGCCGAATCGCGGGGACCCCAGGTTTATTAGGCCCGCCGTCACGTGGCCAGGCACCACGCCTAACCGACTACCACTTTGCTTCGCACTTTCAACATCACTCCTCACCGTCCCCGTCGCCGCTCCGCACTCTTCTCCGTCCATCCGCCACCTACACTTACTTAGTCAGCCATCACGGCGAGCCAAGACCTCCCTTTAAATATTGCCGAAAGAATTGGCCCTTGGGATCCAACACACTGCCCGCACCGCCATGGACAGTGTCCCCGTGCGCACCTCCACATCTTGTTTAGCTGTTTACTGACCCCAGCCGTGGCAGCTCGCGGGCGCCGTTCACGATGTCCTGGAAGCCAAGGACGTACTCGCTCGGTACTCAACCACTAGTCGGAGCTGACCCCAGCGACTACAGGGACCAGCATGGTGTTGCGCTCCGCGACCTGTATCGGCTGCTGAACATCGACGTCAGCTTGGATGTTGACGAGCTCGAAGGCCCCGATGATTATGACACTTGGAAAGGCGAGCGCGTCATTGACGCAGCTGGCGTCGCGGGAGTTGTCATTCCTCCCGTTCCTCCCCCATCCACCCCGCCCCTAACAGTCGAACCTCCTAACGAGACCCCAGTCCCAACCCCACCCCCACCTCCCGAGCGCGAGCTGCGCCGCAGCTCCAGACCCTCGTCGCGTACAGCGAGCCGACACGGTACGCCTGCTGCTCCACGGTCGACTGAAACGCGCACCACCGTCGCGCTTGACGACGTGCTCCCGCGCCGCGTTGTCAGTTTCGGGGCGTTCGGGAGCGAGATCGAGGTGCCACCCTGGGAACCGCTGAACAACTACCGCCCCGCTGACGAGGCTGGACCGAGCGAGGCACACAGCGTCCTCATGCCGCTCGAAAATGATTACTCGGCACGTATCTCCAAGCTTCCGCCTGTGCCACACACACGGCGGCGCGGAAGCAAAAACGAAGGACGGCCAGACTCGTACAAGCTCAGCGTCATGTTTGGGCTCAACCCCGTGTCAGGAGGTCTGACGCGCTCACCTAAAGTCGTGCTCACCGCCGACTGGCGGGTGGCACAAGCTGAGATGCGACATATCCGCGCAATGGAGCGGATAGAGGCCAAGAAGGCCGCTGGGCGCTGGAGCCTGCGCCAACCCAAGAAACACCGCGGGCCACCAGTACCTAAGGGCCACTGGGACTTCCTGCTCGACGAGATGGTAAGTCGGGCAGCGCAGCTGAATGCTCTATGTAACTAAGCTGACACCAGGAATGGATGCAGGTCGACTTCTCCGAGGAACGGAGGTGGAAACGCGTCGTCGCACGCGAGTTCGCGTATCAGGCCGTCGAGTGGCACCTGAGCTCGCCAGGAGAAAAGGCTGAGCTCATGGTCGGCGGGCGCGGATGGGGCGCGTGCAAGGACATTGCCGTCCCCGGGCGAACGGAAGCCGATAAGATCGCCGAGGACGACGTCGAGGAGTTGTTGGTCGGAGCGGACCCCGAAGAGTCTGAGCTGGCCGAGGCGGAGGCCGAGGCGAGTGCACACGAACGGGGAGATACGACTGGCACCGAGGTGCTCAACGAGATCCTGGAACGACCAGAAGACAAACCGCCAGAGGGTGTCAAGATGGAAGTCGACGAGGACGCTGCGGGAGAACCGGACGCTGAAGGAGAAGACGCGGACGGGGAAGATGCGGACGGGGAAGATGCGGACGGAGAAGCGGACGCGGATGGGGAGGAGGACGACGCGGACGGCGAGGCCGAGGGTCGGGGCGTCGGACTCGAGGAGATCGCAGACGCCGAGAAGGAGACCGAGGCCAAGCCTGAGGAGAAGAAAGAGGACAGCCCCGAGGCGACCGTGCTGCCAAATGGCCTCCTGCTGTCCAAACGCTTCAAGGACGTCGAGGAGCTCGCGCGCGTGAGACAGCCTCTGCTGTACATGTCGGCCGAGGCGCCAACTGCCGACCTCACTACGCTTCCCCTCACTTCCAAAGAGAAGAAGGCCGCTGCCGACAAAGACACGGATTCCGGATTCCGCTCTCCCTCGAATGATCCCGCACCATCGCTTCTCGAACTGTTCCCTGACCTCGCCGTGTTTGGTGGCCCAACACCACCAGACGGCATCAAGGTGCACAGACGATTGGACGAAGGGCAAACAAGCGGTAACCGCCTGGCGCATACGTCGCGCATCCTGGACATCCGGCCCGTGTTCGTCTCCCATATCCAGCCCGCCAAGTCGCAGTTTGACATCGACGACGTGTGGGATATCCGTGACGGGCCGTGGTACGAGGACCCCAAGGGCAGTACGGACATTGCACCTGAGGTCGTCGCATGCAACTCGATGTTCTTCTCCGGGCGTAACATGCGTCCGTTCCATCACCACAACCCGCAAGCCAAACCGGAGGGCAACCGGCCGGACCCGACATGGTTGCCTGAGGAGGACAAGATCCTGCAGAAGCTCGTGTCGCAGTACGCGTTCAACTGGCAGCTCGTGGCGGACGCGTTCAACACTGAACGTGTGACAATCCCGTCAGACCGGCGGACCGCGTACGACTGCTACGAACATTGGAACCAGACCTGGGGCCCGGGCAAGAACAAGAGCAACGCTGAGACGCCCGCCGCGAACACGCCGACGCCTGTGCCAACCAAGGCTGCCGGGACGCCAGGTACGCCTGCAGCCAACGGCGCGCCCGGTCAGCCAATGGAACCGCCACCTCCTCCCGGTTTGTCGAAGCGCGAGGCGCGTGCCGCCAAGGCCGCGCGTTACGAAGGCACGACGAAGAAGGCTGTGCGGCATCAGGCGCTGCACGACGCGATGCGAAGGCTGTCTCGGAGGCGCGACAATAAGGCCAAGGAGTCGGTTAAGGACCAGGAGCAGCGCGAGATCAACGTCCACGAGTCACACGGCATGGTGCCGTACCCGAACGGTCAGCCGCCGACGCCCTTCGAGCTCGTCGAGGCCAAGTTCCAGCGCGACTTGCGGATGCAGGAGGCGCAGCAGCAGCGTCGTCTCTTACAGGAACAGCAACGACAGCAGCACGCAGCCCAGATGCGCGCTCAGCAGCAGCAGTTAATGGCTGGCGCGAACGCACAGCAAGCTCGTCCGCCTGCTGTACGCCCTCCTGTCCCCGCCAACGGGAACATGGCGCAGGCGCAACTGCTCAACGCTGTCGCCGCGGCCTCTGCCGTCAACGGGAGACAGCAGCAGATGGCGAACGGGCAGCCGGCTGGACAGGCTAGCCCCGTGCCGAACGGTGCTAGACCTCCGCCGGTGCAGATGACCCAGGCGCAGATCCAGATGCTCCAGCAGCAACGGGCGGCCGCGCAGGCGCAGGCTCAGGCTCAAGCTCAAGCCCAAGCCGTGGCGCAGGCTCAAGCTCAAGCCCAAGCCGTGGCGCAGGCGCAGGCAGCCCAACAAGTGCGACAGCAGGCGGCGCACATGGGCACTCCGCAGAGCCAACCAGGCGCGCTGGCGTCCCCCTACGCGAGCGCCGGCGAGGTCCCCAACGGTGACACGCAAACATCACCCACTGTCCACGGTACAATCCACGCGAGTCCACAGCAACAGGCCGCACAGGCTGCGACGCAGGCGCAAGCGCAAGCTGCCGCACAGGCTCAAGCTCAAGCTCAAGCTCAAGCCCAAGCCCAAGCCCAAGCCCAAGCCCAAGCCCAAGCCCAAGCCCAAGCGCAGGCGGCCGCGCAGGCTCAAGCCCAAGCCGCGGCGGTAGCACATGCGCAGCACGCACAAGCCCAAGCGCAAGCTCAACAAGCAGCGCAAGCGCAAGCGCAAGCCCAAGCGCAAGCTCAAGCGCAAGCGCAAGCCCAAGCCGTTGCTCAAGCCCAGGCCGCAGCCCTGCAGGCGCAACAGATGGGCCGAGTACCGAGCATGCCAATGCAGTTCCCGGCCCGCCCACAGCTCTCGCCAGCCCAACAGCAGCACCTGCAGAACATTATCAACACGCTCACGGCGAGCGGCGCCCAAGTAACGCCGGAGACTATCCGCGCCCTGCAGATCCAGATGCTGCGACAGGCGCAGCAGCAGGCCGCCGCGCAAGTACAGGCTCAGCAGCAAGCCGTCGCGCAAGCTCAAGCACAGGCGGCGGCACAGGCCCAGGCCCAGTTAGGTCTCGGAGTCCCCGGAACACCCGGGATGCAGACGCCTGGTCTGGCCACCCCACAGATGGGGATGCAGAACCTTCAGACGCCATTTGTGCGCTCACCCAGCGTACATTCGCAGGGCGTACGGAGCAGCCCAAAGCCACCTAGCCAGGCTTAATATGGTATATTTTGTAGTTGTATGTATTGCCTGCGACATTCATTCCCCCCCATCCGGATCTCTGGATGTTTGGGTAGCCAATCTGACCGACCACCTCGGCGCCACTCGAAATAAAGAAACAGGACACACGTGACCGGACATCCGGCCATGTCCGCTGCACCACCTCCACTTCGTCATTAAACAATCCTGCAAACACCAACACTCTTGCTTTCCATCCATATCCACTCACCAACAATGCCTGACAAGTACGAGGCTGGTGTGTTGAGACGGAGGCAACGCTAACAGCAGAGCTCCCTGACGAGGTCCATGAGCTTCTTGCGGCTGGTGAGTCGACACGGAGACAGCTCTGTTCTCAATGGAGGGAGGGCTGTTGGGACGAACAAGGATGCGTGAGGTGTGAGGCGTGAAGCGTGAACGAGTTAAGGAGGGGCTACTGCCATCTGCCATCTGCGACTTGACGGATGGGGATATCAGCTCTGGATGGATGGTGGATGGCGGATGGTGGATGGTGGATGACGGGGCCTGGATGAATGGAATGCACTGACGGGGGTGACATTCACGCCCGTGCTCTCGTGGACATTCCCTTCTTCACCTTCCCCCTCCCTTCCGCTTCCTCCTCCTCCATCCTCTCTCCCCATCCATCTCCTCCTCCCTCCCCCTCATCCCTCTCTCCTCCCCCTCTCCTCCCCCTCTCTTCCCCCTCTCCTCCCCCTCTCTTCCCCCCCCCCCCCACAACCCTTCTCATCCTAGGATCCATCCTAACCACAGCCGACAAGGACCGTGAGATCCGTCTCACGCGCGCGGCCACCGCCGAGAACCTCAAGTTCCTCGAGCTCGTGCGCTCCAAGGTCAAGGATGTCCCCCTCTTCTGGGCAGTTACGCTTGTGAGTAGCTTTGGAGTCTGGAATGCAGCTACACGGCCTCTCTAATGAGGTATCTTCCTCTTCACGCCTCGTCCCGCCAACTCCACCCTCCTCTGTCTTGCGAGAGAGCGTGTTCTCCACGTCACGGCCCCTAGGGCGAGCCCCATTCTAGTTGCCTCTTCGCCTTGTCTCCACCTTGCCTTCCCCCTTCCTCCCTGTCCTCCCTCCTTCCTCCTCCCACCTCCTCACCCTCCTTCCCCCTCCCCCCCCCTCCCCCTCCCCCCTCCCCCCCACTCACACCAGCTCTCTCACCCCGAGCTCGGCCAGGCCGCGTCGTCGACCAGCGACAAGGAGGTTTTCAAGTACCTTACCGACCTTGAGCTTGTGCAGGATGCGCATGACCCGCGCGAGTACGAGATTGTTTTCGTGAGTACTGCAATGGCGAACACTAGGAGAAGTATCCACACCTGGACTTTGCGCGCTGTTATGCTCAGCGCTCACCGCAGCACTTCAAGGAGAACCCGTACTTCACCAACACCGAGCTGCGCAAGAAGTACGCTCTCCCGAATGGCACCAAGCCCGCACCAGCCGACGGCACCATCACCGACGAGATGCGGGCGTTTGAGGCCACTGACCTTGAGCCCAGCGTGAGTCACTGCGGCCTGTATTTGTGCATCCGCTGACGCCTTCCGTCTGTGCGCGACGCTTCGCCCGTCGCATTACCTTCCTGTATTGCCCGTTCTGATCATTCAACCTCGTTGCCCCCACTGCACACGGAACCCTCTCGGATCCTCAGTCCATGACCATCGAGTGGAAGGCCGACAACGACCTCATCGCCAAGCACCCCCGCAAGCTCAACAGCGAGGACGACGAGATTATCGATGGCGACATCGGCTCGTTTTTCCACTTCTTCACCGAGAAGTCTGACATCATGAGCCTCGGCGGCACCATCATCGACGTGCTCGCTGAGCCTCTCGAGTTCTTCGCCAACGACCCCGCCGGTTTCGACTCGGACTTTGACGAGGAGGACGACGAGGACGAGGGCTCGATCGACCTGGGCGGCGACGATGACGAGGACGAGCCCCAGCGCAAGAAGCAGAAGAAGGAGTAGGCGTGCGGCATAGGCCGCGTCTGCTTTAGCTTACCACAGGCGATGCTGCCACCATTAGATGCTCTGTACAAAGGGCTGTGTAAAAGGTCAGCAGCCAGTCTGCGTATGCTGTTCGATTCATGTCTCTAGTTTCCCAGCCTATAGAAGATGAATGCTTCTGCTTTTTTCCAGAGAATGGAGTGAGTGCTGCTAGATCGTTTGTGATGTTCCTGGTGGTTGAACCATGTCATGTTCATCCAGGGACGGAGGTAAAAAGGTCACGTCGGGAACCAGGGGATGAGCCGACGTGTCGGAATGCCATTGCCATCTCCACGTCTTATTGTTTCTCTCTTAACACGACAACAACATGCACCGAGCACGACCAAGACCGCGGCCATCCCGACTATTCAGAGTCGGGGTTATTAGCGCTTTTGCCGTTCTAGCGGCGCTGCTCCTCGCCCTCCCTGCCGCAGCCTTGAGCGCCCGTACACCACATGACACACGCACCCTAACAGACGTACAGGTGTCGGCGCTGGTCGGCCTCCCTCCAGAACCATGGCAGGCCGTCGACGCGGGACACATGAAGCATCTCCTAGTCGAGCGAGTGTGTGAGTTATCCCTTCTGAGCTCCGACTTTGACGTCCTGCATCCTCCCTCGTCCCGACCTTGCTCCCTACTCTTCTCGCCATCTCGCTGCGTGGCGCTGACAACAGCCGGAACGCCAGGGAACAAAAAGGTCCAAGCCTACCTCACAAAGGTCTTCACCAAGCTCGGCTGGCACGTCGAGACGGATACCTTGACCGCCTCGACCCCCAATGGCGACGTAGAATTCACAAACCTAATCTATACGTTCGATCCCGGTGCGCCGCGAAAACTAGTCCTCTCGGCGCACTTTGATTCCAAGTGGTTTGCATCTGGCGGTTTCATCGGGGCGACGGATAGTGCGGCGCCAGTCGGTTTCCTCCTAGACACCGCCGAGGCGCTTACGCCCCTCCTCAAAGCCCGCGCCGAGCGAATCAAGGCCGGTTCGCCTCTCTTTACTGCAAACGTAGACGAGAGTGAGGCGGCCGAAACAACTCTCCAGATCATATTGTTTGACGGCGAAGAAGCATTCCATACCTGGACCGACGAGGATAGCGTCTACGGTAGCCGCCACCTCGCCTCACAGTGGGAAAACACTTATCTTTCCCCCGACCACGCATTACAGCGGCGACGACAGAGCCCAACCCCAAACATCCTGGATACGATGAACGTCCTTGTTCTTCTCGACCTCCTCGGCGCACCTAGACCCGTCCTCCAATCCCATTTCCGCGCCACAGACTGGTTGTTTGAGGCCCTCTCAAACGCTGATAAGCGGGTCCGGGCTGCTTCGCTCGTTAACAGTACCGACGAGTGGTTCAGGCCAGAACATGGATGGGGCGGGATGGGAGACGACCACGTTCCGTTCCTCACCCGTGGCGTGCCGATTCTACACCTCATCTCCGCACCATTTCCACATGTTTGGCATACTATGGCCGACGATGCTAGTGCCCTCGATTTGGAGGTTTGTCGACGGTGGAATGCGATTATGCGCGTTTTCACCGCCGAGTACCTCCATCTCTCGCCGGATGATGGCAAGGACACGAGGAGGAGGAGAGATGAGGATAATCGTAGCGACGAGCTTGTGCGTGGGCGTGTGGGTGTGCGTTGAGGGGTTGGGTTGGGCTGACGGCAGTGATTCATCCCAGTTCGAGATTGTAGAGCGACCTAGTCGCGTTAGATTTGGGCTCTGGCCTTCATGTACATTTGTTCCATGACACCGACGACGATCGTGTCTGACGTTGCGTGGGCCATGACGCTGCCGACATGCGGCCGCTGCGGACATTGGACTGTGGATTGCCATCTCAACAATTCCTGAATCACTTGGCCACTCCCCTCCCCCCCTCCCCCTCCCCCCAACCTGCACCTCGCCTCAAGCACGCACATCCCGCACCAGTGGCGATAGTCTCTCTCTCCTCTCCAAGCATGCTCGAGAGCACATAGCGTAGGGCGCACCCCCCTCGCTCTTCTTCTCCGTTCCTGCTTCTCCCACTCTCCTCACAGCTCCCCCTCCTCTTTCTCTCCTCTGGCTCGCACATTCCGCGTGCTTCGAGCGCACACCCTTTTCCAGACGATGCATTCTACCCGGTCCCGAGCGCTTCGGGGCCGATGGCGTGGTCGTCCTCCACGCCAGCCGCTAATGTTGTCGTGCAATTACTCCTCCTCCTCGACCTGGTACTTGTGGCGGATGTCCTTCCACAGCTTCTGCGCGGGGTTAGCGTTTGACGTGGTTTCAGAAGGCATGGAGCAGGGGGGGGAGGTGTAGCGCAGGTGTGATTGGTACCGTGCACCTGCTGAGGACGCCGCGCCGGAACAGATTCGGTGCACACCTTCCCCGCCATTGCCTCACCCCCCTCATACAGTGTGCGCTGGTGTATTAAGGATGTAAGCGCATGTAATGCAGCCTTCAGCACACCGATGCGCGCCACCTTCTCCAGACACTTGTCTCCTTGTCTCCCCCCCTTCCTCGTCCTCGCCTCCGTCCCAAAGCACACTCACGCCCTTGTTGTGCTCATCCCACCACTTCGAGGTAACGGTGTCAAACGACAGCGAGAACGCAAACGCCGTACCGAAGATCCCGGCGACCATGACCGAGTTGCGCTTGAACAGCGCGTTGTAGATGGTGTTGGACTGTTGGAGGAAGCGCGCAGAGGAAAGACGGGCGTGGAGAAGATGCGTCGGGGAAGGGGAAGGGGAAGGGAAGTGACGCGCGGACACGGGCGCATATAGTGGATCGAAGCGCGAGAGTAGCCGAGGGCGCAGGGAAGGTTGCGAGGAACGTCAAGGTGCGCGAGTACGAGTTGGCGATGAGGAGTTGGGCAGGACCGGCGTGGGCGGAGACAAGGAGCAAGTGTCAGCATTGCATAGACGACATTTGACAGGGGTACGCACGATGGACATTGTGATTGTTTTTGGCGGGGTTGACGGAGGAGAGGGAAGGAGTGGTGAGGAGAGGTTTAGTGGTGTCGAGGACGAGGTCGGGTAGAGGGGGGTGGTAGAGGGGGGTAGGAGCAGGCTGCAAGCTACGACCAAGGACGAGATGGCCCGAAATGGTCGTGGGTGGATTGGTTGACTCACTCAGGAGCTGCCACTCGTTCGGAACTACCGGGGCTATCTCGTTGGCTGGAGACTACTTCCATTAGTGTCTGATCGGCGTCGCGTGGCTATTTGATTCCGGGTGTGATTATGTTTGCTTTGGTGGGCCTTTGAATGGGGGGAAGGCGAGGCCAGGGGGGGAAGGGGTGAACCCTGTGGCGACTGGCTACATGCGACATGGATGAGAGCGCGATCCTTCCCTCACTTCCCTGGCTAGTAGGCATGAGCCAAAGGCATGAGTAAGGGGGGGGATAGGAGGGGTAAGGCCCCCCACTTTAAACCACTTAGGTTACCCCTCACCATACAACCAAAGCGTCCCATCCATCCATCCCACCACCATCCTCCGCCACGCACTCAACAACTACTCCAACACTTTGAACAGTAGACTATACTATAACCCACTTCTACTAACCCCATCCCAACCCAACATCAACACAAACCTCATCATCACATCCCCCTAAATCATTGTCTCTTCTCTTCTCCGCTCTTCACCATTATACAACCTCACAACACCCAAGCGCCTAACGCACCAACCCCCCACGCGCGCTAGCACCCCTCTCGCCGCGTCACATCAAGTGGTCAAGGCGCGCAACCTCGCTTCGTCACTCCTGCCAACCCCCATCGACACTCTTCTCTCACACTCTCTACACCTTGTCTTCCTCTCTCCATTCCATCCCGACGCGTCTGCTGCCGCAACCTCCCACGCGCAACAACTTCCGCCCGTGCCGCTCAAGTCTCTACACCAAACACGCAACTGTTACACACGCGCGTACATCTCAAGAGTTTCTTTGCAACACACTTCTGCGCTGCTCTCATCTGAGCAAGCTCACCTTAAACCCCCCTCAGCCTAAACACCAATGAAGGGGCTGAAGAAAGCCGTGGTAAGTTGGATCCCCGCCCCCTGCCCAGACCCACGCCCACCCGTCCGCCGCCCAAACCGCAGTCAGCACAAGACAACACCGCCAAGGCACGGTCGTTTGGCCCGTCTCATACTCCTACCACTCGTCTGTGGGCTGTATCCACGTCAGACTCATGCGCGCCGTTGCTAACATGATCCCAGCTGTCACGGACAAAGGCTGGATCCGACGGCAAAGCCAAGCCGTCCAACTCGAAGCAGTCAAACTCGCCATCGCCCGGCCCGTCGTCTCCTGGCCCCACAAGCGGCTCGAACAATAATGTGACGGCCTCTGGCCCAACGGGCGGCGCCCAGGACTCGGCCTCTTCTGGCAATGTGAATGCTGCAGCTGGGTCTTCGTCGCTTGCTGCGCCTGCAGGCGCGCCGTTGACCCCCCGCCGTTCGCCCATCTCTGACAAGACCCAGCCCGCTCCTCCTCTGGTGATCATCTCGGGTGCGCCTCAGCCACCACTCTACACGGAAATGCCTGCGGACCCGATCCCACACTCGCCGCGCCAGTTTGGCTCGCCGGATCGCGGACCGGACGGCCAGCCCACCCCTCCCAAGGCCAACCCGCTCAACCGTCTGCGTGGACCAAAGGACACGATTCCCATCGTTGGCAAGACGCCTCGCAAGCAGCGTAGCTCGCGGTTCTACGTCACCGAACGCGTCGACATTGAGAAGCTGCCCAACTTTAACGAGGTCCGCCCTGAGGAGCGCAACGACCTGTTCGTCCGCAAGCTCCAGCAATGTAGAGTCGTGTTCGACTTTAACGACGCGAGCTCGGAGCTGCGTGGTAAACAGGTCAAGGCGCAGACTCTACACGAGATGCTTGAGTACATCACCCAACAGCGCGGAGTTATAACCGAAAACATTTACCCAGAGGTCGTCGGCATGGTGCGTCTTCCCCAGCTTGGGTCCGCTGACAGCAGTTCTCAGCCAACTTGTTCCGCTCGATTCCACCGCAGGTCAATCCTACTGGCGACGCGTTCGACCCCGAGGAGGACGAGCCCGTGCTCGAGCTCGCGTGGCCACACCTCCAGATAGTGTACGAGTTGTTCCTGCGCTTTGTCGAGAGCGCCGACTTTAACACCAACGTCGGCAAGAGGTACATTGACCAGGCGTTTGTGCTGCAGCTCTTGGAGCTCTTCGACTCGGAGGATCCTCGGGAGCGCGACTTCCTCAAGACTACACTCCACCGCATCTACGGCAAGTTCCTCAATCTCCGAGCCTTCATCCGCCGTTCGATCAACCACGTCTTCTTCCAATTTGTTTACGAGACCGAGAGGCATAATGGCATTGCTGAGCTGCTCGAGATTCTCGGCTCGATCATCAACGGCTTTGCCCTCCCCCTCAAGGAGGAGCATAAGATCTTCCTCACGCGCGTGCTGCTCCCGCTGCACAAGGCCAAGTCGCTCGCGCTCTATCACCCCCAGCTCGCGTACTGTGTTGTTCAGTTCCTGGAAAAGGATCCCGCGCTGACCGAGGAGGTCATCTTAGGCCTCCTGAGGTACTGGCCCAAGGTCAACTCACCCAAGGAGGTCATGTACCTCAACGAGGTCGAGGAGATTCTCGACGTCATCGAGGGCGCCGAGTTTGCCAAGATCATGCAGCCTCTCTTCTCGCAACTCGCGCGCTGCATCAACTCTCAACACTTCCAGGTTGCAGAGCGTGCCCTCTACTACTGGAACAATGAGTACATTGTCAACCTGATGGGCGAGCACATTGCCGTCATCCTCCCAATCGTCTTCCCGGCGCTGTACCAGAACTCGAAACAACACTGGAACCGGACGATCCACTCGATGGTCTACAATGCGCTCAAACTGTTTATGGAAATCAACCCCGAGCTCTTTGACGAGGTGCAGCACAACTATAAGCGCGAGCGCAAGGAGGAGTATGACCGCTCGGTTGCGCGCCATGAGGAGTGGATCGCTGTCCGTGAGCAGGCACTGGCCAATTACAAGGCGAGCGGATCCACGCTGCCGCTTCCCGAACTTCTCTCCCGGTCGCCACCTCCGCGCCCCGAACCGTTTGAGGAAGATGGCGACGGATCGGTCGACCTGACAGCCAACGGGTTCGACGTCAGCGAGAGCTTTACGCTTGAGCGCTCGATCGCCGACGACATTGTGGCTGACCCGGGCATTGAACAGCGGAGCGTAAGTGCTTCGCCGACTTCAATGCTGACGGGCAGCCCGATTCGCCCGTCCTAAACGCGGCGGTCGCTCCTGGTGGCAGCCAGCCGCAGACGCCCCCACACATGAGGAGGAAGTCGGTGCTGCCGATCGACCCCGCGGTCATGCGGGATCTCGAGGTGAGCTAGCGACGGCTGCCTCCTGCTGACTACAGGCCCACCGCAGCCTCGACAACGAGGGTGCTGCTGCGCAGACACAATAATACTTGTCTGCAGCTGCTCATCTCCTTCTCTGGCATTTGAATCTCTTACCTGTGTACCTGTGCGCTTCTGGTCCCTCACCACCGCCGCTCATCGTCTCTGCAAAAGACTGCTCGCCACGTCCACACCAAACGTCATATGTCTCCTCGCCTTCTACCTCTAAACATTGATACCCCTCCCCACGCTAGATTCCTGGAAGAAGAGCGGGCATGGCCGGCCATAGGGTAGCTCTGCCGGCTGAGATGTACACTATGCATGCGTGTCCGTTACTTCTTTTTGCCGCCTGACAGGCTGTCGCGCTTAGCAGCGACGCGCTGTGCCTGGTCCTGCTTGAGCGCGCTGGCAATGGTGGCCATCATGTCAGGCCTCTCGCGGAGGTATGTCGCACGCGCGCGACGCAGGTCCTTGATCGGTCCGCTCCGTCCCTCGGCACGGCGCACAATCTTGATCTCCTTGATCATGGGCGAGCACACCTTGAAGTTCATCTCGATACCCGTCTTGGCGACAATGTTGCGCAGCGTAAAGCTCGTGTCAACTCCACGGCGCCGCACCTTCATAAGCACGCCCGAGAATGGCTGCACGCCACCTGACCGGTCCGCCTTGAGGTACGAGATGACGGACACGACCGAACCGGTACGCAGGCGGTCGCGCGAACGACGCGCAAACAGCGTCTTGAGCAGGCCTTCGGGGTCGACCTCCTGTCTCAGGCCTGCGTTGACGTGCTCGACGACGTGCCACCCATTTTTGGGGGTGAGAAGGTTCTGGGGAAGCGGGGAGGGTGCCTTGGGCTCGGGGAACGCGACGTTGCCGGAGAAGGGGTCTGGTGTGAGCGAGGCTGCAAGGCCACGATTCGGCGATTGCGAGTGCCTGATTGCACAAAAGAGAATCCCAGAGGTCGTGCGCGTGAGACATGCGAGCACAGCCAACTTTGCTTGGGCGTAACCTGCCTCACGCCTCACAAGAGCATAGCAACCTGCCTCACGCCTCACGAGAGCACAGCACAGAGGCGCCTGCAAACTTCAAAGGACGAGTCTACTCACAAGCCATCGCGCGCGCGGTGGACGCAAATCCGCGGCTCGGGCCGGCGAGCGACGCCAATCGTGCAAGCGGGCGGACCATGGTCGTTGTCGTTGTCGTTAACTATAGCGTAGACCGAGTTCAACTTCTTTGCATCTCGGAGGAACAGGAAACAGTGATAAGAATATTAGTGACGTGGACTTTTACCACGTGACTTGGGTCTAGTGGGATGGGTCGCACCAACAAGCCTTAAGCCAACTGATCCCACTCAATCCAAAGACTAACTACAACCTAGCCCCATCTCGGTATTGTTGACCCATCCTCTATCATCGCCACAGAGTCCATGTACTAGGCACGACATGCGCGACGGCGACCTCGTGAGTGCTTGGTTGATGCTGGCGAATGGCTGCCCACTCGTTGTCAAAGAATGCAGCCCTGCCGACACACTCTGCCATCCACAACTCGCCTCCCACACGCTAGACTCATCCCTGTTCGCTCACATTTGACTCGCTCAAACTTCGCCACCCTTCCTCTCTCGGCCCCTCCCAGTATCATCGCTCACACCAGGCCGCAAAGAAAGCCTCGCTCTCAAAGGCCCTCTCGGCGGCCTACCTCGAGCACCAGATTGCCGACCTCGAGTCCAAGGTTAACGCTGTTGGCATGAACAGCGATGGCCGCACCCCCGTGACACCCGCTTGGCCGCGCTCGCCAGGCGTCAAGCGCGTCCCGGCGTCGCCTGCTTTCCCCCCACTCCCAAGTCCTGGCCTCGGACCCCGCTCCCCCGGCGTTCCGCATGCCCAGCCCCTTCGCGGCGGCCCTCGCCGCGCGCGCCCCGGTCCTCCAGGCCCATCGCCTCGCGGCCCTCCCGGTCCTCCCCCTTCCGGGCCGCCTCCCGCGCACCCTCTTTCTCCAGTCGCCCTTCGATCTCCTGTGGCTCCCCGCGCTCCATCCTCCGCTGGCACGCGCGACCTCGTCGACTCGGGCTCGGCGCGTATCGATGACTCGGACGAGGGCGAGGACGCCTGGCGCGTCTCAGTCCTCGACGTCTCTGCACTCATGTGGGCGCCTCGCGCCGTTCGCACCCTCCTCCAACGCGGAGGCGAAGTTGTCGTTCCCCTCGATGCCATCACCACCCTCGACATGCTGAAGAAGGGTCCCTCAGCTGCCGCAGTCGCGGCCCGCGCCGCGGCCCGCTTCGTCGAACACGCCTCGCGGCAGCACGGCCTCGTCTCGGTCGATCCCAGCCTCACCGTCCAGGCCGGCACAAACTACAAGCGCGGCCGTGGTCTCCGCCTGCAGGGCGAGGACGAGGACCTCCCACCTCCCGCAGGTGTCGAAGCCCCACCACGCTGGGTCGCCCGCGTGCTTGGTTGTGCGGCGTTTTTCCGCCGAATCAACAACACCGAGGGCGCGGATGAAATGGCGCCCGCAGTCCTTATCGCCCATCCCCCGCTTAGTGCCGAGGTAGGCCCGCCGCCGGTCGACGAGCGCCGCACAGCCCCAGAGAACACGGTCAACTACGCCGACAGGGCGGAGGGATATACACTCTCTCTGGAGGCGGAGCGCTTCGAACTCCGCCTCGAGGTCCTGCGCGACGAGGAAGGCGACGACGAGCCCCCCAAGCGCCGCCGTGGTGACCGGCGTCGTGGTAGAGGGCGCGGTCGCGGCGGCGGACCACCCGAGCCAGAGCAGGTACGTATCCTCCTCCGCCGTCCCGAGCCGGAGGAACCCGGCTTTGCTCCGCCTCCGGGAATGGCGCCGCCTCCGCCCATGTCCCCCTCTCTTGGCCACCCGCATGCCCCACCTCCTCCGCCGGGCCGTCCACATGGCCCACCTCCACCATCTTCCCACCCGCATGTCCCGCATTCGCCGGTCGGCAACCACTTTGCCCCACTCGAGGGACGCGGCCGCGGTCGTGGTCGCGGGCGCGGTGGACGTGGTCGCGACCGCGGAGGCGGCTTCACCCTCCTCCAACGTCCTGGACCGGCACTAGTGCATCATGTCCGCGACGCAGAGGAGAAGAAGGACAAGCCGCGCCGCGACCGGCGGGACGGCCAAGCTCAGACCCTAGCCCAGCCCCAGCCCCAGGGCCAGCGTGAGCGTGAGGGAGAGAGGCGCGGCGAGTTCGGCTGGCGCCGCGCCTACGCGTCCAACGACGATCCCCCGCCATCGAAACCAAAGATCGTGCTCCTCCAACGCCCAGGCCCGCGCTAGTACCCAGGGGATATCAACTCTATCCTATCTCGAGCGCACTCCAGCACCGCACCGTGGACCTCGACGCGCCTCGCAAGCCCAGATTGGGGCGAGATACAGTATGCGCCATGCCGAGTTGCGCCACGCCGGTGCTTGCTACCTGCTATGCATCGCTTCGCTTCGGGCTTTGTGAACGTAGATGGTGCTTTATGTCATCATCCATGCTCGTCTCGTCTCGTCTCGTCTCGTCTCGTACTCGTACTCGTACTCGTACTGACTGGCCGGCTGTGGCGGCCGCCATCTACCCCAACTGTGCGACATGACCCCTCTCGCTTGTCACACCCTGTCACACCCCAATCTACTGACAGGCTACTGCTGAGACAGCATGCCAGTTGCGCAACTCACACCACCACGCCACCTAGTCATCATATTCGCCGACTCGCTGACTCGCTGACACGCAAACTCGTAGATCTGCAGACGCAAGGTCCATGCGGGCGACACTGCCATACTGTCAATATCCATAGCGTACTTTAACTGGCCATAATTGCATCCTCAGTACCACAGACAATCCCTAAGCACAGCAACCTACACCTGATGTCCATGACAGGATGCAGTGGGACACGCGCAGTCTTAGTCTGACAACGCCACACCAAGCACTCCTCACCCATCCACCACCTACCACCTACCACCTACCTTCCTACGCCGCCGACCAATACCCCTCAGCCAAAACCCTCAGCGAAAACGCCAAAAACCTCGCGTTATCTTCGCCAACCTGACTCTCATACGCCGTCGAGGATAGGATGTATGGCCTACAGGAAAAATGATATTTCTCGGCGACACATTTCGGATACAAGGACCTGGTGGTTCTCTGGCAAGATCAAGGTCATGGTAAAGAGGGATATTCAAGCTGCGAAAGGAATGGGCGGTTTCTATGCTGTATTCCGGGGCACTAGGTATCAGTATGGGCGGAAGCGAGTCTTGCTCAGATTCGATAGGAGAGATGCGGGGAGATAGTGAGATGAGAGCGGGGCGCGGCGAGCTATGCGTCCTCGATGTTTGGGTTTTAGTTTCGCCTCACCGCCCGGACACGATGAACAAGGATACCATAACACTACAATCCCTACAAACTACACTGAGCGTCGTCCGCGCGACCGTCCCCCCAAGCCATCCCCCTCGTCGTCTGCCTCGGCCACTCTTCCCATCGTGTTGATTGCAAAGCTCACCGACGGTCCCGATGAGCGTGTGACGCCCGTCACTCCGGAGGGGTGCGATGTTGCCGACCCAGACGAGAACGAGAGGCCGAGGTCGTGGGCGACCTCGCTGTCGGCCGTACTGAATGGCGCGGCGGCCCATTCCCCGCCGCTGGCCATAGACGCCGTGCGCGCGCTGTTCACGCTCACTGTGTTTGCGCTGCGCACGTCCGCCTGCGACGTCTGCGGCTTGCTGTATTCTGTTGGAATTAAGACTGTTCGTGAGGGCCGCTGGGTGCTCATTTGCAGTGTTGAGTCGAGGTCCAGTTCCACGCCCGCTTCCCACTTGGTGAGCGCGCGGATTGGGCCACTGTAGTGCCGCGAACCGTAGAGTTTCCATGTGATCAAGGAGATCAGGAGCGTACCGGCCACCACGACGGGCGTCCAGGAGATGCTGTTGACCGTGACGGGGCTCTTTGTGGGGAAGATCTGCATCGTCACGACCGCGCTGCAGTACAGCGCGCCAATGACGGCAATTGGACGCGAGAACCGCTGTAACGACCAGCTGGTACGTCCTTCTTGCTGCAGGTCCTTCTTGCTGAACAGGTACAGGACGATAGGGATGGCCTGGGGTCAGCTACTGTCATTCGAGCAGCTGTGTCCATCCCACACTCACATAACCCAATATGCTCAGACTGGACGCGCATGCGGTGATAACGGGAGTGACGTGACCGCGGTTGGCGAAGAACAAGAGACACCAGGGCGCCCAGAGGCCGATGCACAACAGTGTCGCAACCCATGGCTGCTTGTACTTGTTGGTACGCTTGACAAAGTGGGAGAAGGGCATGGCGTTGTCACGGGCGAGGGCGAACGCGAAACGTGAGCTGGCCTGCAGCTGTGCCTGGAGCTGGATGCAGAGAACGACGGCCATGATGGAGCAGATGGCGATCGCGTAATCTTCGTTGACTGCCGCGAGGAGAATGTGTCCAACAGGGAAGTCTGCGACGGCGATGGCGGCCGCGTCCTCCGGCTTGACGCTGATGAACAGCAGGATGATGGAAATGTAACCCAGGGTGTACGTCACCACGATACTCATTATCATGGCATTGGGCACGTTGCGGCTCGGGTTCTGCGTTTCTTCACTCATGTGTGCGGAAACGTCGGACCCGGTTGCAATTGTGCAGTTCTGCCAGCCAAGGAGCCACACGAGACCGCGGTTGCTGAAACCCGTGTCGTTATAAAAGTGTGTCGAGATGGCGGGCTCCGCCTTCGAGTAGGATCGGTGAGTGACTCCCTTGGCAACCAGCGCGATGCAGAGGCACAGCCAAGCGCCGAGGGTGAAGCCAGCCGCCGATTTCCAGTACCGTGGCCCGCTACCCCAATGAGTCATACCTACGCACCCGACGACCGTGACGATCGCGAGCATGAACATGAAACGATGCCACGACTCGGCCTGGAACCCGAACGCGAGGTTCATGGTGCCGACGATGAGCGACGTATTCTGCCAAGACACGAGGACGAGGTTGCCGATGTGGCCGCCCATGACGAACGCGCTGACGATCCAGCCCCAGTACCGCTCGCCGCCGATGCCGTTACGCGTGAGCTTCCATGCCCAGGACGACATTGCTCCTGCCACAGGGTACGCAGACGCGAGCTCGCTCATCGTAGCCACCATGCACATGCTGAGGACACCCGATACTGGCCATGCCACGAGCTGGGGTCAGCTCCGACACATATCAAGACTCGCCATCATGGATGGCCCACCGTACTTGTACGCGCCTGGGACAGCGAAGATGGTGCCCTGTTGTCAGCCGTGTTCTACTGGGTCCTGCTACGGCAATTCATTATTGAATGTCTCAGATCGGCGACAGGGCGGCGGCATGTTCCGCCCCGCTTTGCCCGGCCCCAGCTGTCCATGCGACTGCATCAAAGGCGCGGGCCAGGAGGATCGACGAGGGCGAGCGGGATGAGCAGCAGCTCCATTCTGGTTACCTGACTCGCAGCTGCCTCGGTCTGGACCGAGAGGGGCAAGTGAAGGGGCGCACGCATTTCGCGTCAAGAACGCACCTGGAGCGAGTTGATGTTGAGCCACGCCAACGAGAGCGACGACCAAAACGTATAGTTGCGTCCGAGCACGGCGTCGTACCCCAGCTGCTGTAACCGGAGTGTGTCGCGATCGAGGACCGTCTTGGACGAGCGGCGCGAGAGGAAGCTGAGGCCCTTGATCCGTCCCGGGTCTGGAGTTAGGCTCGACCGCGTCGTGCGCGTCGTATCGGGGCTCATGACGGGCGCTAGGTCAGTCTCGGAATCCGAGGTGCGTATTTGCGGGGGCGCGGGTACGGGCCGGCTCGAGTAGGGCACGTCGTAATCGGAGCGTACAGAGTATGTCGGGGTGAGGTAGGCGTCGTTGTAGGCATCGTTTGTGGAGAGATAGGAGGCAGTTGGCGCGCCAACGTACACGCTGTCGGTGTGGGATGTCGTTGGCTCAATGTACGTGTTGTATGGTGTTGGTGCGGCGAGACCGTAGTCGAAGGTACGGTCGTCAAAGGAACGGCTCGAGTCGGACCCCGAGGACGGCGCGGTGAGGCCAGAGCGCTCAGAGTCCAAGGCGACCGCGCGCGCGGCGTGGTCCTGGGGCGCGGGCATGGTTTAATGGAGGCGCATGGAAGGAGTGTTGGATGGACAAGGGAAGAAGGGATGGAGGAGAGGACAAGATCTCGGCGCGGATAGATGTTCGGGGGGTGATGGATGGGTGATGACAAAGGGGGGGGGGGGGGGCGGGGTAGTTGCCAAATGCAAGCGATGGGATCAGGCGACAGCCACCTGCTAGCAAGCAGGGATGGTGAGGCTTACCCGAGACAGCTTATCCGAGACAGTTGGATGTCGGCGAGTGAATGAGGAGAGGATGCAATGCAAGAACGAGTAGGAGGAGTGAGAAGTGGTGGAGGCGAAAGGGACTGCCGAGGCAAGTAGAGAGAGGAAGGGGCCGAGTCGGCTAGATCGGCGAAATGAGGCCTGGGGTTGATAAGGCAGAACAGGAGAGAGAGAGAGGAGAGGTAGAGAGGTAGAGAGGTAGAGAGAGATCAAAGGGATGGTGATCAAGGTGGATATGATGGGGATGGAGATGTAGAAACAGGAGAATGAGCAATAAAGTAAAGTGATCTAGGGATGTAGGGGTTGAAGAAAACGCCATCCATCAATCCATCACCCACTCTTGAATGTCTGCTGCAAAAGGGGGAAACATTCCCGCTAGAGCCTCTTCGAGCCCCTCACACTACAAGCCATTGAGACTCATGAGGGCGTCGCAGATTCAAGTGAGCTCCTCTCGGCACTCGAAATGAATGTTAGGCTGCAATCTGCAGCGCCGAGACCGAGGCTGAGCCTAGCGTTTGTTAGTGACGAGTTGTATAAAGCGGCGTTGACGGAGCGTGTCGGTAACCCAAAGTGGCCGGAGAAGCACAGGAATGTCGCCTTGCCGTCGTCGTCTCAAGCCGCTCATGGCCCGCACTCTGAACTCCTTCTCGTATGTCCTGCACTCGTCCGTTCCCGCAACCAGTCCGATCGCCCACATGTCTAGTTGAAGTGTTGGCTACTGCCTCTTGGCAGAGGCTTCCAGATTGACTGTGCATGAAAGCGCGCGATAGTAGGTTAAAACACAACACAAAGTGACAACAATGGCATTACCAGCCAGCCACCAAGGATCGGCTGGGCTGACGGCCTGCTCTTGCTCAGCTCATCTCGCCTGCTGTCGCCATCCCGTAATGTAGAAAAATGCTCCCAAGATACATCGCCGCTCTGGTATCCTCTCACATGCTCATGCTGTTGCTGCAATTGTGTTGCGCTCCTCATGGCCCAGCACCTACCACCCCGCCCTCCCGTAGCCCAGGCGCAAATGACACAACAGGCCGCCCTCCACTGACGCTGCGCTCCGTACTCGGCGGCCGGCGGGGGAGCGACGACGAACGCGCGAGCTTGGTCGGGCTCCCGTTCTTTGCTGGTGTCGCGGGCGCCGTCGCTGTTTCCGCAGCAGCAGCAGCAGGCTTGTCAACCTCCATTGGCTGGTGGGACGTTGCGCGCTGCATCGATGGCCGCTTTTCCGTGGTGCGCTGTCGGTCGCGCTCCCGCTCCCGCTCCTGCCGCCGCAGCTCACCGGCTGCCTCTGGCGACACGCCAGCTTCCTCCTCCCGCCCTTGCCAGTAGGCTAAGAGACGGTCACCATATCGCTGCATCTCCTCGGGGGGGATCATGAGCGTAAAGTTATTGAGGAGGAGGAACTGGAGCTCGAGTTGGTTCAGCTCGGTAGGCGGCAGCCCGCCAACCTTGGCGTAACGCGAGTTCGTATAGAAGACGTCTGATGTCAGTGGCGCGCATAGGGCGAGGACAAAGGACAGCGTGGCAGACAACGCGACACAGCCAGGGCGAGGTGTACGCGAGTGTACAAGCGAGGGAAAGCTGTGTGAGGAGACAGCGGGTGACGTTGCCGAGCCCGAAGAGATGGGCGCGAACACAAGGACGCGCACACAACAGCGGCCGTATGGTGTGCTCATTCGATGCTCGCCCGTCGTCACAGGCTCCGCCCCCGTATCGGTTCCCCCATCTCGCGACACCGGTCGCCGGCTGCCGGCTGCCGGTTGCCTGGCTGCTTCACGACTCACCAGAGAAGAACTTTGACGCCACCGTCACTCCGGCGATGATCAATCTGTGAATGTTGTACGAGTCGATGGCAAAGCCGCGCGGTCCCACCGCGGCCTTGACGCCGCCCACGCCTCCCGGGGTGCCGAGCTTGCTCATGCGGTCGAAATACACGAGGAGACCCAGGAAGACCTCGTTGGTAGTTGGACAGTACTTTAAGATGCGGAGGAGATACGCCTCGATGCTGATCGAGGGCACGTGTCGGGCGTGGAAAGACAGAATGCTCTGTGGCTGAGACAGCGAGACCTTGGCGGCCGTAAACAGCTTGTCTCCGGCCGCAAAGTCTACGGGAGGGGGGTCGTCGTGGAAGAGCTCGTTTGTCGGCGAGTCGTGCACGGTGCTGGAGCGAGATTGGGTGGTTGTCGCCGATGCTAGCGATGCTGCGTCGCTATGTGGTGGCTCGTGCGCGTCATCTGCGTCGTCACCATCATCGGAATGTTCGGCGCGCAGCTGGTCATTGCTGCTAGCAATCTGTTGCAGGAGGCGCGCGAGCAGGCGTAGCAGCTGGGGGGTTGGGTAAGTGGCCAGATCGAGATGGGGCGTGATCTCGCGCGGAGGAGAGTATGAACGTGGAGCGCCGTCGTCCGCTCCTTCTGGTGCACGTGGGCGGCTAGGACCCGCTTCGGGGGCGCCGTTGGTCTGTGCTGTCGAGGGCGCCTGGATCGTGCTGGCTGACGAGGTGGATGTCGTAGAGGGTGGAGTGGGGGCGGGAGGCTGTTGGCCTGACGTGTCGGTGGTGGACCCCATCAGAGGCGCGCGGGGCGGGAACCGAGTAGCGCAAGGACGGAGAGCGAGGGAGAGGGTGTCGCGTAAGGAACGGTTAGAGGCCGTGCAGTGAGAGGGGGAGAAATATTGAGGATGAGGATGAAGTGGATGGAGGATGTGTGGATGAATCAAGGAGGTGAGGTAGAGTGGTGGGTTGATCGGGCGGTGTTACCGGTGCGGGGAATGCTCTGTTTGGATTGGTCCAACTGTTTAATCAACACTAATTCAAACCTGGGGCGCCCTGCTAATGGCGTCAAGCGACACTGTGGTAGGGGCGAGGGATAAGAGAAAGATAGAGGAAGTGAGATGCCAAAGGTAGCAAGTAAGAAGTAGTAAAGTAGGTAGTAAGAAGTTATAACTTTGTGAAGAGGTAGAGAGAGAGAGTAGCTTGTTAGCTGGCTGCTGGCTGGTTGATACTGCTGCCTGATCGCACGTTCATTATCTGTCATCACCGGAACCAAATTTCCATTCACTGCCACTATTACAACGAACACAACCATTTCATCTTTTATCCACGTTCACTTGTTCACTTTTTGCATCTCGCTGCTCATCTGCCACCTGTCATCTGAAACATCTTGTAGTTATACTTGTACTTGAACTGTACTTGTCCTATGTGAGCGTCACTCCGGGATCGTGGCACGGAACACGATAAACAAGTTGCCCTTTGCCACAATGCTCTGGCTCTCCTCGCGCCATCCCCACTTCTCGGCCATCTCGCGCAGGTCCTTGGGCGACCGCAGCCCGAGCGACGGGTGCACGGCCTTGATCCACTCGGCGTCAAACTTTGCGTCGCCCTCGGAACGGAAGGTGCCATCTTCGTTGAGGTAGGCGCCGTAGACGCCGATCCAGCCGCCGGGGGCTAGTACGCGGCGGCCCTCGGGCGTGAGGGGCGAGAGGTTGCGGAAGACGTGCTCGGGGAGACCTTCGGGGGTGCAGTGGACAAGGTTGACTGGTGTGAACGTCTGAGCGAGTGTCCGAGCCGAGCGCGGGGCCAGGGAGGAGAAACGGGAAGGGGTTTGGTGAGGGGAGATGCAAAAGAGGGTTGAGGAGGAGAGGAGGTAGAAAGGGAGATGAGAGAAGCTGGAACACAGATGTGTAAGGGGAGGGAAGAAGAGAGAGGGGGAGCGAATGAAGGGAGCGAGAGAATGAGCGAGGAAACGAACAAGACGCGAGGCTCGCATACTACAAAAGAGCAGCCGCGACTAACCCATGATCGCACCGTCAAAAGGATCGTTGACCGTGTCAAACAGAGCGTTCCAATCCTCCTGAATCGCGATATCGAGCTTCTCCGGCGGCGCCACGTTGCCCGGAATACCATCCAGTGACGTCTTTCTGGCATCAGTTCCAACCCCTAAAGGACGCACTCCATCTCATCAATGTCGCGCACGGTACCCGAGAAATGGACGTGCGGCCACTTCTTAGCGTATCCGCGCATATGCTCGTATGGGAACGAGGCGATCTCGAGCACGTGTTTGGCCGGTACGGGACCGTTTACGAGTGGGTCGAGGCACTCGGTGACGGTGCCGAGGTTACGCTGCGCCGCACCGGGAACAGAGATAACGCTGGGGTATGTTGTGATTGTCATGTTTTCTGGTGAGTCGGGGGTCGTCCCCGACAACTCGTTGTTACTCATTATATAGTGCCACAGATGAAGAGTGGCACGATGCGAGCGAGTCAGTCGATGGCTGGACAATCTGCCACAGTCACACAGTTGCACACGCACAGACTGAAAGCAGTATTGGAATCACTGGCGCGATACACGATTGGGCGATGGTGCAATCTCTCGCGTTTGATCCTGCGAGCCGCTTTCCACGGATCCACGGGCTACGATAGGCGATATGGGACGATTGGAAGAGGCTTGGCAACCGACCGGAAGGTATCTACCGTTTGTACCTACGTCATGTCAGAGTCGCGTCTAGGTGAGTTGCGTTATCGATCTCGAAACTGCTCACAGCACGTTGTCAAGGAAGAAGAAGGCCGGGCGCGGAATGCGGCAGTAATTGAGCAGACGCCGGGTCCAACGATGTAGGGATCAATCTATCTCAGTGACACTTACTACGGAAGGGAGGAGGACGTGGTGCGGAACTGGCTTGGGTCTGGACGGCGTCTGATGCTCTGATGCTCAAATGCTCTGATGTAAAGATCTAAAAGGTGTGTTGAGTATGGTACGACTTGTTAAGATTTGTCTTGGCTTGGATGTGGAAACTATAAATCTAACGTTAAAAGGCGCGTCACCATCGTCACCCAAAACCCCAACCCAGGAAAGTTTAAGGGTAAGGATCGTGGGGCCAACACTGGCTTAATGAAGGGTAAATTGATCCCGGGTCTGGGGTGTGGGTTGCAGTAAGGTAGAGTGTGCCTGAGTGGCCAATGCACTCTGTGTATCAAGTGGGTTGGGTAATCATCATCACACCATCTCACCTCACACTCAAACACTCTCACACTCTCACAACATGGGGATTCCCCTCATTACCTCGCTCGTACCCCTCATTTTCCACGCCATACAAGATGCCCCACCGACTTTGAGTTTTACGCCGCGGCACGCGCACGCGGTCCGCGATGGCACGTCAATCGTCATGGCCGACACGCCTCTCTCCATCCAAGCCGCCAATGATATGGTGATCAGGACGCGAAGGAGCACAATCCGGCGTCCCCCCTCACGACCGCCCGAGATCTTATCATGGGCTAAGAGCGCACACGCGCGCGCAGCTGGTGGCAACGCGAGCATTAACGGCTGGGCCACGCCACTCATGGATGAGGAGGAGGGATGGGGATGGGAGGACGTCGAGGTCGAGATGCCAGACACGACCGACCGCCAAACACTTATCACGCTGGCAAAGATGGCCGCGAATGCGTACTCCCAGCCTGCTGATTATGGGTGGTATCCCATTGGAGGGAGTAGTAATGGGACCGAGTTCGGTTGGGAGCCTGATTCTGATGGGTTGCGAGGCCACGTCTTTGCCGACGAGAGTAACTCGACCGTCGTGATTGCCATCAAGGGCACGAGTGCCGGCTTGTTAGGCAGTGGCGGGCCGACGTCGAAGAACGACAAGTTTAACGTGAGTCGCGCACGTGCCGACACGGTCTTCACCTCTAGCTGGAAGTTGGCACGGCTGACCCCAGGACAACCTCCTCTTCTCGTGCTGTTGTGCGCGCGTCGACTTTTCGTGGTCGACTGTCTGCGACTGCTATGCCGGAGGATACAAGTGCGAGCAGACGTGTTTGGAGAAGGCACTCGTCGAGGAGAGCGTGTACGCGACTGTCGGCACCAACCTCTACAACAACATTACGTACATGTATCCCAACGCCAACATCTGGCTGACGGGACACTCGGTGAGTGGCGGCGCGTACCCTATGTGACGCGTGACTACCCAAGAGACGGGATGCGACCTGGCCTTCACATTCCTGTGTGAGCTAATACCAGCTCGGTGGCGCGCTCGCAGCACTGATCGGCCTCTCGTTTGGCGCGCCTGCAATCGGCTTTGAAGCACCAGGAGACCGCCTCGCCGCGCGCCGCTTGCATCTCCCTCAACCTCCGGCAGTTCCCCCCGAGAAATCGGGAATCACGCACGTGTACCACACTGCCGACCCGATTCCTATGGGCGCGTGCACTGGCGGCTACTCGGGCTGCTATGCAGCCGGGTTCGCGCTCGAGTCCAAGTGCCATACAGGGCAGACAATCCTGTACGACACGGTGACTGTCAAAGGATGGAGTGTGGATGTACGCACCCACCGGATTGGCGAGGTCATCAACAAGGTGTTAGCGGATCCATGGCCCGTGGGAGGCGACGACGACGACGATCAGGGAGGGGGAGGTGGGTGGGATGACGACGACGACGACGACATACCCGACCCCGGCACGGGGTGGCTTAACTGGTTCCCCTGGGGACGTGGGGGAAAGAAAGAGCCAAAGGAGCCAAAGAACCCCGATTGGGAGAAGCATGGCGGCGTGCCCAAGGCCAAAGCCGAGTCGATGTGTGTCGACTGTTACAAGTGGTGAGTTGAGTGGTAGGAGTTGCTGACGGACAGGGAGTTTGGCGACAACTGGAACAAGAAGTAGCCCGCAGCCCATGATCATGATCTAGACCTAACCACATTGTTACCGCGTTGTGCTGTTGTAGTGTATGCATCGAATCTATCGGCGCGGTGGTTACCGGGCGTTGATGTTCGAGCTGGGGTCAGCGTTGTCGTCACTTGGAGGAGAAACAGAGGGACAGCTGGAAGAGACGAGGAGGTAGGGAAAGGACCGGGTCGCTGCGAAGGACTCGCTCTGACACCAGAGCGAGTCCTCCCCATCTCTGGAGAACGGCAGTCGCTCTGGCCCAGCCAGAACATGCCACAACCGCGCAGTGCGCGATGTGCTGCCCTCTCCTCCCACCCCTCCCCCTCCCCGTCCTCTTCCCCCCCCCCCCCCCCCAAACCTCTGGGCATAGCCCGTACCCACCGCTGGAGCATGGCAATCTTGTGCACCTCCTCAATGCGCTTGAACACATCCGAGCTTCCATCCAGGACAGCCAGCACCTCCCTCGCGACCCGATCATCGCGCTTAACCCCACCCTTCCGACCCCGCTCCGCGGCTTTGAGGAGCCACTTGATCCCCGTCCGCGCCCGCTGCCGATCGGTAAGTCCGCGCGGCGTCATGACCGTCTTAGCACGCTTCCTCATGCTGAGCAAGCGCACGCTGGGGCTAGAGAGCTCAATCGCGCGGTGGAGTTGAGGCAGAGGAGGAGAGTTGGTAGCCGCCTGCACCATCCCCAGGATAGTAGTGGCGTGCCGCTGCGCCTCGGCCTTCTTCCCGTGCTGCATGATCATGTTCGTAAACAGATCCAGGATGGGGTCGTTGCGTAAGGCCATAGTTCCGGGAGCGTAGCCGCGCGCCTCGACCTCGGTGGGGGGAAGGGCGACGGAGAAGGACGACGGGAGGGGGGAGGACGTGATACGAGCGAGGTCGTCAAAGTTGTGCGTTGGGTTGGTGGTCGAGAGGGCACGGAGGCCGAGACCCAGCGACGGGATCGCGGGGACGCGTGCGAACCTGGCGAGCATTGTAGTTGTTGGTGGTTGAGTTTGATCAACTGAGACTGGAAGGGCAACTGGAAATCCGAGGTGGATGGAGGTTGAAAAGTACTTTCCCACGGTCGAGTCCGAAAAGTTGAAGAGTTGGGTGGCCACAGCTCAATCAATGTCTCCGTCATACTTTCAACTTTGGCCAACAGAACACGATGAGCTCGAAGAAACGCTCAGCAGAAGAGGAGAATACGCCCTCCAAGGCGGTCGATAGAGGGCAGGATACCGCGCGCGCGGTTGCGGGCGAGGAGGAGATGGGAGAGTTCGAGGATAGGTGGGAGGACGAGATTGAGGCCGAGGTGGTTGACGGTGATGCTATGGAGGAGGAGGGCGATGGTGAGTTCTTTGGAAGGGGGAGGGTGACAAGTGGGGTTGTTGGTTGGAGCAGGGATGAGCCGGGAGGTGGCAGTGGGGGGAACTTGTCGTCGCTGGCCTGAGCGCCGCCATCGTTGAGCTCCCGCCCGCATTGCGTACTGCACGCTCGTTCACTCGCGCACTCAGGCATTCGCTTCGCTTTCCCGCCACCCACCCCACGGCTATGTAGCAGCTGCAGCCTTGCACTCCACCTCGCCACTCGCTGCGCTTGTGGCTGACCACAGAATTCACCAATGCCCCCGAAGACGAAGACGCCCCCGAGCCCAAGAAACAGACGTACCTCCCCGGCGTCGCCATGGGCCCCAACGAGCAACTGGTCGCCGACAACTCTGTCTATCCGTGCCTGCACGCGCTGTCGTATGCGTGGCCGTGCCTC
Organism: Cutaneotrichosporon sp. HIS471; assembly: GCA_030864385.1. Lineage (NCBI taxonomy): Eukaryota > Fungi > Basidiomycota > Tremellomycetes > Trichosporonales > Trichosporonaceae > Cutaneotrichosporon > Cutaneotrichosporon sp. HIS471. Next base: position 3,226,596 of record AP028239.1, on the reverse strand, counting down.
TCCTTTGACATCCTGAAAGACGATCTCGGGGTCGACCGTACCGGGTTCCCCCAAACCGCCTGGCTCGTGGCCGGCACCCAAGCCGGCGATATCCCCGGCCACGGCCGCGCCAAGGACGAGGTGGTGGTCATGCGCCTCTCTGGCCTTTCGAGGACTCAACACGACGACGACTCGGACGGAGAAGCAGACGATGACGAGGTCGACGAAGATGCAAAGCTCGACTTCCTTACTTTCCCCCACGTTGGGGCTGTCAACCGAATCCGCGCGGCCCCAGCCACTCCCGGAAACTTGCCCAATCCCTATCATGTCGCGTCGTTTAGCGAGACTGGCAAAGTCCATATTTGGGACGTAAAGCCTCTCATCGACACTCTTTCCGGAGGAGGCAAGCCACGCCAAAAGACCCCCGTTCACACTATTACTGCACATGGTCGGGCTGAGGGATACGCGGTCGAGTGGGGTCGCTCGGGCCTGTTGACTGGCGACATTGACGCCAAGATCTACCTCACTACCACTACGCCGACCGGATTCTCTACTTCCCAAGCATACACGAGCCACACTTCGAGTGTCGAGGACCTGCAGTGGTCCCCCGCCGAGCCGACTGTGTTTGCCAGTGCTAGTGCTGACCGCACTGTGCGTGTTTGGGACGTTAGGACTAAGAGCCGCAAGTGTGCAGTCAGTGTGCGGGCACACGACGACGACGTCAATGTCATTTCATGGAATCGGAACGTTGATTACCTCCTCGTTTCCGGGGGAGACGAGGGCGCCGTCAAGGTCTGGGACCTGCGGATGTTCAAATCGTAAGTGTAGCAAGCGAGCAGCTGTAGGCTGCGAGGGCGAGGGGGAGGGGGGAGAGGGGGGGGGGGGGGGGGGGAAGGGAGAAGGGAGGGGGAGAGGAAGGATGGGCAAGGAGGACAAAAACCTGGGTTCAACTTGCTGACTTTAGAAAACCCAAGCCCGTCGCCCACTTTACGTGGCACACTGCACCCATCACGTCTGTCGAGTGGCATCACTCCGATCCGTCCGTGTTCGCGGCGTCGGGCGCCGACGACCAGGTCACGCTCTGGGATCTCTCGGTCGAGGGCGACGACGAGCAGGCTGGCGACGCACCCGTTGGGCCTGATGGGCGCGTTCTCGACGTGCCGCCCCAGCTGCTGTTCGTCCACCAGGGCCAGAAGGACGTCAAGGAGCTGCACTGGCACCCGCAAGTGCCGGGCATGGTAGTGACTACTGCCGCGGATGGGTTTAATGTGTTCAAGACGATCTCGGTTTAAAGCGAGTAGCGTCGACCAGATATAGAGTTGAGAGGGCGTGTAGGATACATACCACATATGCAGCTGTGCACTGACTTGGACGGCGTTTGATATCTGGCCTTGGCTGTACGGTGCGACTTAAAGCCAAATGATGTACAAACGTCGACAGCGAGGTCACACCACTCCATGTAGAGCCGCCTGGAATATCCTGTACCAGAATAGGCCGAACCAAAATGCATATGGTAAAACAGTGCGGTGGGCGCGGAGTGCATCGCCAAGACGACCAGGCGCGCAACACCGCTCTAGGTCTATCTATCGCCTCTCGTGGTGCGACTCACGCGCCGCCACCGCCGCGTGCACGCTTGACCTGCGTGCTCGGCATCTCCTCCTCCTCCTCCACCATCGGCTCGTCCTCCACGTCGTCCTTGAACTTGGACTTTAGCGTGGTAAGGAGACTCTTCTTGACCTCGGTAGCCATCTTCTTGTCATCGCCCTCGTCGGCAGCAATCTTGTCGTCGAGCTCCAGCTTAGTCATGCCGATGCTCAGGATGTCCTCGTCAATCGACCCCTTTGTGACGAGCTTGATGACCTCGACTTCCCGCTCCTGTCCGATGCGGTATGCGCGGTCAGCCGCCTGCTTATCGTTGTGCGGGTTGAAGTCCTGGTCGAAGATGACGACGACGCTGGCCGCTGTCAGGTTGATGCCGACACCGCCAGCCTTCGTGGAGAGCAGGAAGACGGTGATGTCCGGGTCCTCGTTGAACTCGTCAACGAGGCCCTGCCGCTCGTCAGTGCGGGTTGCGCCGTCCAATCGAGTCCACTTGGCTCCGATATGGTCGAGTGCGACCTGCAGGATGTCGAGGAGCATTGTGAACTGCGAGAAGAGGAGCATGCGCGTTCCGTCGGCCTTGCACCGGTCAATAAGCGCGACCAGAGCTTTCATCTTGCCACCTTCCAGGAAGGCAGATGGGTCGAGAGCAAACTTGGACAGGTCCGGGTGGTCCTTGACAAAGTGGTGGATCTCAGCGTCCGACATGACCTGGTGTCAGTGGTAGCCACTAGCTACGCAAAGCTCACCTCTAGATCCTCGATGACATAGTCTAACCTCGAGTCTGCCCACTGCGGCGTGTTCAAGCACGCCTTGGCGAGCGCCTCGACCTTGGCTTTTGTGTAGAGTCTCCGGAAAAGAAGCGGGTGGTTGGCCGCCTTGCGCAAGTCCATGAGAATGTTCGACGACGATGTCTTCTTTGTGTCCTTGGCGTTCTTCTTTTTAACAGGGGGCTTGCCGTCGTCGTCGGCCGCCGCCGCCGCATCAAGCGCAGCGTCGCCCATCTCCTCAATAACCTTGCGCGACTTGCGCATCGTCTCGCGATACAGGCGCGCTTGTGCAGGAGTCATGTCGCACTCCTCGACCTTCTCAATCTTGGGCGGAAGCGTCAAGACCTGGGGTTAGTTCGGGATCAACTGAGTCCTCGAAACTTACATTGGCTTTCCGGCGGCGCAAGACGAACGGTGTGAGCATTGTGCGCGCACGTGACGTGCGGCTCGCCGAGAGGAGGTTGGCCGCGCCAGCGGTCTGCACCTTGAAGATTTGGCGAAGGTACGGCTCGGCGTCGGAAAACATGTCGGTGAGGATGAACATGAGCAGCGACACGAGCTCCTGCAGGTTGTTCTGCACCGGCGTGCCCGTGAGTAACAGACGCCACTGGGGGACGATGCTCAACAAGTCCTTGTAGCGCTTCGTGTCAAACGACTTGAGCATGTGGCCCTCGTCGTAGATGCACGTCTCGAAGTCGATCTTGCGCCGGAAGAAACTCAAATCGTCCTTGGCCGCGACTTGGGTGTACGAAGCGAGGACAACCTCGAGGTCGCCAGCGCGGAACTGCCGCTTGAGATCGTCGCGCAGGTCGGCACGCTCGGCCTGCGATCCGTAGTACGTCTGAACGTCGATATCAGGTGCAAAGCGGTCAAACTCGCGCGTCCAGTTCTCGAGCGTCGACGCTGGAACCAAGATCAGGTGCGGGCCCTTGATGCCGTGCTCCTTGAGGTGGGCGAGAAAGGCAATGACCTGGATCGTCTTGCCGAGACCCATCTCGTCAGCCAAGATGCAGCCAATCTTGCGAGTGTAGAGGAGGTTGAGCCAGTTGACGCCGAGGAGCTGGTAGTCCTTGAGCACCGTACCCTCCGAGAGCAGAGCAGGCTGCTGGCGAATGTACGACGCAAGGATCTTCTTCCTCCGTTGGTCCGTCTCTGCAAGTAACAGCTCAGAGACCTTGGCGACGTCGATCTTGGCGTCGTTCAGGCCGTCGCTGCGCGGAGTGCCGACGATGCTGTCGCTGGTCGTCGCAGCGCCCTTCCACACCGCCAGCGTCTGCGCGATGTCCTGCGCAATACTGTCACACCCGTTCAGGCAGTTGTCGATCTGCACGTAACCCTCCATGATCTCGACGTATTGCTCGAACAACTTGTAGCTGATGCCACGCGCCTTGCTGAGCTTGGCCTGGACGTCGCTGGCATCCTCGTAGGGGCGCAGCTTGATGATCTTCTCTGCTTGCTCCTGGGAACACGCCATGGTGCCGGTGAGCACGTCGGCGGTCGCCGTGTTGAACGCTTTAAGGGCCTCGCCCTCAGCGTCGATATCGTCATCAGACTTTCGCCGCTTGCGCCGTCGAGTGCCATCGTTCCATGCGTCGTCATCGTCTGACGAATAATGGTCGCTCGCCTCGTCCGGGTCCCGCTTCTGCGCCTGCTTCTGGCGACGTGCGTAGATCGTGCTCTTCTCGCGACGGGCCTCGCTTTGCTCGTTCTTCCGGGGGCGCTTCGCGGGCGAAGCGGAGCGGCTGGCCGCAAGGGGGATGGGAGCGGGGGACGAACCCTGGGACGACGGCTTCGTCGGCACACCCGGCTCGAAGCGATACTTCTGTAGCGATGACGCGAGGTTGGACGTGCTGGACGAGGCCGATGTTTGTGTGGAAGGTGCGGCGTCCGCCTTGGCCTTGGACGCAGCGAGCTCTCTCAAGAGGCCCTTGTCGTCGCCCCCATGCCGTTCAAGCGCGCGCCGGTACGTCTCGCGCTCCAATCCCGGGAACTGGGTCTTCAAGCGCTTGATCGAGCCCTCAATCTCGTTGCTGTGCGTCTGTTTAGCGAGGCTGATGAGCTTGTTGGCCTTGACGCCGCTGCGGTGCGGTGCGCGCGAGGATGGCGCGGAATCCGCTATCAGTGGGACTGACCCAGTTGCCTTGGTCAGGCTCGTCGATGGACTTTCCTCGTAGCGCTTCTTCAAGCGGGACAAGGGCTGCGGCGAGTCGGGGCTAAAGTCTGAGGCCGAGGGCCGCTTGATGGTCTCCATCAGGGCCTGTGGAGAGCCGACGGCACGGATTGGGCGATTCAAGTTGGACGAGGGGATGAATGTGCCCTTGGCCTTGGGGGGCCCGGCTGGCGAGGACGACGCTGGGACAAGGATCTGGTTGTCGTATTCTGGCGAGACTGGTAGTGGGGCCCGGACGGCGCGCCTGTCCTTCAACTTGTCGAGGAGAGCCTGGGGTTAGAGATGCAAGATAGGTTGGGGTTGGTAGATGGAGGGGTGATAGGAAATAAGGGGAGTGTGAGAATGAGATTGAAGATGGGAAATAGGTGCGAAAGGGTGGAGGGGAGGACGGAAGGAGGGAAAGGAGGGAGGGCCGTGGCGAAGGACCACTGGCTGAATCGCAGCGGTTGCTGCCATTGTGTAGACTCACCCGGCGCTGCTCTGCGGGTATCGAATGCATCGTCTAGGTTGCTGTGTAGGTTGATGCAATGGACATGGATAGGGGTAGGTGGGGTCGAAGGTTTGCGTCGCGTGAGGCGAAGCGGGGAAGGCGGGGGGATGTTAGGGACGACTGGTGGGGAAGGGTTATGAGATGCTGAGGGGATGTGAGAGAATGAGAGATGGCGAGATGGAGAGATATAGAGATGAAGAAATGTGGATGAGAGACAATGGTTACAATATAATGATGTGTTTTGTGTGATGGAGTGATGATGAAAGAGAAGAGTTGAAAGATGAAGAGATTGTTTGTTCCAAATGCGGCGCGTTTCACTTCATTACGCGTCAAAACATTTCATCCCATCCTGAATGAATCCAGTCATCATCCAGTCACCTGTCACCCCACCCATACAACGCTCAGCGGCAAATTGTTGCATACGTATACAAGATCCAAACCAATTGATCCATCCAAGACATCTGCCTACTCATACTCTCCTACTCGGGAATGTCAATCACTGTGTGTCAGTGCATGGTCTCACCCTCACCGCTGCCCTAGCTCAATGACTCACTGTGGCCCATCCGCTCAATCTTTGTGCGAAGGTACTTCTCGAGCTCTGGTCCGCGCGTCGTCGTCGCACCCAGCAGCCCGACGCCGGCGCGTCTTGTCCGCCACTCGCTATATTCGCTCTCCTCGTGGTCGAGCTCCATCGCTTCCCGCTTTGGCGTCGAGTGCTGGCACTGCCAGTCACGGGGGACCATGCCGACGCGCTCGGCGATACGGATACCCTCGGCTGAGAGGCCCTCAACCTTCTCAGGGTTGTTGGTGAGGAGGCGGACGCCGCCACGGCCAAGCGCCTCGTCGCCTGCAAGACCGAGGTCGCGGAGGATCTCGGCAGCCACAGCATACGAGCGCTCGTCGGCGCCATGTCCGAGCATGAGGTTGGCAGTCACCGTGTCGTGCCCCAGGTCCTGGAGGTTGTAGGCGCGGATCTTCTCGAGTAGCCCAATGCCTCGTCCCTCCTGTCGCATGTAGATGACCACACCACGCCCGGGGACCAGAGGGCATGAGCCGTTCGTGTCGCCGGGGCTCGGTGCGCGCGATGCCTCAGGCGTGGGGAGGTAGTCGGCCTTGCCGACAGTCTGGGGCTCGGCGATACGGCGCATCGCCTCGTCGAGCTGTTCGCCACAGTCGCAGCGCATGCTCCCAATCGTCTCGCCCGTGAAGCACTCAGAGTGGATCCGCACGAGCGGAAGGCAGTCGGAATCGGTCTCGTCGTCGTACTCCCCAGCATCCTCGGCGGCGTACTGTACTGCACTCTTCGGGACGGACGCTTGTCCCTCTGACCCGGGCTGGAGCCGGCCTACGTATGCGCCGCGCACGACGCGCTCCACGTCCGTCTCTCCATCGCGCCAGCACGCATCGAGGGTACGTGAGCGGATCTCGCGCCGGCCCTTTGGTGCAGCACGCCTTGCGGCGGGGTCGAGCTGGATGGGGTCGGTCACCATCGCGAGGTGGTCCTTGCCGTCATGGCTGTTGTGATAGAGGTGGAGGAACACCTCGCCGTGCGGAGTGGGGACACGGGTACGCGCCATGCAGCGCACACTTGCCCTGCCCTGAGGCTTGCCAAGCGGCATGCCACGCCCGTGGTAGAAGTTGACGTGCGCCGGTGATGCCTGTTGCAGAACCTGGGCGATCGGTGATGGGTCTGTCGACATGCGCCGTGTCCTGTTCTTGGTGAGCACTGGTACGTGGGTTGCAGCAGCGGCGAGCTGGGCCTGCTGCGCAGCCTCGGCCTGAAGGCGAACGGAGCGAGGTGCTTGCCTAGACGCGGGGATGGGGGCCGGCTGCTGTTGCGGCTGTGACTGCCGATTAGGAACGGCCCGGCCATTGGGGGTGGAGGGACGGCTTTGGTCGCAAGATGCGTAGGCGCCCGTGTTCATGATGGCACCGTGAGCGATGTGGTGACGTGTGAGGTCGGCTGCGCTGCCTGCGATAACGGCCTGGAGAAGGAGAGCGTCAAAGGCCTGGTCGCGTGTATTGCCTTTCCTACTGCCGGTGGCCGGGGATGAGTTACCGGTGGGAGAGTCGGAGGAGATTAGAGACAAAAAGTCGAGGTCGGCCTTTGCAATGTGGTGAGAAGGTGGCCGGTGGTGAGAGAACTGCTGTACTTGTGCTGGGGGGGTGGGGAGGACGACGTCCATTGTCGGGTCCCAGAGATGGGATGCAAGAGCAAGTTGGAGGATGTAGAGGGATGAGGGGGGGGTAGTAGGTGGAGATGGGGGTCCGGTGACTGGTGGGGGGGGAAGTAGATCGGTTGGTGGTTGGCTAATGTGTTGGCTTTGAGATTGAGCCCTTTGTAAGCTTGGGTGGAGTAAAAGGAAAAGCGGGGAAAGCCGAGGAACGATTTCCAGCCGAGTCCGTTTCAAGCCGCCGATCCGCCGAATGACTACAGAATAGCAAAGTGTTGATGATGAGGAGCTAGGTCAGTTGTAGAATGCAAGTGAGTATGTAGAGTAATCAAAGTGGGAGTGGGGCGATTGAGGATGCATACGACCAGATAGACAATAATGTATTACCCGGAATTTCGGCAAGTGGCGAGCTGACAATTGCTGACAAGTGGAACACTCCAAAGTAGACCGCCGCGCCCGTAACTTGGTTGTTCCTGACATTCCAAACCAAGTCCGGCCTCGTAAGCCGTGAGCCAGATGTCTAAGCACAATCTTGATGACACTACTACTCAAAGTGTCGGAGCTTCCGACGTTTTTACTGGATCACTCAATCACTCAACTATACAACGCCGCACTAGAGTCTATCACCCTGCACCCTGGAGCAAACTTGGGGGCGGCTTAGTTATACCCGAGATCCGGACCACGTGGCTCAAATAGCCCCTCCTTTACGGCCTGAAATTTACGGCCTTGCGGCGATCGGCGATACTTGAGGTTTTGAGAGAGTGTAGCTAGATCTGAATAAGTAGAGCCGAACCGAAATCTCTCAAAAGGTGAAGGTGGGCAATTGGGCAACCACCTTGCAGCGTCCCTTGTACTTAGGATGATCGGCGCTTCCTTGAAAGCCGCCGGGCATTGGCGGGGCATAAAGCAGGTTCAAGGTGGCGCTCATTACAATCAGAACTGGCTGACCACATCACTGAATGCTGAATGACAATTCTGACGTCGTATGGCCGGCGGCTAGGATTTGCTGATTCCACACTCCACGGTGACTAGTTATCCAACGGAGCTTGAGGTACCCTGTCTTTCATAGATGACGAGGTGACTGACTGAATGAATGACCATATCTCCGTTTTACGAGCAATGATGAACGCACAACAGTCCTTGACGGCCTTGGGCCGAGCGTGTACGTGTACACATGCATGGCTCAAACCAAAATAAACCTATGAAGCCTCCTCTTCTGCCTCGTCTTCGACTTGGGTTGGTTTTCTGAACCGCTTCCGCCACCACTCTTTCAACTTGCCCTTGTGCTCGGTGGCTTCAATCCACACCTGGTATCAGCGCAGTTCATTGCCGTGACTAACCGAAGCTCCAAGCACAACGGATGTGTACGCGATAAACACAATCGCGAGGGCCATATTCTGGAGCACGACCTTGTACAGCGGTCGGTAGACGTGCAGCTCATCCTCGTACCAGTTGACCCTGATGGCGCCACTCCCCAGTCCAAGTAGGCCGAGGAGGGCAAGACTAGTCCCCATACCGAACTGGAGACCGTGCACGACCCAATGTGTCGCGCCTTTGAAATGGTACCGCGTCATGCTCCTCACCGCGCAGAGAATGAGTGTAATCCCGGCCGCGGGGTAGAGCCATACCGTCCGTGTGAGGGCGGTCCGCACGATACTTGTGAGCGCCTCGATTCCCAGTAAAGCGGCGTGTACCCGCGTTTCCTCGATATCAAACCCAGTAGCCGTGGAGTTCTGGTCAATCTGGTAGAGCTGGGTGAGGAGGTCATCAGCCTCATTGTCGACAACGATACTGCTCGATTGGCAGGCTGCGTATAGTATTTGGGCGAGGTACGTGTATGCCTCGAGTTCCATGTCGCCTGCAATAGTGCCATTCGCCATGCCCTGTAATATAGTGTACTGGGCTTCAAAGTCTGGGTTCGTGCCTAAGCGGTTCAGGTCGATGGCTATTCTCTGGATTGTGGGAGAGGTAAGAGGTTGATTGTTCTTGGCGTAGGAGACGGCGGTGAAGAACAAGTTGCCGGCGTCGACGACACCAAAGGCAAAGCTGTTGAGGGATACCGTGTTGACCATGCCGAAGAGGAGGAGGAGCATGGAGAAGTGGAGGGGAAAGTGGATGATTTCATATAGCCATGTGCGGCCGGCGTCCACGGGAACCTCTTGGCGAAAATGTGCGAATAGGAACGACCAGAGGTCGTACATGACCCCGATGGCTGGGGTTAGGTGGACCGGGCGAGCGTGAACGCAGGGGAGGGGAAGGGAAGGGAAGGGAAGGGAAGGGAAGGGAAGGGAAGGGAAGGGAGGGGATCGTAGGGGAGGGGAGAAGAGCCGGACGCACCGAGAAACACCTGCGCGTACGTCGTTGTATCACGCTGTCCCAACCCCGTAAGCGAGTTCTGGAAGACCGTCGTGAGCGTGCTAAACCCCTGTCCAAGAATAATGAGGGTAAGACTCCCGTACCGCTCAGCAACGCTATGCCATCTAACTGGCACTTGTACCCCCCAGATGACCTGGACCAGTATAGCCCCCATATCGACGAGTACGCTAACGTACATGAAGACGATCTTGGCGGCAGCAAGCCCCTTATCTCGAGCCGGGATAGTGGCGGCTAGTACGGCGAAGATGCAGGTAATCCCAAACGAGGCGGCGGAGAGTGCTGGCGAGGAAACAGGCCGGCCGGCCTTCTTTCCCAGCACAACAACTGATGTCAGCTCACAGCGGGTCGGGTGGGTCAGATTGGGAGAAGAGCCGTACTCATGACATATTGGGCTGCTAGGAGGGCACGGTGGAGCGCAACAGCTATTGCGACAGTTAGGAAACTGTCACTGGCCAAAGAGTGGTTGACAGCGTCGGTACTGCTCATCCCTAGTGTGGGGATGGTTAAGTGCGAGAGGTCCCATCCCCCCGAAGCCGCGCCTATGTAGACGAATATAACGAGATGGAGGGGTTTGAGGAGGCGGTGGACGGCGTCGTCGCCCTCGTACCGTATATCGTAATGTAGTTGGGTAGTCCAGAGGCTCACGATGACGACGTAGTAGCTGGGATGAGTGGGTGAGCGGCGTAGCGAGGGAAGCCGCAATCACAATGACAATGGCAATCATGGGCGTGGACACGTACCCAAAGTAACTCGGCATATCTCCAGGCGTCTGCAACTCATGGCTCCCATTAAACGCCGAGAGTATAGCTCCTACGGCCAGATCTGGCATCAACCCAACCCTCCGACCCTCCTACCATAAAACAAGCTCAACCAAGTGGTAGCGGTATCCTCGACCCGTAACCACGCCCCTTGTGGGTCCAACAACGGGCGCACGAGCAATGGCAAACGCACGTATTTCGTCTTCCGCCGACCCAGGAGAACAGGATAGGCTGGGGCCACTGACGCGTGCCGATCAACCCTCGGGAGGCCTGGGTCGTCGTCGTCCGAACTTGAGCTTGAGCGCGGTGGAGGATTCTCAAGAATGTCCTGAAGAATGTGCGGTCGGAGGGTGAGTGGTTCCGGAACGGGCCTTGAGGGGCGGCGATCCAAGGGCACGCGCTTCTTCCTCTTCTCGGTGTCGGGTTCGAGGTCCTGGTCGTGCATGCTGAAGGAGGTGGGAGGTGTTTACATCGCAAGGCAGTTGTAAGTTGTTGGTTGTTTGGTAAGCGTAGGCGGTTGAACTTGCCTTGGCGTTGGCGTTCTTGACTGGGCAGGCCTGGCCAACGTTTGCCCATGACAATATTGCGTCAGTGGTGAATGAGTGGAGAGTTTTAACAGTTTAGGAGTTCAGTTCATTCAACCATCTTGGAGATGATTATCGGCTTACCCGGTTATAAGACTGTAAAGAGGGAACGCAACGCCGAAAGGTTATCCCGGTTAATGGGCGGAATGGGCGGACGCTGGTCTTGTGCTACTAGACTGTCAATAATCCCCATCATCTCGTCGAGGATCGACCGTACACAACGGCGCGCCTCTGGGCCTCTGTATTCACGAGGCCGAGCATGTTTACACCCAGCTCATGGCCCATTGGAAGCGGTGACAGTGAGATCAACTATCTCGTCGTCCGTTCTGCTCTCTCTTGGAACGTTGCTCCCATCGACACTGCGCTGCTGTACGTCCTGAATATCAGCCTCATCGCGTCCCCCGGTCATCCCCCGTCCCTCTTACAACTTCCAACTCTGTCAGAACTACAACCCATGCATATACTACCCGTACTGCTGAGGCTTTTATCTACATAGCGACACCTAGGACACAGCTTAGAGACGCGCGCCGCGCTGGTTGGAGAAGTTGGCGTTAATTGGGGCACGTGCCTCTCCTGGGTGAGAGGGGAAGATGGCACGACCGTCGACCTTGGTGACGTTGTCCCACTTGGCGGCGAGCTGGTCGGCCGTTGCGGGGCGGTCGTTGGGGAAGTAGAAGCCGCCGGTGCGCATCCAGCGGTACTCGGCCGCGAGACCACCAAACGCCTTGATGATGAGGCCGTTGTCGTGGCAGAGCGGCGACGCGAGGTATGCCGAGATGGGGGCAACAAAGTCGGGCTTGAACGTGTCAATGAGCTCCTGGGTCCAGATGGTGGCGGTCATGGCAGTGCCGGCAGAGGGGCACATTGCGTTGACGTAGATGTTGTTCTTGCGGCCCTCGATGGCGAGAGCCCGCGTGAAGCCGATGACGGCGGCCTTTGCCGTGCCGTAGTTGGCCTGGCCGTGGACACCGGTCACACCGTTGGGAGACGAGGTGTTGAGGATACGCCCAAACTGCTGCTTGTACATGTAAGGCCAGACAGCCTTTGCCATCTTCCATGAGCCGCGGACGTGGATGTCAAAGACCGAGTTAAAGATCTCGGGAGTGGTGTTGATGAACGCCTTGTCACGGAGAATACCGGCGTTGTTGATGAGAGCGTGGATGGTGCCGAAGCGGTCGATGACAGCCTTGACAATCGCCTCGGGCTCCTCGACGCTGCCGACAGCGGCGACACCGACACCTCCGAGGCGGTTAACCTCGTCAACGACCTTGAGGGCCGCGGCGGCGTTGATGTCGTTGACAGCAACGTTGGCACCGTACTTGGCAAAGTAGCGGGCGTAGGCGGCACCAAGACCGGCACCGGCACCGGTAATAAGAACGGTGTAGCCCTTGAAGCTGTTGGGGACCGAGGGGCCTTGGGGGTTGGGCTGGAGCTGGGGCTGGAGCTTGACAATCTCCATCATCTTGGGGCCGTCGCCCTTGCTGGGGAACGTCGCGCCCTTGCTAAAGTCCTTGACCTTGGGCCAGGCAACGTCAACAGCGTTGGGAGTGAAGCTGTCGTCGGCCTTGAAGACGTGGCCCTCGGACTGCTGCCACTTGACCTCGCCGTAGAAGCCAGCGCCGACCTCGAAGAGGCGACCGCCGACGTCGGGGCCGTTGCGAGCGGTAAGAACACCAACAAGGGGAGCGACGTGCTCGGGGCTAAGGTGCGAGAGAACCTCGGGGGTCATAACCGTAGCGGTCATCTGCGAGGCGGCGAGGGGAGCGATGGTGTTCGCCTTGATGTTGTACTTGACGCCCTCGGCGTTGAGCACCTGCGCAAAGGTGATGAGAGCCATCTTGGCGCCCGAGTAGTTGGTCTGGCCTCCATTGCCGTAGATGCCGGCGGGGGAAGCGGTGTTGACAACGCGGCCGAACTTCTGGGCGCGGAAGAGGGGCCAAACAGCCTTGGTGATGTAGTAGGCGCCCTTGACGTGGATGTCGTAGACGTCGTCAAACTCCTTCTGGGTCATGTTGCGGAACGACTTGTCGCGAAGGATACCGGCGTTGTTGATCAGGACGTGGACGGTGCCGAACGCCTTGACGGCCTCGCCGATAATCTTCTCCCCGTCCATGACCGAGCCGACAGCGATAGCAGCCTGGCCGCCAACCTGGCGAACCTCCGCGGCAACCTTCTCAGCAGCCTCGCGCGAGACGTCGTTGATGACGACCTTGCCGCCGCCGCGGCCGTACATGAGCGCGTAGCTGGTATCAGCAGTGATCCCAGTGACGAGCGAGGCTTGAGACTAAGCGGGAGCCCATCGGACCCGAGCCCGGTTCCACCCAGGTAGCGGTGAGAACTAGCTCGCTGTTTGCTCGGTGACAGTTCAAAGCTCCCATTCCCTAACATCGTTATCATCGATGGTACTCACGAGCGCCCAAGCGCACCACCACCGCCGGTGATGACAACAACGAGGTCCTTGAAGTCGAGGCCCATGATTACTAGTGAATGAGAGTGTGGGAAGATGGAGAGTAGCGCTGTCGGCGTGCTGTGTCTGGTTAAGTATATGCCTTGCAACTACAGAAGGTCCGGTCCAAGGATGACCCCCATGACCGGTTGTTGGTGGGCTTTGTAGTTATTGTTGGAGGAAGCTGGGGTGACCGGTCATGTCCGCCCGGTTGCCGAATGCCGGTGTAGCCGCGGCCGCTGTCTCTCTCTCTCATACCTCCATTCTTACCCATCACTGTCTTTCCGCTCCCATCAAGGTCCAGAGCAGCATACTGTTCGTTGTCTGGAGGCACAGGCAGGTCCTTCTCGCCACGCGATGCATGCATAACTGCCCACCATACGTCCTTCGCTGTGGCATCCGATCGGCCGCGGATTGCAGCCATCAGCCGACTGTCGGTCCTCGCACGCTGCAGACTGCGTGGAATACCCGGCCCTAGTATTGTAGATTACCGGACATCTGGCCTTGGGGTGACCAACATGCCGAATGGTGACGTGCACTCTGTCGTGCAATCTAATGGGACACGACATGGACATGGAGCTGAAGGCCATATCGTGATCCGCCTTGACTACAACTGGATGCGCGTGACGTGCTTGGCGACCTTGACGCACAGCGTGCCCACGTGCCAGCCGGGATGCTCGGCGAGCACGGGATCGGTGTGCTGGGCAAGACGCGCGACGAGGTCAACGGGGAAGGGCGTGGCCTCTGGGCTATTATCTCCTCCTTCCTGTGGAGAGGGACACAGCGCCCATCCGAAGCTCGCGTGGAACTCGGGCTGAGCATGATACAGAGGCAGGTGCATCTTGGCCAGCACGTCCTCTTGCTTGCCGAGCAGGTCTGCGAGCTCCTTAGCCCCCGCACCGACGCGGAGGCCGAGGAACGCGCGTGCGCCGGGGGTTGGCTTTCCGCGCCCGGCCGCCTGGGACGGGCCGCCCAAGGTGTTGTAGTATACGACTGGCGTGCCGGCCAGGCTTAGCGAAAACGTCCCGGCACCTGAGAGGGTGCGGGAGAGGGTAGAGGGAAAGGATTTCACCGCATCGCGACGGAGAGGGAGGGGATGCGAGAGGGAGACGTGCAGCTTTCCGTCGGTGGGGACTAGGGCATGAACCTCACAGGTAGAGGAGGCCTCGGCGAGCGTGGCGTCGATGGTGCGCCGAAGAGGGGCTGAGACATCGAGCTCGACGTAGACGTGGGCGTAATAGTCACCGTCGGCGAAGGGTCGGGACCTGACGCGGCCCTGGTGCGCGGACGGGTTGTTGTGCGCCGCCGACGCCGAGTCGAAGGTGGATGGAAGGGAAGGCAGCTTGCGGGGTCGCTTGGGGCCAGGGACGGGCTTCTCCACTGGTGCTTTCTCCGTGGCTGAGGGGGATGAACTCGATACCTTACGCCTGCTGTCAGCTCATAGCTTGAGTCGAGCTCGCCGCTTTGGAGTTGACTCGCGGTCACTGTCGTCGCTGGACGAGGGGTAGTCGAGCCCTAAGCCCAGCATGGTGGAGGTATTGTTGTCAACAATCGAAATTTCAGATCCGCTCATCTTGTCATTCACCATGTACTGGTACATCTCCTTCCTCCGCCCACCACCGGTCGGCCTTACTCTTCCGAGCGATGGAGTCGTCATCACGCCACAAGTCGCCAACGACCTGCGCACAGAGTGGGTCTACTACCCTTTGGCGGCTCGATACTTCCCCTTGGTGAGCCGCTGACATTAGATTGCGCGAGGAACCCACTCCCATCTCCTACGTCTGGCAGCGCGTCGCTCCGCCTGTAACGACCAAGCCGGCCGAACTCACGATTTTCGATCCTCCAGCATCCACGTACCGGCCGCTTACGGTACCATTGCCCCGCACCGCGCGGGCTGGCGAACGATGGCGCCTGGGTCTGTTCTCCCCGCCGTACGCGCTCGAGGCACCATTGCTCTCTCTGTCGGAGAAGGTGGTGCCCGTCATGGGGGTATGGAGCGAGTCGATTGAGCTGCGCGCCGGCGAACCACCACAGGCCGGGCCTGTGCGTGGTGTCGGCACCGACAAGAAGGGAAAGGCAAAAGGGAAGCGGGAGGAGAAGAAGGGCAAGGCCAAGGAGAACGGCAAGGTCAAGGAGGAGGCTAAGCAGACGCGTATCACGCGCGCGTGGCCCCTCCCTCCTGGTACATCGGAAGCCCAGCTCAAGCTCGTCGAACAGACGAGCTTCGACCTCGACAAGGTGAGCTGCCTGTGTCTAGTGCGCCAGCTGACGGCAGAAAGTATGGGACTCGGGACTGGCACTCGCGTCCTGGCTCTTCCGTTGGCTCAGCGGGAGGCATCCGAACACACAGGCGCGTGAGGTGCTCACCCGCCTACGCGGAGCGCAGTCATTGGAGCTCGGCAGCGGAACGGGGCTGGTCGGCATCGCGCTGGCCCTCCTCGACCCCAAGGCCAAAGTCACAGCGACAGATCTTGGTGAGCTATTCATTCTTGGCTTCTAGCTGATGCAGACTCTGCGATGGAGGTCATGCGCGAAAACGTCGCGCTCAACAACGTCGCGCAGCGGGTGGAGGCGGATGTGCTCGACTGGGACGCGCCACTGCCTAAATTCGCAGCAAACATACCCGTCGTGCTTGCGGCGGACGTGACATATAACACTGCGTCGTTCTCCGCCTTAGTCGGAACACTAGAGAGGCTACTCAAGGCCAAGGTGGACGGTAGGCCGCCGCGACTGCTGCTCGCGTACAAGCAGCGCGACCCGGGCGAGCGCGAACTCTGGACAATGCTGAGGGATCGTGGGATTGGGACAGTGATGGTGGACACGGTGCAGGGCGCTGAAGATCGTGGGGAGATCGAGATCTGGGTGGGAGGGGTAGGGATAGCATAGCATATCATAGACCTTGAATACATTGTGTGATGGTTTTGAGTCAAGGTGAGTACGAGGAGGATGAATGACGCGGGGTATTTGAGCGGGGTAAGGGATGCCAGGGTCAATTTGAATGACCACACCACGTCGATTCGCCGCTCAACCCATCTTGACATCTTCATCCATCTCATCTCTCTGAACAACAGGCAACAACAATCACGCCATGTTCCCCGCCCCGCGCGCGCACAATGTTGCGGCGCCGCCAAAGGCTTCGGCTTCGGGCTGGGCGGACGATCTCGACGACGATGATGGGTGGCAGGGTGAGTCGCGTTTGGTCTCCGGTGTCGCGTGGACATGTGCATTGGCGCTTCCAGCGACCAGCCCTGCATCACTGGCACCAACTGCATTAGCCTCGCCGTCCTTGGCAAAGCTGTGCTCGAGTTACACGTGTAGAGCCGGGGGGCCCCGTTGCACATGTGCCCGCACCTGCGCCCGTGCTGCGCAGCTCGTTCTGGCTCACGCTAACGCCTCCAGATATGCCGGTCGTCCGCTCCGATGACTTTACATCCGAACTAGACGCGATCGATGACAAGCGATATGGTTTCCGCCCACCAGCGCGACTTGACGTTGACGAGAAGGAGGCAGCGGCCATGTCGAATGCGACCGGCGTGCGCCTCGAGCTCGAGCCTGACATGCTCACGACCGACTCGTGGCGTGAAAAGGCCGACGTCGACGAGGGCGAGTACACACGCCTCCGACTGAACGAGGACAACGAGAGTGAAGACGTTCACATGCGCACACGCTACCTCTTTGACGAGGAGAAGGCGATGACGCCACTCAGCCAGATGCAGGCGACCAAGGAGCTGCTGACGGAGGGGCAGCGGATTGCGTACGTCGGCCTGTGCAAGCTCATTGCGCGGCGCATGGTGCGCGACATGGGACGCGGGTGGGATGGGACTAAGGAGAAGGCGCGCCAGGCCAAGATGTGGAAGGGGAAGGGGCGGCCGCACGACGTGGCCGTCGTTGAGAGCGGGAATATCTGGATGCTCAAGATCATGGCGCGACTATACCAGCACATGGAGCTGAGTCCCGATGGTGAGCGCTGTCATGGAGCGCAGGGGCCGGCTGACACACAGAGCAGCGCATGATCGAGAGCCTCGCCGAGCACGGTGTCGACCCCGCCGACCTCGTGCCTGCGCTGATGGCTACGCACACAGTCAAAAACCCCGAGTTCGACCCCGAGGCCAAGCGCCGTGCAGACCTGAAGATCGAGGAAGAGCGCCTAGATTCTGTGCCGGAGGAGGAGGATGACCCCGCCCCGCCATACGAGGAAGCGGTAAAGACACCGCCCGCGCACGAGCCGGCATCTCCCAAGGGCCTCGCGTCCCCACCGCAGCAACCACCTGCCTCCACCTCGACAATACGGGCCATGCCCTCACTCTTCGATGACGACGAGGCAGAGCCATCACAGACAACACTGCCACCACCACGCAGCTCGTCGTTGCGGCCCATGCCGAGCCTCTTTGATGATGACGGGGACATGGGGGCGTCCTCATCGCCAACGCCCCGACCAGCTGAGGACGACGACGGAGACATCGCAGGCGGCCTGCACCCAGCGTCGCCATCGCCACGCCGTTCGTATGACAGCCCTGGACTGTTGGAAGCACGACGCTCGTCTGATGGGCGCCGCTCGTCTGATGGAGGCCGCTCGTCTGAAGGGCGCCGCTCGTCTGAAGGGCGCCGCTCGTCTGAAGGGCGCCGCTCGTCTGAAGGGCGCCGCTCGTCTGAAGGGCGCCGCTCGTCTGAAGGGCGCCGCTCGTCTGAAGGGCGCCGCTCGTCTGAAGGGCGCCGCTCGTCGGAGGGGCGGAGGTCGGCGGACAGTCGGAGATCGTCTGGGAGCCGCGCGTCAGGCGAGCGGAGGAGATCTGGGGATGCAGCAACAGAGGTTCCCCCCGGATCCCCACCCAAGCCCGTCGAGACCACGCCCAAGCCCGAGCAGGCCGCACTAGACGGCGGCGAGGACTTCCAAGCCATGCCTGCGCTGCCGGGCGTGTCTACGTCCTTGACTGCTGCAGACGAGATGGTCACCTTAGACATTCGATGGACCGTTGTGAGTACTGCATCACCCTGTTTAGCGTCACTGACGCCAGCTCTGTGACCTCTTCCTCGTTCTCATCGCCGACTCGATGTACGACTCGCGCTCGCGCGCTTTCCTCGAGCGCGTAGCAAACTCTCTAGGCTTCGTGTGGCTCGACATTGTGCGCTTCGAGAACCGTGTGACGGACGCGCTTGAGATCGAGGAGAGCGTTTCGCAGCTGGAGCATGGCGACGTGATCGAGAGCCGGAAGAAGAGAGGCAAGACACGCCGATACGCACTCATGGGCGCTGCTGCGGCTGGCGGCGCGCTCGTCATCGGTCTCTCGGCCGGTCTCCTCGCGCCTGTCATCGGTGCAGGGCTCGGCGCGGCTCTCGGTGTCGTCGGCATCAGCGGTACGGCGGGCTTCCTCACAGGCGTCGGCGGCATCACCATGATCACGACTACGGGTGTGCTTACTGGCGCGAACATTGCCGGTAGAGGTATGGCAAAGCGTACTCGCGAGGTGAGAACGTTCATCCTCAAGCCGCTACACAACAACAAACGCGTGTCCTGCTACATCACCGTGGGGGGTTTCATGGCGGGCAAGGGGGACGACGTGCGCCTCCCGTTCTCCGTGCTCGACCAGATTGTTGGGGACGTCTTCTCGGTACTGTGGGAGCCTGAGATGATGGCCGAGATGGGTAACGCCATCGCGATCATCTCGAACGAAGTCCTGTCGTCCGTTGGGCAGCAGATCCTGGCCGCCACCATCGCAGGTGTTCTGATGAGCGCGCTGCAGTGGCCAGTGTGTGAGTTGCTGACATCAAATGTCAACTAACAACAGTGCTTGCCAAGCTCGGTTACCTCATCGACAATCCCTGGTCCAATGCGATGGACCGTGCTAAGGCCGCAGGCCTCGTGCTCGCCGATGTGCTCATCGAGCGCCACGTTGGTGTCCGCCCAACCTCGCTCATCGGCTTCTCCCTTGGCGCACGTATGATCTTCTACGCGCTCCTCGAGCTCGCACGCCGCGGCGCGTATGGCATCGTCCAGGACGTGTACCTCTTCGGCGCGACCATGACGGCGAACCGGCAGACGTGGCTCGACGCGCGCAGCGTCGTCGGTGGGAGATTCGTCAACGGCTTCTCGACCAACGACTGGATGCTCGGGTACCTCCTGCGTGCTGCCACTGGTGGCCTACAGACTGTCGCCGGTCTGCGACCCGTCGAGACCGTGCCGGGGCTCGAGAATGTCGAGGTCACGGACCTCATTCACGGCCACATGAGCTACCGCACTGTGATGCCGCAGCTGCTCGCGCGCGTCGGCTTCCCTGTCACAGCCGAGTACTTTGACGAGCCTGACGTGAGCTCTGAGTTGCTTGTTCAAGCTGACAGTAGGACCCAGACCTCGATCCGGACATCCAGGAGAGGTACATTGTGCAGGGCGAAGAGGAGGAGCAGCACAAACAGAAGAAGATCCTTGGTATCTTCCCGCGCAAGAGCAAGGGGAGCCGAACCCACTCTGGCGTGAGTACGCCCGCGCGCAGGTCGGGCGACACTGGGACCGTTCCTGCGACACCGGCACAGGACGACGACGACCTGCCTCCCCGTGAAGACAGCCCTCCGAATGAGGGCCACCCACCGCGCGAGGAGGAAGCCGACATCGGGGAGAGGCCGCGTGTCTCTCACGAACCAAGGGCTTCGGATGACTCCCACAAAGTCTCGTCAGACGTACCTCAGACGTCGTCACCTGACCCTGCAGACGAGGAGGCAGCGGTCCACCACATCCCCAAGACGGCCGGATTTGACTTTGCTGCGATCGGCAA
Source organism: Cutaneotrichosporon sp. HIS471 (assembly GCA_030864385.1). Classification (NCBI taxonomy): domain Eukaryota; kingdom Fungi; phylum Basidiomycota; class Tremellomycetes; order Trichosporonales; family Trichosporonaceae; genus Cutaneotrichosporon; species Cutaneotrichosporon sp. HIS471. The sequence goes on along the minus strand of AP028239.1, from coordinate 3,206,483 downwards.
GGTCCTCGGTAAGGACCTGGATGTGACGAAGATTGAACACCATCCCGCACCTCCACCAGAGGCGCGGCCCACGTCACCCTTCAAGGCGCCAGAACGCACCGAGTCTGCTCCGCCGCACGCTGCGTCCTCCACCCCCGCCGACCTCACCAGCCCACTGAGGAGCCAGACCGCGATCAGCTTCCACGGCCTGGCAGTCGAGGACGACGGTGACATTGCGATTATGGCGCAGAAGCAGGCAGCCGAGCAGGCGAGTGCGAGTCTCGAGATGCCGAGCTGGGACCGGCCTGCGTGGCCCGTCGAGGAGAAGAAGAAGGCACCGTCCATCTTCGGCTTCAATGCATGGGCGCCTGCCCAAAGCGGCTCGTACAACGAGGTGGGAATGCGTGCGGCACCTCCGGCTCGCCCACACCCACCCGAGCTAATGGCAAACCCATTCGCCAATCCCTTTGCGTCGAATGGCGAGAGCTCAAGCTCGGTAGGGACTGGACGCTCGCCTCCCAAGCGGCTGGAGATGGCCCTCGAGAACCCGTGGTAGGTAGGGGGCTTAGATTTTAGAGCGGAGCTAGTCTAGTACTGGGCCGCAGCACGCAGTGAGCGGGGGGATGATGCAGGCATATTCTCACGGGAGACGCAGGTTTACGGTATGGGATGACGTGAGGATCCGACTCGGCCTGTTCTTGACCGCGGCCTAAGATTCTAGGATTCTAGATTCCAGCCACTCTGCCTGCGTACGGCGGAGATACCGCGATAAGAATTGTTCAACTGTGATAGTATGACGTCGTGCCTACGTCTGCACGTGCACCCACGTGTCCTCTATCGGCTTCCGAACCATCCGAGGCATACTATGATCCGTCACGGCCGCCACTTACATCTGAGCTTTTTCAACTGACAACCTGACCAGTCTTCAGCCAACTATGGTCCCCGGAATGCCCCAGCATCGGACACTACACCCCTGAGAATCCAATGCGTTGCCGAGTAGCACTCGCACGGTAGTCGCACAGTCCACGGCCGGCAGCGAGGCCAACGTCTCCTCTCCCTAACTCCCTAACATGACGCACGTCCAAACACTCACACTCTGTAGGCTCAGAGTCTCAGAGTCATGCAGACTTCAGCGACGTAGAGGGTATAAGAGGAGGGGTGAGGCTGGGAGCATCACAGCCAGCTCCATCAATTATCACATAACCTCGCCTCACAGCCTACACACCACACTACCACACCCCTCCCCCTCATCAGCCACAACCACAACCACAACCACAATGTCAATGTGAGTGCTCATTCAAGGTGGCCTGGACCAGACCGGCGTCCTTTCCGTCTCTCCCTCCCTCCATCCTTTCCTTCGTCGCCACCTCCCTCCCCTCGCCCCTCCCCCTCCTCCTCCCTCCCAGTCGGCCCGCTCGCCCCGCTCTATGACTAACCCCAGCGCAACGTTCATCAAAACCCCCGTTGCGCTCTTCACGCACGTCATCGTCTACGGCCTCTGGATCCTCTCCATCATCCAAATCACAAAGTACAAGGACATGTACGGCCAGGGTGTACACAGGTACATCCCCGTCATCGTGGCCATCTGCGCCATGTCCTCCCTCCAAGTCGTCTACCACCTCATCTACTGGATCTCCTCCAGCCGTCCCCTCTTCTCCGTCGGCAAGATGATGGCCAGCATGGTCTTCTTCGCCTGCTATGCGGTCGGTACCGCCATCGCACTCACCGTCCAGCGCCATGACTTTTGCCCAACCCCGCCAGAGGGGTACTACCGCACTGGCGCACGGTACGGCGTCAATGACTGCCAAGGCGTTATTCGCGGTATGATGGGTCTCACTTGGTCTGTGTTCGGTTGCGACCTCATGTATATCGGTTACCTCGTCATTTTGTCCCGCTACGGAATGGCGACGCCGGTTGGGAAGGCTGGCGAGATCGTCGTCAACCCCGACGAGGAGAAGGCCCCAGTTCACTAGACGCCATCACCATAGCATAGCACCTCCTTTACCCCCCCCCCCCCCCCCTTTCCCCCTACTTGATATTTTTATATTATGCATGCCTAGACATCTAGACAAGATATCACTCGTGGGTAACGACTTTGGGTTGTGGATAGGTTGTACGTCCAGGATGGTTGGTTGAGGTTAGCAACGGCGGGGGACTCCCCGAACTGTATTGACTAGACATTAAGTGACAGTCGGCAAGCGGGGACTATGCAGGTTGTGGAGTATGTACCAAGAAGGGGCTTGGAGTAGCTGAGATGGATGGCTGGAATGAGTGTGGCGCAACCATATTCGAGAGTCCTGGACCTACGAGCCTACGAATGCCTCTCGTCACCGATAAACATCTGAGAGAGACCCCTTTGACACGGCGTCCAAACCTCAGGTCTTCAGGACTCGCACTGTGACGCATGCCGTCCCGGAATGGCGAGTCATGGATCTGGCCACGGAGTTGAGGAATGAATTGTGGCGTCGGGATGCGTGGTCGTCACCACAAGTTGTCACTCACACGCCGGAACCGCGGCCGAACTCACACATACCTCAGAAGTCAACAAACCCAAAGCCTTTAACCCTCTCACCACAAACTGTCGCCTTAGCCTACTCCTCCAGCCAAAAGAATTACTCATGTTCCTCCTAGCCGACTCGAACGACTGACCTCGACATTACTAGTGTCGCGCTCTACCAACTGAGCTAAGGAGGATTTGATATTTGTGTGTGTAGATGTTGTTTAAGTGGAGAACGAACACACTAGAACGCGAGTTTTCTCATCTTCCTATGTATGGACACTTGTTGTAACGACCAACTCAGCATTGCGGAACGCGTTGTGTGCGCGTGGAAAGCCGTCAAGTTGAGCTGACGGAAGCAAATCCGCTAGCTTTGGTTGGTGACCACCTCAGCACGTACCCTCTCGTGCCTGAGCGGCTTGCACGGTCCGAGAGTAACGACTCGAAATGCATTCCTTCTTCTGCCTGTCTCTTTACATTCAATCTCATTCCAATTCAATCATGAGCGCTGCTGCGACGCCAGCCGCGTCGGCCCAGATCCCCCTCGGCTCGTCTGTTCCGCCGCATACGCCGCACGCTATCTCTGTGTCACTACCGTATTGGGACGATAATATTGGTTATGAGGAAGGCGAGAAGCGCGTCGTGGACCGCATGGAGACTGGGTATCCCCGATTCTTTATCCATCGGTCTATTCAGAAAGTGAGTCTACATGTTGAGAGATGGGTTGGAAGAGAGCGAGGCGTGGTGTGTGAGGGAGTGATGGTGTCAGCCGAAGTGTGATGGGCGATCCCAAGTTGGTGGGCTTTGTAAGCCGCCTACCGGCCCGCACCAATTCTAAGCTGCGTGTGGGTGCGTTTGCGGAATGGGGAGGAGCACCTGGTCCAGCCGCGTCGACGGTTGTGGATCAGCCAGAAGGGCTATGGTTGAGGAGCTACGAGCGACGCTGGGCAGGGGAAATGGAGACCGTGTTCGTGGACACGTCCGCTCACACCAGCTCGCGGCCCTTTGCCTCGCCAAGTTCGGCAACCCCGACGAGGAGCTCTGCATGCTCTTCCCCTCGCCCAAGGTCGCTGCGGAGGCGCGCGACTTTCTCGCATCACGTACGCCTCCGGTATCCTCCCGTGCTGCCGAATTCGTCGTGTGTCCCGGTGAGAACGCACTCCCTTCGGCGAAGGAGGCAGTAACTGCCATCGACTGCCTTGAGCTCCAGATCATGCTTTTCGCCAAGGGCGGCTGGCCCGCCGCCAAGCAGTTCTGGCAGCACACAGGCGACGGCATCTCGTCCCGCATGGCTGAGCGCGCTCTCGCTTTCCTCGGCGAAGCGCCGGCCGGCGCGCAGAATCCGTCTACGCCCCCCACGCCCTCCGGTCCCGCGCGGGGTGGGTACTCTCGTAACCGCCACTACGCGCGCATGACGAAGGGTGCCAACACGCCCGCGCCCGCACCCCAAGGCGTCTCGGGGCCAGACGCCGAGGTGGCCGACGGAACATACCTTGAGGAGCGGTATGGGCGGAACCTCCCACTTTTCAACGCACCGCTCGCCAAGCAGGCCCTCAAGCGCCGCATTGCTGGTGGCCTTCTCCCCTCCGACGAAGAGTTCGGGCAAGCCGACGCCGAGGTCGCACGCGGTGTGACCCCCGACGACGTCTACCTCTTCCCTGGCGGCATGAGCGCGATCTGGCACGCTCACCGCGTCGCAATGTTGGCGCGGCAGGCAAGCGGCAAGCCCGAAGGCAAGAGCGTCTGCTTTGGCTTCCCGTATACGGACACGCTCAAGATCTTGCAGAAATGGGGTGCAGGGTGTCACTTCCTCGGCCTCGGTGACACGAGTGCTGTCAAGGACCTCGAGGTCCTCCTGGCGGAGAACGACAAGGCCGGCGAGGCCCCGATCCTCGCTCTCTTCTGCGAGTTCCCATCCAACCCTCTCATCCGCTCTCCGGACCTCGTGCGCCTTCGCGCCCTTGCGGACCAGTACGGCTTCGTCATCGTCATCGACGAGACGATCGGCAACTTCTTAAACGTCGATGTTCTTCCGTACGCAGACATGGCGGCGTCGAGTCTCACCAAGATCTTCAGCGGCGACTCGAACGTCATGGGCGGTTCGCTCATCCTCAACCCCAAGAGTTCGCAATACGCGGTGCTCAAGGCAGCGTTGGACAAGGACTACGAGGACAACTACTACCCTGAAGATGCGGTGTACATGGAGCGCAACAGCCGCGACTACCGCGGCCGCATCAGACGCGTCAACGACAACGCCTTCGCCATTACAGAGTACCTCCACTCGGTAAGCCTCATGGCCGGTCCTGGCGAGGACAAGGTCGTCAAGCGCGTATACTACCCGCGCTACGAGACACCCGAGCTGTACGCTGCGTGTGCGCGCACGCCGTCGCACGGGGCGGGTGGCTTCGGCGGCCTCTTCTCCCTCACGCTCACGAGTACGGCCGCCGCGCGCGCGTTCTACGATACACTTCCGTGTGCCAAGGGCCCGAGTCTGGGTACGAGCTTTACGCTGGCATCGCCATACGCAATTCTCGCGCACTACACCGAGTTGGACTGGGCCGCGCAGTTCGGTGTGGAGCGCGATCTTGTGCGCATCAGCATTGGGCAGGAGGACCTGCCGAAGTTGAGGGGTTGGTTCGAGGCGTCTATCAAGGCGGCGCAGGCTGCTCAGGCGGCTGAGACCGCACCGGCGTAGGAATGAGCCATCCGCATCGGCTGGCGTATACGGGAGAGGAGAGGAGAGGATGATCGGATGGGGGAACGGAAAGTACGTAGACTTGTGTCCAACCACGGCCGCCAAGGCTGTCCAACCAGCACAGCCGCGCTGTCAACCAGGGCGTTGTAGCTGTCCAACCAGCGCGTAATTGTAGCATTTAGATGTAGGCATTGACTTGGGAACGAAGTTGGCTGAAGGCGGTCAAGGAGGTGTAGGGCAGAGCCGACGAGCCGTCGTCTCGAGCTGTGAGTGGCCGTTGATGAGCGTGACGCGCACCCTGCAACATCATGGAACATCTCGTAGCACCCAGTATACAACGGTATCGATCTAGTTGAACATGGACAGATTGCGCATGTGTCGGTCGACGGCGGCGCGGAACTGGTGTGAGCGGATACGGAAGATAACGTAGCTCTGTCAATGGGTGAGATGCGAGTTCAATGACGGCCGATAAGGAGACGTAAAGCCGCCAGCCTGACGCACACACCGCGCTCTTCACATTCTGAGGCGCCCACAATGACCTCCTCGCCTGGTTCAACAGGTATTCCGCTGCCTTCTCTCCCCTACCTGATCCTCCACCTCTGCTTCCTCCTTCGCAAACCATCCACCAGACTCACTTGGTCATTGTCGACCCCCTGCGTCCGCGAATCCATCTCGACTAGCGGGTTGCGCACGACATAGTCGATGAACGGCCCGGTGTGGATCTGGCGGAGCACAAACCGCAAGCTGTCGGCGCTCGGGTCGCTCAGCAACACGAACTTGAACCCCGTAAGCGTCTCATAAAGGTGCAGTCGGTACTGCGCCGTCTTGAACGACGTGAACTGCTCGTCCCTGTGATCAGCCTCTTACCTCTCCTCTGCACTCCACTTACTTCCCCGACAGCTTCTTGACCATGTTCCGCAGACTCAGCACGACGCCATACACGAGCTTGGCCTCCTCGTCGAATGGCAGCCCCCCCTGCCTCTTAGGCGCGACTGTCGGTGCGCCTGGCGTTCCGGGTCCCGAGGCGGAGAAGATGCTCTCGCGCGCCCCAGGGGCCACCGGCGCAGCGAGACGGTGCACCCCCCGCCGGTCGTCCGCGGGCGTGCGCACAGGCCGCGTACGGTGCCAGTCCTGGTAGTAGACGCAGTCGCAGTGACTGCGTTAGCGCGTACGAGAAGAGGCGTACCGGTCGAAGATGTATAGTGAGTAGATTGTCATGGGTTAGGAGATGGAGAGATGGTGGAAACGCCAAGTGGACGTGATGACATGGAATGGAGGCCACGTGGGGTCACGTGAGATGACGAGGGGTGACGCTGGGTTAGGTGTGGAGGTGTTCCATCTGGGACTCTGGATAACCTCCCAATCCCACTCCCTCTCATTCTCCCACCCTTAGGGCGCGACGATGCCGCCGAAACAGCAGCCCAAGTCGCCAGCGAAACAGCGCACGATTGCTTCGTTCTTCTCTCCTCCCCAGAAGAGGAAGGCAGAGGTCATCGAGGTGTCCGACTCAGATGACGATGTGGTTGTCGTCGACGTAGTTGAGCCGACCAAGAAGCCGAGGTTAGGGAACGGACGGGCCACGCGAGAGGAGGTACAGGCGAGGCGGAATGGGAGCAGTCCTGATCCGGTGGGGAAGGTGGACGAGGTGGAGGAGTCCGACGAGGCGCTGGCGCGCCGCCTCGCGGCGGAGTGGGAGGAGGAGGACCGGCCAAGCCAAGATATCAAGGTCGTGACCGACAAACCCGACAAACCGATAGCCACACTAGAGGCCAAGACTGACCTTCTGAAGGACCCCAAGCAACTACACCCCATCTTCGCGCGAGCGCAGGAGGCTGGGCCATCGCGGCCTCGAGAATCTAAGGCAAGGCCGGAGCCTGAACTGAAGGTCAAGACAGAGCGTAAGCCGACAATCACCGCCGCTCGCCCACAGCCTGTCGATCCGATCGACTTTGACACCGACTCCCTCCTCTTCCGCCCCGCCGAGGTCGACATCTCGCGCTGGCCTGCCGGTAGACTGCCATACTCCGTCCTCGTGGGCGTGTACGTGCAGGTGGCAGGTACGCGGTCGCGTCTGACGATTGTGCGGGTTCTTACCAAGTACGTATCTGCTCTTCTCGCTAGGTATACACGACTTACAGCTGACACCAGCTTCATCCACCTCCTCCTGGCTAGGGCGCCGCTTGACCTCCCACCAGCCCTTTACCTTCTCTCAAACCACCTCCGGCCAACGTATATTCCCTGCGAGCTTGGGGTCGGGAGCATGATCCTCTCGCGTGCTATCAAGGACGTCTCAGGGCTCCAATCGCGCGACCTGAAGCGTCTGTGGAACGTCTACGGCGACCCAGGCGACGTCGCGTACGAGGCCAAGGTCCACATGCGCACACTCGTCGAGCCTGCCCCACTCGTCGTGCACGACGTGTACAAGCGCGTGCTCAGGATGGCAGATATCCGTGGGCCACAGAGCGGAAAACTCAAAGGCGACGTCGTGCGTAAGCTCATGGTGCAAGCGCGAGGGGAGGAGGTACGATATCTCGTGCGCACGCTGATTGGGAATCTGCGGGTGAGCTGCGCTAGATCTCGCACTAGCTGATGGCAGATCGGTGCAGTGCGTCTAACCCTCCTGACGGCCGTTGCTCGCGCAGCTGCGTTCCTCGCCATTCCCGACGACGAGCTTGACGTTATCCCCATCCCAGAGAATGGGAAGAAGCCGGCAGACCCAGCACGAGAGGCGGCCGAGGACAAGAGCGCGGCAGCTGTCCGCCTTGTGCGCCGCGTGTACGTTCGCCACCCGAACTATGGTGATCTCGTCCGCGGCATCGAAGGAGGTGGGCTCGACGGGCTTGAGGCTCGCGTGCCCCTCTCGGTCGGTATCCCGATCAGCCCGATGTTGGGCAGCATCACGCGGTCTATCGATGAGGTGTACGAGCGCCTGGGCAGCCTCCCTTTCACGGCCGAGGCGAAGCTCGATGGGCAGCGGCTGCAGATGCACGTCCGGCGGGACGGGCCGCAGGGAGAGGATGACGGCGGTGGGCGGTGGGTCGAGGGCGAGAATGGGCGGGCTTGGGTCCGCTTGTTCAGCCGGCATCTCGAAGACATGACGGACAAGTACCCCGACGTCTGTGCCCGCGGCCTCGACCTCCTCTCCTCCATCGAAGGAAAACGTTCTCCCTTCCCATCGTGGGCCTCGACACCAACTGCCGAAGTCGCGGAGCTTCTCGAGACTGAAGAAGTGACCTCGCTCATCGTCGACGCCGAGATCGTTGCGATTGACAAGGACACGGGTGCTCACCGCACCTTCCAGGAACTGACGAACCGCGCGCGCAAGGACGTGCGCGTCGAGGACATCAAGGTCGTCGTCGAGGTGAACGCGTTCGACCTCATGCTGCTGAACGACGTCGTGAGCTTATAGCTTGTCACACTTGACCTGCAGCTGACAGCAGCCGCTCCTTGCCTCACCGTTGAGCACCCGTCGGCATCTCATGCGCGCACTCTTGCCTCCGCGCCCGACCCCAGCCGATCCAATGCTCGCGCGTTGGACGCTGATCGACGCGGTTGACTCTGTGGACTTGAAAATCCGCGCCGCCCTTCGCGCGTTCTTCGACAAGGTCGTGGAGCGCAAGGCTGAAGGCCTGATGGTCAAGCTGCTCGAGAGCGGGGATGCACCGCTGGGCGCCGAGGTCGTCGAAGTAGGCGACGACGAGGACGTAGCGGAGGAGGATGGTAAGGAGGAAAAGGCGGACGGCAAGGGGGGCAAAGGACGAAAGAAGCCTCTGCCCGCGACGTACGAACCGGACCAACGCTCGATGGGCTGGCTCAAGGTCAAGAAGGACTACCTCGAGGGTCTCGGGGACAGCCTCGACCTGGTCCCCGTCGGAGCGTGGTGGGGCATGGGCCGCAAGGCCGGCTGGTGGAGCCCTATTCTTCTGGCCGCGCGGAATCCCGAGACGGGTGTGCTCGAAGCCGTGTGCAAGTGTGAGCTCCAGTCTACCAGCGGAATGCCGAGAGCTGCGTGTGGCCGAAGCTGACCCCAGGTATTTCCGGCTTCACTGACGCGTTCTACAGGGACCTCCTGGTACGTTACCCGCCCGACTCTGATCCAGCCGTCTGCTCGACCCAGCCACTAGGCTACGTCGAGACTGGCGGACTCGTGCCGGACCGCTGGTTCCTCCCGCGTGAAGTGTGGGAGATCCGTGGTGCGGATATCACCCTCTCGCCCGTCTATCCCGCCGCCGCGAGCTATATTGGCGGCGAGCGGGGTCTGAGTCTCCGGTTCCCACGGTTCATTCGCGTACGAGAGGATAAGGACATCGAGGAAGCGACGAGCGCCGAGGAGTTTGCGGAGATGTTCAGGCGGCAGATGGCTCCGGCTGCGCTGGGGCAGGATGTGGCCAAGGTCGAGAGTGGAGATGAGGGCGAGTTGGAGGAGGGAGAGGGTGGCGAGTCGTAGCGTCATGTTGTAACTCTGCGCGATTAGAGCGCTTTATGCTAATAATCTTGCGTAACTGAAGCATGACTGCGCTCTTGTTACTAATAGGGCAGATGGGGAAGGGGGTTGACCCAGTCTGCCCCCCTTCTCAAACTGAATGAGCTTAACGAGGGAAGATCTATCACGTGATTTCCGCGTGGCACCGCCATTCTGCTCTTTAGGTTTATCTCGACGCGCGTTGCTCTGACATGCATTCTGACAGTACGACAAGGCTCTGGTGGGATAGGGGTATCATCTCACACAGTATCAGTTGCGCTGGAAGACGGCGGCGGCGGCACTGTCTGCATCAGAACCAAATGTTGGCATTGTACCTGGAGCGATTTTTGGAACTTATTGCCAGATTTCGCGCATTATCCCATAAAGCCCGTAAACGTTTAGCTGCAGCCAACCTACACAGTGCCGAGCTACACGCTACACCGCTGTAATAATATCTCATTCCATGCCTTCCAGAGTAGCACACTTCAGAACAGCTGCGCGGGAGGACACTACCACTGACACTGGAAATACTTGACGGAAATATCTATCTACACTCTACTCTGTCTTGAAGTCTCATGTACTCTACATACAGCCCATTACGACGTCGACCTGCTTCTGCACATGGCCTTGATGCGAACGTCACCCCTGATGAGCGTCGAGGCTACAGATTGAAGAGAGAGATGTGGAGAGAGAATAAGCAAACCAGAGAGGGAGGTTGTTTTAATACACAAAGACTCACAATGGCCGCAAACCTTCCTGGCCGCATTTCCTGCAATCATACGACCTTGGTCCTAATGATTCAACCGGTAAATGGGGTGTTGAAGACCGCGGATTCGAAACTTATGGATGTGAAAAACTAACTGAACATGGAATTGGCGTTGTGGCGGAGTGGTTAACGCGGTTGACTAGAATCGAGTTGTTCTAATATCAACTTCCTTCGGGAGCGCATGTTCGAATCATGTCAACGTCGAATCTTTTTGGTTTGGTCCGCGACATATATGTATTCGACTCCAAACTACGAGGTGAATCTTCCACCACAACTCGAGCTCCTTGTCTCTGCGGCTCTGCAGGGCTGTGGGTTGACAGAAAGGTCAGTGCAGCTGGTGGAGGGAGCTCAACATCGACCTCCACTTCAGGCACCACCTTCCAACTTTGTTGACGCACTATCCCTCCATGCAAGGTAAGATATTCGCGAGGTAGTATCTGACCCCAGCACCGTCCCTAGCCCAAGTCGACACGGTATACTCGGCCGACTCGATCGAGTTCTGTCCCCTCCCGGGGTACGAGCAGTACTTTACATGCGGGACGTACCAGCTCCTGGACCCCGTGACGGGCGAACTGGCCCCTGCGCCGGGCACCGCTCCCTCGTCTGGCGGGGATGCGCCGGCGCCTCGTGTTGGCCGGATTCTACTGTACGATCTCGATGGGGTTGTGCCAGTCGAAACGTACCGCGTCGAGACGGCCGCGATTCTGGACGCCAAGTGGTCCCCCTCCCGCCCCGAAATCAGTGTCGCCGACGCCAAGGGTGCGTTGACGCGCTACGCCCTCGATGACGGGAGATTGCAGATGGTGGAGAAAGTGGCTGTTGCAGATGTGGATACTCTCGTATTGAGTCTCGACCATCGGCCAGGATCCGAAGAAGTGATCACTTCCCTTTCGTCTGGCGAATTGGCACATATCGCAGGGGGACAAGTCGTGGAGAGGTGGGCCGCGCACGACTTTGAGCCGTGGATCACGGCATGGCAAGGCAGGGATACAGTCTGGTCGGGAGGGGATGATCTCGCATTGAAGAGATGGGATATTCGTATGCCGGGCACGCCAACGTTCGTTAAGCGGAAAGGTTTCGATGGGGGCGTTACGACCATTGCGCCCAGTCCGCACGATGAACACTTGTTGGCTGTTGGATCGTAAGTTGATTTCTTAACTGTTCTGATTCAAGGTACGACGCCCACCTCCGTTTATTTGATGCGCGTTCTCCGGCGCGCCCGCTGCTCGAACTCGAGATGCCGGGAGGTATTTGGCGGACTAGGTGGCATCCATCGCAGCACCGGAAGGGGGATATCCTCAACGCGTGCATGCATGGCGGGTTTGCTGTTGCCCGCATCACTGAGGGTGCGGGAGAGGGCGAGATCACGCACACGTTCCCCGGGACGCTGGGGTATGGCGCCGACTGGTGTCGTCTCCCGCCTACGGAGGAGGGAAGCCTCGTTGCGACGTGTTCGTTCTACGACCACGACATGAACGTTTGGCGCGCATAGCCGCGGACGCTATCAGTGGCCTCTCGTTGCCTCAGCCCAGCCATGCGCACGACACGATGCGGAGCACCGCACCCGTGGAGGCTGTTCTTGGAGTTGACGGGGAAGATCTGCCGCATATAGTCGGCTGATGGAGAGCAATGGCGTGAAGAGAGTTGCGAGATATGTAAGGACGATGACAACCCCAAACGCGACATCATTGTTATGCACAATCCTCTACACCACACCCACACTCAAACCCGGCCTCTTTAGCACTATGCATTGTCTATCCTACACTACCGGTCAACCTCACCGAACACGAGGTCCATGGTACCAATGATGGCGACCGCGTCGGGAAGGAAGGCGTGGCGCATCATAAAGTCTGCGCCGGCAAGGTGGGCAAAGCCTGGTGCGCGAATCTTGCAGCGGTAGGGGCGGTTGGTGCCGTCCGAGACGAGGTAGACACCCATCTCGCCCTTGGGCGCCTCGATGGCCGTGTACGTCTCGCCGGGGGGAACCGAGTAGCCCTCGGAGAAGAGCTTGAAGTGGTGGATGAGTGCCTCCATGCTCTCCTTCATGGTAGCACGGGGCGGGGGCACAATCTTGTGGTCATCAATCTTGTAGGCACCGGTGGGCATCTTGTTGAGGCACTGGTTGATGATGCGGAGCGACTCGCGGAACTCCTGAACACGGCACATGTAACGGTCGTAACAGTCGCCATTCTTGCCGACGGGAACATCAAACTCGACCTGGTCGTATGCGTCATAAGGCGCGACCTTGCGAATGTCCCAGGGGACACCCGAGCCGCGGAGCATGACACCGGTGAACGAGTAGTCGAGCGCCTCCTGCGCCGTCACCTTGCCAATGCCGATCGTACGCGCCTTCCAGATACGGTTGGCGGTGAGGACCTCCTCGATCTCGTCGACACGGGTGGAGAACTGGGTCGCCCACTTGAAAATGTCGTCCAGAAGACCGTGGGGCAGGTCAAACGCCACACCACCGGGGCGGACGTAAGCCGCGTGCATACGCGCACCTGAGACACGCTCGTAGAACTCCATGAGCTTCTCACGCTCCTCGAAACCCCACAGGAAGGGCGTCAGCGCACCAACGTCCATGGCGTGCGTGAGGACAGCCATCAAGTGGTTGAGGACACGCGTGATCTCGCCCATGAGGGTACGGATCCACTTGGCACGATCGGGAACCTCGATGTTGAGCAGCTTCTCGACGGCGAGGGTGTACGACAGCTCGTTGGTCACTGGTGTCAGCGGTGGACGAGAAGTGGGAGCGAGGGGAGCCGAGGCGCGAGGAAAGGAGCTGTGAGCCCCGGGGTGTGCCGCAAGAAGCGACCTCGGGACCGCTACTGGATACTGCTCCACACTTCCTCGGCCTTGGCCCGCGCGCGCGCGTACGCACTCATGGAGACGTAGTCGAGACGGTCAAAGTAAGGGAGGGCCTGGGTGTAGTTCTTGTACTCGATCAGCTTCTCGGTGCCGCGGTGGAGGAGACCGATGTGGGGGTCGGCGCGGAGAATCTCCTCTCCGTTGAGCTCGAGGATAAGACGCAGCACACCGTGCGCGGCGGGGTGCTGGGGACCAAAGTTGACTGGGGTTAGCTCTGTGGGCAACAGACGGAGCCGTTTCGGGGCGCGCGCAACACACCAGTGAAGTGACGCATGCCGCCGGCCGTCGTCTTGGGGCCAATCTCCTCGGAGAGAATCTCCTCGGCGCTCATCTCGTGCAGGCTGTCGTTAGTGAGCGGGGGGTGTGTCGGACGCACTCTTCGACCGAAGTAGTCTGGACCGGGGTGAAGTGGCGCTCTCCGTCGGCCTGGTTAACTTGGGCGGCATAGTTGCGGGCGCTCACGCCGAGGGGGCGTAGTGGCCTCGCGGCGGGGGCCTTTGCGAGAAGGGGCCTGAGGGCACGGAACATGGCGAGTGGTGTGCGCGATGAGCGGTGCGATGAGGTCGACGTCCACTGTACGGCTTGAGACTGCTCGTAGTGAAGCCGCTGGTCGGACGGAGGCAGAACTCGGTAGGAGGAGCCACTCCCCCTTCCTCCCACCACATAACCCTCCTGGCCCAACCAGGGTAGAGCCAATCCACCACCTAAACCATACTCACTCGGAGAGATCGGCGTTTCCCCCCGTGGCACCAATGACCTCCACTCACCAGACCTTTTAATCATCATCAATACACAAAGCTCTATGCATATAGATACACAGTTCAAACACGATGCAACCAATCTATAGACGCACAAGGCCCTGGTTCACGCCAACCGTCTCCCTGTCCGACGCCGAAGACAGCCGCGCAGCCTCCTCCTCCCCACTCCGGCGCCACGCCTCCATCTCCCCGCCGAGAACTCGTGCATCGTCGTCATCATCGTCGTCGTTAATCGAGAAGCGCGCGGCGAGGTGATCCTCCTCGTTCGGGTCCTGTCGCAGGTGGTTGTACCCGGCGCGCTGAGACCGGCGTTTCCAGGGCGCGGTCCACGAACGTCGCGGCTGCGCGGAGCCATCAGAAGACGAGATGGGCTGCGGCAAGCGCACGCCGGGCGGGCGGTGGCACTTGGGGAACGGGAAAATGTCCATGCCGCTGCGCTTGAGGTAGAACCGATTGTAGAGGGTGTGTCCGCCGAACCACGTCAGGATGGCGACGGCGACGCTGGCGTTAGTGGCGTTCAATCGGCGACGATCGCGCATGCCGCCGCGCCGTACTCACAATCCGACAAACGCCCAGATGTGCGCGCTCTCGAGGTCCGTCTTGCGGTTGGTGGGGCACGCGACGTGCGTGTGCCAGTCGAAGAAGAAATGGCATGCGTTATCGCCGGCAGGCACGGCTGCCACCAGCCGCGGCTTGCCTGCCTCGAAGTCGGTCTGGCTGCATACAAACTGCTATCAGTTGCGCACGCAAGCGAGACCTACGCGAATGACTGTTGATGCGCGCTCGTTCTCGTTGCCCGGGCACTTTGACCCGTTCTCGTAGATGAGCATGGGCTCGTGGGTGGTCGGGGAGATTGTGAGGTTGGTGGAGAAGACGCTGGGGTTAGTGTGGGCTCGTGAGGTCGTTGCACCGAAGCGCTCGGGAGACTCTGTATGATCTGATCCCACGCAGAAGTCAGCGCGAGAGCGCCGCGAGCTGGACGGTTTCATGAATGTAGCTCGCATCTCCGCACACCTCTCGCACCCCATCTTTCGGCCTACCTCCCACCTTCCTCCGCCCATCCTCCCACTCACCCAAGCGAGAAGTCACCTTGCCCGCGGCCGTTGATGAACCCGCCTACTGTAGACGCATCGTCGACGTTCCACGGCTCGCTCACGACAGCGCGGCACACATTGAGCTTGTATACCAGATTGCCCTGGACGTCGCCGGCGTCCGCCTCGTAGTCGGCCTTTGGTGTACTGAGGGAGTTGAGGTCGTAGAACGTGCCGTCCTCGACGGTGATGGTACACGGCTTGTCTTGAGGCTTGTCGTCTGCCATGTCCGATAAGCTAACAATGGGGAGAAGAGAGGCGTCAACATGATCACATGCATTTGATATGAGCTTTGGTGGCGGTGTATTGCTCGTGCCTAGACTCGTGTCACTGTCGAGAATCACACACAGAAATAAATACACGTCATTTTCTCAGTCTACTTAAGGGCGATATACTAGTATCGTTCTATGCATCTACTCTAACTACTACAGTAGCCCGGTTCTAGCTCCACCAATCCCAGGGGCTAAACCCAACAGATTAAGAGTCATCTAGTCTACCGACTGAGTAACAGCGCAGCGCCGCAGACGAGCGGCGCACCTTCAAGACGCCTCCCAAGGAGGCGGCGGCACCACCAGAGGGCCGCAAACTCCGAAGCGACAAAGGCGAGCTTCAACCTGCAGTCGACGACCCGGACCAGCACGCATGGCGCCAAGCCAGCTACTCTCAAGGAGCCGCTGAAGTCGGGCACGTCTCCACACAGACGTCTCCGCAGACCGTCGAACAAGCGCCGCTTACGCCGGCGCCCCTCAGTCTCACCGCTCCACACGAAAGCACCGCGTCATCCGCTAGTTCGTCTGCAGAAGCTGAGTCAACTCCGTCGCCTTCTCCAACTCGCACCCACACACGGCGTGAGAAAGCACATCTAGGAAGTGCACCTCCACTTACCACTTCGCAACAACACAAAGCCTCCGGAAGTGTGCTTCCATCGGCCTCCACCTTCCCACGGTCAATTCCAAACTTCCCACACTCCGACTTACTCACCATGTCTGAGTCTCAACTACTCAAACCATCTGAGATCAAGGCAAACGTTCCGAAGCTCAAGAACCATGGAAACTTTCACCAATGGAACCTCAAGCTCAGGTCCCAGCTGCGCATCTGTGGTATCATCAACTATCTCCATGAGGAGACACGCCCCGTCGAGCCGCATCGCATCACCAACATAAGCAACCTAGCAGACTCCCTCAAGGCCGCTCTCGCACACCACGATGATGAAATCGACGCCGAGTCTCCGCCCAAAGTCCTTGACTTCAAGAGCGGCGAATCCTCCGAGCCCATCGGCGTGCGCATGCTATCCACTGACGAGCTCCGCCAGTGGCAGTACTGGGCAACCCGGGAGTCGCGCACCCGTTCCGCTCTCGAAGACACGCTTGATGATTCCATCGCTCAGCTTTACAACTACCACAAAAGTGCACACGAAATGTACGCCGCCATCTGCGATATCTATCGTCCTACGGATGACACCCAGCTTGCAGACCAGTACATCCGTCAGCTCAATGCCCTCAAACTCAAGAAAGACGGCAAGAGCAAAGATCTACTTAAGCACCTTACAGCCTTTAACGAGCTCAACTCCAAGATCATCACGTACGGGACGCGTTTATCCGACGTCGAGCTCGTTCGTCTATTCACGGGCAGCCTCACCGTTACCGAACGTCTCCACGTTGGAACTGCAGTAAACGCCAACGCAGAACGCACCTTCAAGGTGTGGCAGCGCGAATTCGCAAATTACGTGCGTCTCTTGCAGCTCGACGAGCCCGTCACCATCAAGCCCACAGGATCGAGTGTCATTTCAGCCACAATTGATACATCTCAACCTGCCAAGCCCACTCGAGGTGACCGCAACCGACGCGGTCGTGGAAATTCAACTGCAACTTCCAACCGCAACGCCACTGGGGGCAACGGCGATCGAAAGACGGCTCCCAAGACATACAATGAAGACCAGATCAAGCAGCTAGAAGCCAACGGAAACTGGTGCAAGATTCATGAACGTCCAGGACACAGTACGAAGGACTGCGGTGCACTCAAGTTTTCCTCCAAGATCCTCGAGTATTCAAAGCTCGAACCACGTGACAATATGTCTACATCGTCGCCAAAGAACAAGACCGGTCCCAACGGCAAAGTTGGGCTTTCCGCCGCAATTTGCATGTCCACCACATCGACAAATCCGTTCCAGGACCCCACGGTACTACGTTTCCTTATCGACAATGGTTCGGATATTCATCTCGCAGGCTCTGTGAAGCACCTCATCAACGTGCGCAAACTCAGTGAGCAGAAGCGAGTTGGCCTCGGTTTTACCAACAATTTCATCACCATTACGCATATTGGCGACATGCCGCTCAAGCTCGAGCATGGTACCATCACCTTCCATGACGTACACGTCTCCAGCGACACGTACGGTCGCATCTTATCGCAGAGACAGCTCGTCGAAGAAGGCTGGACCGTCGACACTGACGACGGCATGTACATGAAGAACAAAATTGCCCATCTCACACTTGAGAAACTACCAGCACACCCACGCCACACCTTCCTCTCGTTCGACATCGACACAGACGTCACTGACGTTACGACGTTGGAGGAGGAAGAAGAAGACGAGAATGACAACATTATTGTGTCTCATGTCACCGCCACATCCACTGCCACAATCGCCGCCACAATCGCGCCCATCACGCTTACTCGACCAGACGGCATCAAGCTCGTCGACATTCACTATCGCCTAGGCCACCTCTCGCGCACCAAGATGCTTGAGCTCATCAACAAGGGCCTCGTCGACGGCGTCACCAAGGAAGACGTCAAAGATGATAAGTGGAAGACTATCGATTGCCCACACTGCGCACTGTTCAAGACAGCAGCTCTACCTCGCACAGGCCCGTCTCCTCGCGGAAACGCATGGGGCGAGATGGTACACTGCGATATCAAAGGGCCCATCAATCCCGTCAGCTTCGATGACCAGAAGTACCTCTGTTCCATCATCAGCAACGTCGCATGCCATCGTGAGTTCCACCCAATAAAAACGAAGGCTATGGCAGGACCAGTTCTATGGCAGTACATCAAGGTCCTACAGACTATGACGGGTCTTACGGTCAAGATCGTTCGTACCGACGGAGGAGGCGAATTCAATTCCCTTGAGATGCGCCGTTTCTACGCCGACATGGGAATTCAACACCACGTCTCGCCGCCAAGTGACCCAGCCCTCAACGGTCCGATTGAGCGCTTCAATCGCACCGCCGCTGAACACCAGACGGCAATCCTCAATGCCTCCAACATGGACGCCAAATACTGGTCGTACAGCGCCGTTTATACGTCGAACATCCTCAATATGACAACGTTTCTTGACGACGGGCGTACTGCGTGTGAGGCGTTCAACGGGCGGCCACCGAACCTCGCCAACATCCGCCCATTCGGCGAACGTGTACACATATGAATGCGCCTACTCAAGAAGGATGATGACAACTTCACATTTGAACGTTTTCGATCATTACCAGGACGTGTTCTATCCCGAGAACCGTGTTTCAGCACCTGGTGGGTGTTGCTCAACAACGACACAATCACACTAGGCCGAGACCTCTACCAATTCAACCCGGTAGACCGCTCGCAACCCATGGTACCATTTCCAGACGATTACCATGACACACAGACGGATCCCGACGTCGACCTCACCGGTATCACAGGTGACGAAGCCAATGAAGACACTGTCGAGGACGAGGAGGAGCGAGTCATACAGATCCGACAACAAATCGAACATGTGCGACCGGAGCGGGAACAACAGCGTGCAGAAGACTCTGCAGGTGCCACACCCCTCGGCGACACCATCGCCACATTTGTTGTTCTCGACGCTTTCCAAGACGAGGAAGGAGATTACAGCATCGTCACTTTCGAAGAACTCGGCGTCAACAACGTCAATGACATCATCGCAACCGTGCACCCGATCTCCGTCACCGACGCTGACGACAACCTCGAACCCGTCTCCGTCGCTGAAGCCATGGCGGGCCCCGACGCCGAGAAATGGTGTGACGCTATGCGCCGTGAGATCGAGCAGTTCAACAACAAGAATACCTGGGTCGAGACGACACTTCCAGACGGGCGTCGCGCTATCACTGCAAAGTGGGTGTTCAAACGCAAACGTGACGCCGACGGCAACATCACCAAGTTCAAGGCACGTCTAGTAGCCCGTGGGTTCACCCAGATCCACGGCGTCGACTACGACGAAACTTACGCACCTGTCGCCCGCATGAGCAGCCTACGTCTGTTATTCACCATAGCAGCCATCTATGATCTCGAACTAGGACAAATCGACGTCGAAGGAGTGTACCTCAATGGCGTCATCGAAGAGGAAATCTATCTCAACACACCACCCGGCGTACGGCTCTCAGACCCGAACGCAGACGTCTTTCGCATCACTGGATCGCTGTATGGGCTCAAGCAGTCTGGACGTGTCTGGTGGATCGAGCTGAACACCCGTCTCACCACCATGGGCTTCCAACGTTGCCCAGATGAGTGGGGGCTCTACTGCCACAACAACAATGGCACACGAGCGTACATTTCTGCGTATGTTGATGACATCATCTGCGCCACAAGTACCAAAGAAGAATTCAACAACATCAAGACGGAAATGCGCAATCACTGGACTATCACCGACTTAGGCGAGCCGCAGTACATCCTCGGCGTGCGAGTCGACCGCGATCGTCTACTGCGCACCATCACGCTGTCGCAACCTACTTACGTTGAAAGCGTTTCCGAACGTTTCAACATCTCCACCCGCGGTGCAGGTCGCAGCGCACCACTTCCCGTCGGCAGCAAGACGTATGGGGAGCTCCTCGCCGACGCCGACACCACCGACGAGCTCACGGCAGAACGCCGCACATACTATCAAGAAATCGTCGGCACCATACAGTGGATAGCCGGCGCCACACGCCCCGATATGGCATTCTCAGCCAGTTTCCTCGGGCGTGCAAGAAACGCACCCACAGAACGCACACTCGCTCTTGCCGAACGCGCGTTAAGCTATCTCGCCCACACCAAGACGACCAGTATCACTCTCGGTGGCAAGACGACGCCGCTTGAAGGGTACGCCGACGCCGACCATGCCTCATGTCTCCAAACATGCCGTTCAACCACCGGAATCGTCGCCTACTTCCATGACTCACCCGTCACCTGGTCCTAGCGCTGCCAAGCTACCGTCTCACAGTCCAGCGCCGAAGCCGAATTCATCGCCGCCTCCGAGGGCGCACGTGAGGCGATCTGGTTACGCCGAGTTCTAGATCATCTAGGATTCCCGCAACAAGGCCCGACGCCGCTCTACATCGACAACGAAGCCGCTATCAAGCTCGGAGACCACCCCACGGCATTCCCACTCAACAAACATATTGATATTCGCAAACACATGCTGCGGGAATACGTTTCCGAGCGATACATCAAACTCCGCTCCATCAAGACTTCCAAGCAGCGCGCCGACGTTCTAACTAAGCCTCTTGCAGGGCCTAGCCACCAGATTGCATGCACCCATCTACGTCTCACACAGATACTGTAATATTCTCAGAAATACGCTTTTGTCACATAAAACTCACCGTCAAGCGTACGGGGAGTGTCGAGAATCACACACAGAAATAAATACACGTCATTTTCTCAGTCTACTTAAGGGCGATATACTAGTATCGTTCTATGCATCTACTCTAACTACTACAGTAGCCCGGTTCTAGCTCCACCAATCCCAGGGGCTAAACCCAACAGTCACACGTGTCCTTCACGTGGCGTCTAAATGGTATGGTCGTCAAAATCCAAACTATTTGAGTGACGTCAATTCAATGTTTTGCCCGAAATGGAAAAATGGAGACGGCATGTTGGACATGGTGGAGCGGTTGGGTTTCCGGGTGTTTGCCTCTTCTGGGGGGGTTCAGCAGCGTCGTCGCCGGTTATGGGCTCCCTCGTTCAGCCATCCTCCCTCTACCTTCCCACCCTCCCTGCCGAGCCGTAGCGGAGTGGCGCAGTGGTAATGAGGCGTCAGCACGTCAGCACCTCAGATGTTCGAGTCAGACTGATAAACCACGGCTACATGGCTGACGTCGGCTCTTCCCACCTAACACTGACCATGTCGACATCTCTTCCAGACGAGCTACCACACCCCCGCGATCCTGAACTCGAAGCGCTAGCCCTCTCCGCTGTGCGACTATACAATGTCGCTAGGAAGACGCGTGTAGACGAGTCGGGGGAGGGCGAAGCGTGGCTCGCGGTTGACAATGTGTGTTTCACCCTCGCGGTGTTGTACAACGCATGGCTCGAGTGGGTATCGATATCGACCTCTATGCTCTAATCCGCTGGGGCGCTGACACCAGGATGAGATCCGGACCTACCCGCCTCCCGCGCTGGGAAGAGGCGACGGCCAAGATCGCCCGCTCCACCCGCGTAGCGTACGACACGCACGTCCTTACAATGTTTGAGCCAGAGGGCTCGACGCTCCTCCGCCCCTCCTTCGGTGTAGGCTACGGATATGGAGCCCGACATGTCCCGCCCCCAAGGGAAGACGTACATGCGTATGTGGAGGAGGTCATGGAATGGTGGTGGCTAGGCCATCTGCGCTCTCTAGCACAAACAAGGTTGCCGAAGGGGTACGCCGCCGTGCTGGACCGCGTCCCCATCTTGCGGCGGGTTTCGAGTTCGGCCACTCCTCCCATCTCTCCATCCGATTCTCCACCGCTCGTACCGCAAGATCTGCTCCTACGCGAACCGAGACAGGCCAACACCCTCCCCCTCGATACCGCTTACGCCCACAAGTCGCTGCATGTGGTCATGGGATGGCGGGCAAATGCCCAGATCGGCGTTCTAGGGCTTTATGTCGAGCGGGGGAGGTGGGTGTGGTACTCTGACTTCAGGGGGAGCGAGGTTGTAAGTAAAGTGCTTGCTGAGGCGGGGATCTCGCCACTCCTCAGCCAGACTTTGTTGCCCGGATCACTCCGCGGCAATGAGTGGGAATAGTTGAGACAGGGGAGCGTGAGGCAAATCATAGCGTAGGTCTTGTTGTATACGTCTTTCTTTGTATCTTGATATCGCTGTCTAGCCATGTTCATGTTTGTTGTATTATCTTGCTGGTCGTCAACAACGGGGTCAACCATATCTCATTTCCGTTTTCACCCAGTTAGGGGGCGCCTCGCGTATACCCCGACACAGATGAGGGAGACTCTACTGTCAATCTTTGCATGCATCGTCTTCCATGCGTCGCTTCTCCTTCCCTCTCACCCTTCTATTACTGAACGGCCTCCTCCACCTCCACCCCGGAAGCATTTCTCCGTTTCACCCTCCACTTCCTCCACTTTCCCTCCTCCTCCGCTTCTCCTTTCCCCATCTCACTCAAAATGGCCTCCATCTTCCGTGTCGCCCGCTTCGCTGTCCGCGCCGAACTCCCTGCCGTTCCCTGCTTCAGCCGCAGGCTGCACGTCAGCGCGCGCCGCTTCGCGTCCGAGGACCCGTTTGCGCAGGACCCGCGGATTGTCGAGCTCCGTAACAAGATCCAGGCGCATGAGGGTGCCAAGCAGGCTATCATGCGGCTCGGGCAGCTGATGCAGGACAAGGGTGAGTGTTGGCAAAGAGAGGGGGAAGGAGGGGAAAGTGAGGGGGGGGGGAGAGGTTGGGTGAGGAGAGAGGGGTTGGTAATTCGGACTGGAGCTGAGAGCGAGGGAGGACACGTAATGGTCTTGCGATACGGCGAGAAGCAGGATGGCGAGATGGAGGCCCGGAGGTCTTTGGACGGTGCCGAGATGATCGCTGCATCTCGAGTTTTCTCCATGGGTTTGGCGTCGGCATCTAGGGGGGGTCCGCGGCTGGGTGGTGATGGTCTTGCCTTGCGCCTGCACGGACGGATACTCCTTGCTCAACGTCGTTTCTCTCACTCGTCGTCCATGTGAGCGTCGCTTGATCACATTACTATATGAGATTTGCCACCTATGGCGACAGAATCAGCGTCCGGTCTCTGCTTAAGCTTCCTCCCGTCTTCCCGCACAGATGGAGCACTGCCCTCTGCCCTCCCATTCAGCTCATCTGAACAATGCTGACCCCAGGCGTCGACCTCTCCAAGCCCCCCTCGACGATGCAGGTCATGAAGCTCGGCATGGACCCGGACATCCGCGAGGCTGGCCAGAACGTGCGCCCTCTCATGGCATTGCTAACCACAGCTCATGGTGCAGCTCAAGGAGGCCGGCGTTGACATCAACCCCGAGACTGCGTCGCAGATCTTCCAGAACGTGGTCAAGGACGAGGTCGAGCCAAAGGACAAGTAGTTAGCATCTGCACTGTATCGTTTTCTGCTGTGCATCTGGGAATTACGCAGGTGTTTGAAGGCACGAGGAGAAGTGGGAAGAGTGGGGCAGATAAGGGAGCTGGGCCGGAGTGGAGGTCAACCAAATGAGCCGGTATACCAGCCTACGTTTGTTTACGCGTGCAGAGCAGTACAGCGGTTGACAACATCCACCACCCATCACACAATGGCGACCCCGGCCCTCGTCCTCGATGCACTGCGCGAACATCTCGAACCCACACTCCTGACTAAGCGCCTCCCCTCCGTCCTCCAGCTCGCCGCTCACCTAACCCTCGTCCGCCAGAGGATAACCCACGAAGCGAGCATGCTCGAAGCGGCCCTGGCCGACGTGGACGTAGACCAAACCGGCATGGAAACACTACACCGCCTATCAGTGGCGGACGGGGACGCCCTCTTCGAGATCAGCCTAGACATGCGGCGCGAGGTGAGTCTATACTGAGTCAGCTGACGGAAGCAACTCCTCTCGGCGCTCGCGGCGGGAAAGGTGGCTACGGTTGAGGGGCTGGTGGAACAGTACCTTCCTCAAGTGGAGACGACCGATTCGCACAAGCACATCTACGTTCGCGCTATGGAGGCGCATCAAGTCTCCGTCATGGCGGAGGTGCGAAAGGAAGTTCTGGAGTTAGTCCAGGCTACTAAAGCGTACGTCTTTGCAAGAGAGGGCTGATCGTAGTGGTCAGAAGCCACAGATACTGCTTGGGCAGACGCTGAATGAGCTTGGAGTGGAGATGATGGGCGTTGCTCGGAGTGTGGTGGAGGATGCCGAGGCTTTCATGGCCCTCTTCCCGGGAGAGAGGAGACGGGTGAGTCAAGGGTTGACTTGTGGCGCGTGTGCTGACTATAGGAATCTCTGCCCATGCCGCGCAGGGATATCCCTCGCAGACACGCGCCGCGGATGACCATGCCTGCACCCGCGTCGACTTTCGACTAGGTTGAGAGGTTATTACGAGACCACAGCATGTTGTATGTACGTCATTACTCTTCTGTGCTTTTGCGTAGCACTCTGACCCCCCTTACTTCAGTTGCAGGCCCTCCTCTTAGACCCGCTCATGCGCTGGCTGACTAAGCTGCTAACATCCATTTCCAGTTGCTTGAGAGTATTCTCGGCTACTGGAATGACTGACAGTACCTTGCGACGGCCTAGTGACAGCCGGGGTGCTTGTGATGAGAGGCAAGGGAGTGTGGCCAGCGGCCAGCAACCATCGTCCAAGGTCATCTGATCCTCTGGGTGGCGGACCAGCATCTGTCAAAACACCTGAATGCATCCATCCACAACAATAGACATGTGCCTCAACAACGCCTGGAGCGACGATGCTAGGAAGGTTAGAAGCTAGCACTAAACTAGTGACGCCAAACGAGTGGAGCCGCCTAGAAGGCCGCCGACACCGCCGGGCTGTCCGCCAGTCATTTGCCTCAAACAATGCAGTCGGTTATAAAAGAAGGGCCAGGGGGGTAGTCGTGTATTAGAGAGGGAAGGCGAGGCTAACTAACTATTACGGGGGAAGTCGTGCGCGCTTACAGCAGAGGACCGCCAATAGTGCCGTGGGAACCACCGAGGAGCGAAGTGCCGAGAGCGTTCGAGAGGGTGTCGGGAAGAGAGCCCAGCACCTGGTCGATAACTGACTGGTCGAGACCCTGGAAGGCCGCAGCGTCTTCAGCCGAGATCGGAGTGCCTGGGTTTCAGTTCTTTAAGACACGCAGGTGGACATACCGGCTGCGAGAGAGAAGAGGATGCGGCGAATAAGCTCAACGACCTGGGCAGGGAGGCCGAGAGAGTCGACGCTGCCAAGATCAGGGAGGCCGCCAGTCGAAACGGTGGTGCCAACGGTCGTGCCGTCAGTCGTGCCCGGGCCACCGAGAAGGCCGCCAGGGGGGCCACCAAACAGGCCACCAGTCGAGCCACCAGTCGAGCCACCAAGCAGGCCGCCGAGGCCGCCCGACTGGCCGCCAGTGGCGCCGGTCTCGCCAGAGTTGAGGTCGAGGCCGCCGCCCTGGATGTCAGTCTGTGCTCTAGTACCTTGATCAAAAGCTCATAAATCAAGAGCCACGAACATGAAAGTCACGAAGCGCCCAGTCACAGCCCTCTCGAGTGTGATCGAAGCCAGGACCCCGATGCGGACACACCAGAGGGAGCACGAGGGGTAATGAAGGAAGGTGGTTCAAAGGAGGGTGGTTCAAAGCAGGAAGTGTAACTCACAAGGCTGGGGAGCATCTCAAAGATGAGGAAGATCAAGTTGTTGGCTCCGGGCATGCCCATGGTGCCGGCAACGATGACGGGCTTAATGAGCTTGGGAAGACGAATGAGGAAGTCGCTGGGGAGCGAGAGAAGCTTGAGCGTGGCAGCGGGGATGTTTTTACCCTGCATGATGTCCATGATGGCATTGACGGCGACGCTAACGTCATCGGTGGTGATGCCAGTGACACCGCTGAGCTGGTGCTGAATCTCCTTGAAAAGGCCGTCCCAGTCCACGTTGCCGACGCTGGAGTCAGAGAAGGCCGTGGGGAGAGATTGATGATGCTAAGAGAGGAAAGGTACACACACAGGCACGCCGGGCTCCGCGAGCTGGCGCTCGACAGCCTTGGGGACAGTGCCGGCGTCACGGACGAGGCTGTCAACGTTCACGGCGGCGACCCCGAGATTGACCTTGAGGGGAGTGGCGACTGCGAAGGCGGCGAGAGCCGTCACGGCCGCAAGGGAGAACGAACGCATTGTGAGGCGAGGGAAGGAGTTATACGAAGTCAAGTTAAAGAATGTGGGGACGGAGTGGCCACAGAGAGAGTGAGCGGATGAGGGATGAGTGATGAAGAGGTGGGATGAAGAAAAGGTAGAAGAGGAGAGTGGTAGGTATTATATAGACGTCTGCGGAGGAGGGCGGCCGCTGAGAGCCGACGTGTCAAGGGTTGTGGATTGAGAGGGAGTAGAGGAAATATGTGTGGCACATTGAAGATCGAGGACAAATGTCGATCCATAACTGGGTACGAAGTGAGAAACTAGTCCCTGTAGGTTGCGTCGCCGCCGCGCCTATGTCAATCATAAGGAGAGGCGATACCCGTGATGCCAAGAAGTCTAGGCTTGAAGGCGAGCAGGCACCAGAATGATGTACAGATCAAGGTTGAGTGCGAAGTGGGAATTGTTCAAATGGTCAGCTTGTCAGGATTGCCTAGAGCGTCTGTATGTAATCTGATTTACCTATGTACGGTTGAAGATTGTTAATAACTGCGCTTAAATGAGAGCTCGAGCGCGCTAGTTGAATAGATGATCCCTGTAAGTTGAGGATTGAAGCAGATTAGAATGGAGACTAGGTACACTGGTGCCACACTCCTCAGGTTATAATAATTCAATATATCTCGGGGAAAGTGATATGACCGCTAACTAAAATGAGATTTACCACATTTTAACTAATGGCTGGTAATCAAATCACAATGCCAGCTAAGATTTAGGAGGTTGCGGCCCGCAAGGTGAGGACGGCGATCCTGACGATCAACATTTGTACTGTTTATGTTTCATTTGATCATTTGATCATTCAATAGACAGGCACTTGTTTCAATTCACTACATTTTTTCCTCTTACATATAGCTTATCACGTGTAACCGCTTGTTCCACCCCCCGCCCAGCCCACCCAACCTCATATAACTAAGCAAGTTGGAGTACTCAGAGGACTCCGCCAAGCAGCCCACCGACGGGGCCAGTCTTGCCCCCCAAAATACCGCCACTGGTGTTGTTGACCGAACCGAGGAGACCGCTACTGCCAGTGAGGAGGAGAAGCTGGAGGATAACAAGGAGGGGTGCGAGGATGGGTCCGAGACCCGGAACCTGCCAAATGACGGTGTTGAGGGCGCCAATAACGCTCGATAGTCCCTGCGAGGGGAGGGACTGGAGCTGGCCGAGGGCGGCGCTTCCGAGTCCATTGCCGTTGAGGAGGTTGCGGACGAGGTTGCCGACAATGTCGCGGCTTCCCTCTCCCAGACCGGTGTTCTTAAGGGCATTTGAAACCCTGGTGATCACGTCGTCGACATTAATGCCAGAGAGAGCGCGCGCGTCCAGGCCACGGCCGCCAAGGAGACCACCAAGACCACCGGTTAGGCCGCCGAGAAGGCCGAGGCCACCCCCGAGTGTCTGGAGGAGGGCAAGGAGCATGTAGACGATCTGGTTGATGCCTGGGATGCCCATGGTTGCGGGGATGAGGATGGGCGCAAGGATCTGAGGGAGCTCGATGAGGACAGAGGAGGGGATGGAGAGCAGCTTGCCGACCACGCTGCTGTCCAAGCCACGCCCTTGGAGGATCCCGGTGACCACGCTGACGAGGGTCTTGACTTGGTCTCCCGTGAGGCCGGCAGTTTGCTGGAGGGCCTTGGTCACCCGATCGACAACTGCGTTGAAGTCGATATTGCCGAGGCCTGGAGTGAGTGTGTGGGAAGGTGTGTGCTTACCTCCAGGCGAGAACTGTCGGTCGTCAACGGAGATAACTTCGGGTTGGGCGTCGTGGACTCCTAAAGCATCTTCGGAACGAGCGACAGCAAGGGACTGGTCTGGGAAAGTGGCCAGGGGGGCGGCAAGAGCTACGCAGCTGATGACCGCAAATACGAGTGTGGGGCGCATTGTGTGTGAGTGAGTCTGTGTGTCTTTGTGTGTCACTGGAGTACGAGGCCTGGGTAGCAGAGCTGTGAGTAGATACGCAAGATCAGACACAGCGGGAGCCGTTTATATCTCTCTTGCAGACCAGACTCATGATATGTTAGAGCGTAAGCTGGTCAGCAGTAATCAGTCATGAAGATGATCGCGCTGGCGATCGTCTGAATTGCCTTCCAGAACCCCACTCATCGGCTCGGCTCATATCGAGCCCTCAAGCCACCAAGTTTGGCTGGCTCCTCAACGGCGTCTCCATGCGAAGCCATGCCAAACCTATTTCTGTGGTTTCCATCAATCTGTTGAGGAGCCGGTCGAGGGTCATGCTAGCGGTGTGTTGGTGTAGACCGCTTTGAATGGTTTAATGATCGGTATTGGAATCGTTTGAAAGAGGTTCAAACACCGTCAGATTCGACGCGTCCCGCTCCGGAATGGATCTGTTGCCCAAAAGATGGCAGGTAAGAGTAAGGAGTGAGGTTCTGGACTTCCATCAGGGTTGTGTCACATGGTGGTCTCACATTGAGCCGGTCATGACAAGAACGACCAGCACGACAAGAACGACCAGCCTATTGAGCCGTTATCATCACAGTCCGAACTCGTCCCTCATTCTTCGGGCAGGCCGTACTCTCGAGGTACTAGTTGGTCGACTAGTTCTCCTGCAGCCTGTGACATACGAGGTGGTGGTAACAGCCAACGTCCTCACCATCGTGGCAACATCTGAACATTGCGAACGAATGCTATCCACATTCCGCAACTTGTCTCGTCCTCATTGCATGGCCAGAACAAATACCGATCCTATTCTAGAAGCTCGGCGCACTCGTCATCATCGACCGCTTCGTTACGGACCGGTACATTATCAGCTGCCGTCAAGTGGGCAACGTCAATTCCATCCCCCCACTCCAGCACATTGGCTCATTCCACAGCCGTATCCCAGAATCCAGAATCTGGGATTAATAACCCACCATTCAGGTTGCAGCCGATCTAATTCATCATTCGCAGACATGGTATTTAACCTACGGACCCGAGAGTCTGTCACCAGGATCACCATTCCGAGGTTATGGTTCGCCGTCGGCCTCTCGGACGCGACGAACCCGGATGGTGGATCTCGATCGTGACGGTGTTCAGGAGGTCGAACGTTCATCAACTCGGTTACAGGTGGAACTGGCGTTGAAGATGTGCGAGATTCATTACTGCGTTGAGGGTGTTCAATTCACCATCCTCTTTCTCCAATTCTCCAAACACCCGGAAGGTACGATCTCAGACAGCGGTCCACTGAGCAAATGTGGCTGTCGTTGGGCTCGGGCGGGGCTTCAGCGACTTACGGGCTGAGAGGTGAGAGGTTGGTATCGCACGTGGTTGTCGAGGAGGTATCCTGTAGCCTGGCTTTCCCACCAAGTTGGATACCTGAGTCAGCAATCGTGGGCGCTCCGGTTGTTGCTGGTGTCCAACCAGCCGAACCGCCGGTCGAGACCTGTGCCAGTTGCCAAAACTCAAGCGTTCTACGGGCATCGACAGGCGCTCCTTGGAGCTGAATGTAGGAAGGGACCGCATGGTCCTGGGCATGTAGAACTGCTCACTCAAATCAACCCCATCCACTCGGGTACCCGGGACGTCAGTATTGACTCCAGTGGGTTGATCGCGATAGCCCCACTGCTAGGTGCCGCCCACCCCAAGCCAAACTCTGCTAAGAATCAAGATGGCATGTGATTGGATAAAATAGGTGAGAAAGGTTCGACTGACCGCTCCAGGCGGCAGTGGCAAAGAAGCTACAGTTGGCGCTCGACAGGCTACAATAATGACTAATGGAAACGGCGCCTCTTGCGGCTGCAGCGCTTAGGTATGTCGCTGGGACCCGCGGTTGCGCCGCTAGGGTCTGTCGGTGCGCCGCTTGGACCCGTAGCCGCCCTTGGGCCCGCTGATGCGCTGCTGGAACCGGTTAATTCGTCGCTCGGAGCAGCTACCAACGCGTTGCCCAAGTCGGGTGGGCTGCCAGCCGCAGGCTGGACCTCTTCCGACGACGGCGCGCTCCCCTCGGGCGGTGACGCGCTCCCAATCGGCGCTGTTGCGTTTCCCGCCGACGACTCAGCCTGCGTCGAATTGGCCTCCGGCAATGTCGAGTTGGCCACTGCCAGCTTCGAGGTGCCACCGGACAGCGTCGAGTCGTCAGGCGGACCGCAGGGCAGGTACATGGGTTCACGGCAACGGTAAGTCTCCTTGAACAGCCCTCCCGAGCCGGTAGTGTCAACGTTCTTGAGGCGGTTCTCGCCCGGGTCCCTCGCGGTGTACCCCTTTCCGATGCGTTCGCGACCATACACCTGGCAATCGGCGTTGAGGTCACTAGGCGACATGGCGGCCGCATCGACGGCCTCCTGCGTGCCGACCATCACATGGGGGACCTTGGTCGTCTCGTCGGTGCGCACAGCCCACTCGACGTACTTGGGGACAGGTTTATTTGGTGGGGCGCCGATCGGCGAGGGTAGATTGGTGAGATTAGACGTGTCGACGCCGGGGAGCACGACCGGGATGTTGTTGGTGACTGAGCCGGCACCCTCGTAGTGTGGGATACGGAACATGAGGTTCGGAGAGGTCCATCCTGGCTGCTTGAACCATGGGCAGTCTGCGGGAGAGTTGGGCTTACGCGTCGGTCCGTCCCAGTCCCAGCGCGGGTTGCAGCCGGGGAGATGCTCGATCGGTCCTGAGAAACCTACATCCTCGGCAGGGATCTGGCCCTGGTAACGACATTGCCGCTCGTTCTCGGTTGCATTGAGGGAGGGTACGAAGGGGGCGCAGCTGCCGATGTCGTGGCCCGTGTCAAAGCACTCTTCCACGGCCGCCTGGAGCGTCTCGGTCTTCCACCCGTTGACAAAGTCGGCGTGGAAGGTGACACCGGTGGTGTCGCCGTTCGAGAGGATAAAGTTGGGCCCGGACTTGTTCCATTGGGCCTTCATCTCGGGGCTAATGCAGTAGAAGTTTTCGAGGAAGATGCGCGGGTAGAGAATCGGGTGGGACTCGGGACACTTGCCGCCAAGGTTATTGGTCTCCCAGTTTCCGCCACCGTCGATACCCCACGACATGTGAGAGAAGTGGTCGTCCGAGTCGAGGGCTTGGTCGGCACGCCCGCAGAATGGGAACCCAATGTTCATGTGAATGTAGTCGCCTGGCGGCGGGTCAGGGTACGTCGTCCCGTTGGGCAGGTACTGGTGATTGTAGGGAATTTCGGGATTGTATGGGGACATGTTGACGTCGAAGCCTTGCGCAGCGATATGCCCCGGATCGCGCCTCATCGCGAGACCAGAGATCATGCGCAGGCCTGGAGGAAACGCGTGTGTCTTCTGAACTCCTGTCTGGAACATGTAGTAGATCTTGAGTGCGTGCGGGAGCAGGGTGTATGTCCCATTGGCGTTGATCCAGTACAGTGACGGTGCCCAGTAATTGGACTTGTCATCGCCGATCTGAACGGTCGTGCATTCTGTAGCCAGCTGTTCCTCGGGAGTGTTCAACCCCGCTGATGTCAGCTTCGGTGCCTCGACCGGACCAACTTACCGTTGAAGTTGGATGCGCCGACAATCTTGTGCACGTGACCAGAAATAGCTCCAGGATTCGCGATGGGGTCCATGCGCGACACCGTCAAGGTGCCGGGAACGTTGACGACAAACGTACCAGACTTTGCGGTAGCGCCGCCAGCGGACATGAGCGCGAGTAAAACTAGGCCCAAGTTGAACATATTGCGTGTTGTTGAAGTGATCAGAGGCGAACGTTGCTCTTTTATATCCTTAAATTCGTTAGACTGTAGCACTCTCCCACTCCGAAAACATCGGAACGGATGGAAGGGAAGCTAGGAGTATTCCCTGATATGCATAGGAGAATACGTTTGAAGATTATGGTTTGAACACGTCACAATTAAGGAGTCTAGTTTCATCCTGTTCCGTTTCACGCGAGTAGGTGACTAGCTGCAAGTAGGTTGGTTTTTTGACGCGTTCCCGTTGGCATGCGTTCCAAACCGTGTTCTTGTTAGCAATCCGTCAAGCACGGACGTGCCAAGCCCATTCCTGTGGCAGTGTCTGTTCTGTAGGTCGCTACTGTTTCATGCAGCTGCACTGTGTCCTCGGGAGTTTCCAGACTGTCTGTGGAGTGACCTGTCAACCAGGACTAGATGCCCCATCGGGAACGGAAGATGTCATGTGGCGCCGACGTCGAGTAAGCCTGACATCCACATCCACTCCTCTGCACTGCCCCAGTGCCAAGTCAGATGAGCGGCTGTTGCTTGACGCTGTTGCCAGGTGACGCTGCTAACAGCATCCGGAATAGTTGGAAAGTGAAGAAACCCAAACCTTGAGGACTGACACAAAGGCGACGCGGGCTACTCACCACTTGCATGTACATCACCTTCAGACTACGCGCGCCAGCACCACATCATAGTTGAATTTGCCAGGTGACGCTGCTAACGGCATCCGGAATTGTTGGAAAGTGAAGAAACCCAAACTGTAAGGACTGACTCACAGTTGAGGCGGTCTGCTCACCACTTACATGTTGTACATCGCCTTCAGACTACGCTCGCCACCACCTCATCATAGTTGAATTTTTGCCCAGATAGTCGGAGAGGATTAAGCTGGGGCGGTCGATGTTGCACGACTTGGCGTAGATGCGGTACGTGTAAGGACCTATGGACACGTCCTTGTTCTCCTTGAAAACCGAGTTTTGGATGTTGACCTGTGCTCGAGGTCCCTCTGGTGTGACAAGTTCGCCATCGCCCCGTTTCCGTGTACGAGGGGCGGCAGCCCTCGAGCAACGTCTGCGCGCCGTATGTGGGGTTGCTCTTGATCCAGAGATTCGACGCGGCTGTGTTCGTAAACGTGCAACCCGTCCATTTGGCACTGGCAGTGCCACTCGCCTCCATGGTGCGATTCCCGTCACCCTTCACATTATTGACCGTGTCTGAGAACGTGCTGTTTATCCAAGTCGTGGCGCGCGAGGCATTGCGTACATTATCGATTCCCAGTCCATCACTTCCGCCCCATACAGTGCCATTGAATTTGAACGATCGAAGGAGATGGCAGGCGCCTCAATCTTCGCAGAGTACTTCGTCTGCCCGATGAACGCGCAGTCTTCAAACTTGGCCTGGCCCCCGTCGATGGAATAGGAGGCATTGGCGCGGTTCAATGGTGCGAGAAATCCGGGGCCGAAATTGTCGTCAAATATACAAATCTTAAACAGACCGTTGCGTGTCCACTAGTGCCAATCAGACGTTTCAGGATTAGGCTCGATGTCGAGCCCAGCACCAGGGAAAGAGGATACCTTGTCGCGCCTCGTTTTAGGGAAACGCGAGTTTGTAACGGTGAGCCCGTTGCCTCCGATCCACAAGAGTCCCTGCCGACCCGAGCCGTCACAGTGCACATTGTCGATGGTGGTAATCTCCCCAAGCTTGCGCTTCACTTTCTTGTCGCGGATTGTAATACCATCGAGCGGCATACTCTTTGTTGTGATACGCGAAAGTTGAGCTCCGGGGTATGGCTCCAAGACGATAGCCGAGCCGCCGACCTCTCGACCGGTGTCGCCGTATTCGTTGCCTAGCACGAGCTTGTCCTGTAGCGTCACAAAGTTCAAGTCGGTTACGATCATGGGCTCAGTAGCGTCCCAGCTGGCAACTTCCACTGTCGGTAAAGTCGTTCACTTGGCTTGATTAAACTTGAGTAAGCGCATGGACGAGACTTAATGTCCCCAGCGGTAAGTGATAGATGTCACATGCTTCATGAAGCTCACGGGAAGACCTAGGCGCGGCTCAATGGTGGAGTCATGCAGCATACGGCATGTCAACGATGGGTGGAACCGCCGCCGGTTCCAGCCGGAACTAGATTAAGCTTGTTGGTCATATGCGTCAACATTGCGCAGACGAGGCACGAGGGCAACAGGCATGACGTTGACCAGTAAGCCAGAGGCCGCCCAGACCGTTAGATTGTGTTGGGAGGACGCCCAGAGGTGATCGGCCCAACGCAGCCGGAATTGGAGGGCGGGGGCATGTGAAGGGTGATGCTACACAAGGCGCCAGAATGAGTTGACGGCGACTGGAGTGAATTGAACAACCGAGAGACACGGCGAGACACGGCGACTAGCATGGATCTCCAATCAGAAGGGCACCGCGAGCGATCGGTTGGAACCGAACTGGGCGCAGCTCTTGTGAACCAGGCTGTAGTGCATATTGGCTGTATGCACACACCTCCCCAGGCTCAATCAGAGTGCCAGTGTACCTCTCTCTTCGATACACTGCATGTATTTCAGATGTGAGTCAAGCCTCCACGCGATGGTAACCACACTCCCACTTCATCTTCTCAGACTGGCGTTGCATCTCCCTCCTACCTCCACAGCCTGCTTCATTATTTCAGATCTAGGTGGTCGTCAGCACTCCACCTAATGGCGGAAGGCGTTACACAACATCAATGATGTGCCCCAGCGCCCCGCGCCCAGCCAATTCCAGATTCTGACGCCGTCGACGACCAGCTTGAGAATGGCGCAGGATGACAATGTGTACCACCCTCCTAACTATTACCAGCCGTTACCAGGGATCGGTGCGGCAGCCTGGGGCATCCGAGATGGCCGACTCCACACCTAGTTCTGTCGCTTGCGATGAGTTACTGTGAGAGATTGACGTCGCTCAGACCTGATACGCGTGCTCTCTCAGTTACCTGGCGTCAGTCGTGTCAGTGTTATCAGTTCGAGAAAGCGGGGAATCCTCGGGGATGGTCGTTGAAGGGAGCATGAGATCGTTGGCTGTCGAAAAAACCAAACGCCAAGACGCACGCCATTTCGACTGATAGGGAGGTTAAGACTGTCATTACAGAATTCAGGCACCACATTTAGGATATTTACCCCCGCTAATGGGCCGGTTGTTCGGTTCCCTGCTGGAGCTCTCTGCCAAGACCTCCGTCGAGTTGAGCTGTGAGTCCCTTTGTACTTGTCACTGTGGCCATGCAACCGATGGCGACTGTGGTCACCATCATGGACCATCTACTCGCCATCACTCGGGTGTTATGGGCCGGCGCTGCACTGCAGAGCTGACAGCTAACTGATACGAGTACAAAACTGACAGAGTTCCGAATCTGACTGCCTATTCCCAAACCCCACTCATTCCAACACTCATGTCTTCGGAAAAGATCCACGACCCCGACTACTTCCCCCCTCCTTTTGGCGAGGAGGCGCCTCTCTCACTCAAGCGCGACTGGTCCGACGAGGAGGAAAAGCGGGCCAAGCGCAAGTGCGTCCTCCCACACTCCTACCCTCCCATACCATGTGGCAGCCACTGACACCAGGCTGGACTTTCTTATCATGCCAATTCTGACCCTCGGCTTCTTCTGTCTCCGTGAGTGCTGGACCAGCCGTGTCTCACCCCAGAACTCGACCGCGGGAACATTTCGAACGCGCTCACAGACAACTTTCTCAAGGACATTGGCATCACGCAGAACCAGTTCAATGTCGGGCAGCAGATGCTCTCGCTCGGCATCGTGCTCTTTGAAATACCGAGCAATATGGTGCTCTACCGTGTTGGCCCTGGCAAGTGGCTCACCCTCCAACTTTTCCTCTTCGGCATTGTCTCGACATTCCAGGCCTTCCAGACTGGGTATAGCGCATTCATCCTCACGCGCTTCCTTCTCGGCCTCACCGAGTCCGGCTTCATCCCCGGCGGCCTCTGGACGCTGAGTACGTGGTACACGCGCTCAGAGACGGCCAAGCGTGTCATGTTCTTCTACTTTGGCAACCAGATCGGTCAGGCGAGCTCCAAGCTCCTCGCCTATGGTATTCTCCACATGCGCGGTGTTGGCGACAAGACCGGCTGGTTCTGGCTCTTCGTCCTCATGGGCGGATTCACAATTCTCGGTGGCTTCGTGTTTGGTTTCTGCCTCCCCGACTCGTTTGCCAACCCCCGCTCGACCTTTTTGCCGTGGTACGACGGGTGGTTCACCGAGCGCGAGCTGCATATCCTGCGCGGCCGTGTGCTTCTCGACGACCCATCCAAGGGTAAGAAGAAGAAGAATATCGACATTGGAGCATTCAAGCGGGCATTCTCCA
Organism: Cutaneotrichosporon sp. HIS471; assembly: GCA_030864385.1. Taxonomy (NCBI): domain Eukaryota; kingdom Fungi; phylum Basidiomycota; class Tremellomycetes; order Trichosporonales; family Trichosporonaceae; genus Cutaneotrichosporon; species Cutaneotrichosporon sp. HIS471. The sequence goes on along the minus strand of AP028239.1, from coordinate 3,170,377 downwards.
ACTGGCGTCTTTGGATCCATCTTCTTGTGACCCTGTGCAATAACGGCCCGCAACGTGGATTCGACACCTACTCGCCCTCGATCGTCAACTCGTTTGGCTATGGCCACCTCAAGTCGAACGCTATGGCCTCTGTCGGTTTCTGGATTCAAGTACCCCTCTCCTACCTCTTCTCATACGTGAGCGACCACTTCAATCGCCGTGGCGAGACCGTTCTCGTCGGTCTGAGCTGCCACCTCCTCGGTTACATCTTCAACCTCTCCTTCTCCGGCCGCACAAGCAAGGGTGTACGCTACTTTGGCGTCATCTGGACACAAGCGTTCGGCACTTTCTCGCATCCTCTCAATATCGCGTGGATGAGCCTAACGGCCCGCGACTCGGAGGAACGCGCCCTCGCCATGGCCATGGTCATTATGGGCGCCAACACGGCCGGTATTTACGGAGCCCAGATCTTCCGCTCAGATGACAAGCCGCTATATCGTAGAGCCTTTGGAATCGGGATCGGCGTGCTCACTGTTGGCGTCCTCCTCGCTGCTGTCCGTTATATCGACCACCGCATCACCAAGCGCCGTGCCAAGCAGTCGACCGTGCCGCCTAACGAAACTGTTGTCGGCTCGTTGCCGGGGTCCGAGAAAGACTACGGGTCGACCACGGGCGACTCGCACTCCAAAGTTTAGGAGGTCTCGTGTTAGTGGTAATCGCCGTTGGGTATCTGGATCCAGAACGGGCGTTGTAGACTTCCAGTCATGACATTCTCTTGTGCAGAGTCGCGGGAGTACGTTGAGAGGTGACCCAGGACTAGAACTGGATGGGTCCTTGGCTGACAACTGTCCACACGTGCTGTCCACACATGCCTGCCACACATGCACACAAGGCTGCTCTCGACGACGTCAGTAGTGTCAACAGTGTCACCCACCCACCCTCCCTCAACTTGTCAGAGCTCCTGGTGCGGAATGCACAATTGCCAGACGCCGGACACCCTATTCATTCTCGTCGCAATTACCTCTTCGTCCTCTCATTCTCTCGATTGTATCATTTCTGTTGTCTTGCACGTGATGACACCTTCTACATTTCGGCCGGGCCCTTAGATGCCATCGGGCCTAACTGAAAGTGACATCGGACAACGAGTTGCCGATCGTGCCGAGGTGCCGAGGTTCCCAACGTGCCGGACATGTGCATGTGATGAATTGTTGCGGTTGCACGTTGCACAGATGAGATCCTTGTGATCGGAACGAGTGCCCAAGACTTAACCATGTTGTTTACTCTCTACTCCAAAGCCCAAGGGATGACGAAGACCGATGCTTACATTGGCGCAATCGTAGATAGACACACCTTGGTACCCGTCCGATAGATGAACGTTTCAGCGTCAGCCGGGAAGTGCCTTGCCTTTGGAATGTCGTGGGTTCTGGGGTACCTGAATAAGACGCGTTCTGCTGTGTTAACGTTGGACGCGCCATATTCAATCACCTGGAACAATTACGACATGGTTCGGTTGGTAAATGGGTACATACCCCGAACCCTATCCTATCCAACGATCCAACGAATCAACAAGACGAGGTACCCACTAACCAAGGTACTGTATACATGTACAGTGCCAAGATATGTCCTCTGTGTCACAAAGGGTACGGCAAATGCTCAAACACCAAACATTTACCCAAGTCAAGTTGATGGCGTCTCTTACTGTCATCGTCTCCCCGAGGTTTGCGGACCGGGGTTTAAAAAAAAACTACTCTCAATCCGTTGCTCCGCCGATGCCCGTTGAGATAGCGAGATAGCTGGTCCAGGCCAGAGTAACGAGTAGCGAGCGCCTATCCCCGTTTATCAGCTCCCCATGTTCTGGACTGGCACGTTGGCACTCTGGTATTCTGGATAATGGACAATCCCGCCGAGACTGCTTATCAGCGGGCCAGCGGGATGCTCCCGCGGCATGGCTGAGTAGTTTGGGCTGTTAACAGCTAGACTAGGGTAAGGTATAGCCAATCTGTTAGCGGTGTTTTAGAGTTAGTAGGAATGCATTGTTCCAAACTTTTCCATTCAATCACCATCCATACTTTCCACAACTCGTTAGCACGTTTCCAGCTCGCACTCGGAGGGCCAAAGTTGAACCCATCCTTTTGACATTTCAGCTCACATCTCGCTCCTCAACCGATCACCCGCAGGGGGCCGAAGAGCCCTAGGGCGAGATGTGAATATATGAATACTCGGTACTAATTAGGTACGTGGGATGGGTTCGATGAACTCAATGTATCTGATCGTACTGATCAGCTCGTGACACTTTGAGCGATTCCCAGGATATGCAGGACACTGATACTCTTCTCTAATGATCCCTTACCCTACCTAGACTCCCGAGGAATGAATGGATCAGCGAGAAGCGCCGAGAGGCCTCGTTTCCTCCAGCGGAAACCCTCATGTCCACTCCAGTCCTCCAGTCCACTAGTCCACTATCCACTAGTCCTCCTCAAAGTGTGCCACGCCTCCAATTATTCACTCGGCTTGGCATCGTTGCGCTTCAGACCCCTTTCGCTCCTTCTCTCCCATATCCTTTGCTCGACGTCAGGGCACATGCAGCCTATTTCTGTAATCAATTTCTGAAGACCTTGGGAGGGCTGGTCGGCAGGTCGACAAACCATCTCGCCCCAGTTGGAACTCAATCGGAGACCGGAGACCGGATAGGTACTCTGATAGTCTGCCTCTCGCTCGCCGCTCTCTTCATCAACGTTTGATCAGCAGGCGTTGCTCGTTGAGGCGTTCACACGTTCGCACCGTTTCCCACGCGGCCCTCGAGGCGAAGAGCACCACGCGCTCCATCGCTCTTGGCAGCTGCGCTTTGGGGCATTGAGAACTGCTCAACCTCCTTTGAGTCAAAGTCCTACAAGCCCACAGACATGTCATTGACAGCTACCTTCCCTCCTGTGGGATATATAAACCCCCTCCATCCCCTTCATCTTGTTTCTTCTCATTCCACTCCTCTACTCCTCTCGTCCTCTATCTGTACACACTCTCCCCTGTTTAACTGTTTAGTTTCTTCCTACCCCACACTCTCAAAATGCGTTCGACTCTCCTCGTCGTTGCCGTTGCGGCTCTCCCCGCCGTTCTTTCCGCTCCCATCGCTGACATCGGTGTCGCTTACCACGAGTCGGCTCTCGCTGCTCGTGAGGACGACTCTGTCGCCGTCGAGGCTCGCCAGCTCCCCGGCTTTCCTTTTCCTATCCCCGGTCTCCCCTTCCCTGGTGCTCCGGGTGGCACTGGCTTTGGTGACTTCGGTGGGATCATCACCCAGCTCCTTTCTGGCATCCCCTTCATGCCCAAGGGTTTGGTCAAGACCATCGTCGACCTCATCACTGGTCTCCTCGGCGGTTCGTTTTCCATCCCCAACTTGTTAACTGACTCCAGGCAAGCCTCTTGACCCCAAGGGTATCGCCAAGCTCCAGACTGCGCCCCCTAGCGCCATGAAGGACACGCTCAAGGTGTTCAAGACTCTGATCGCTGGCATCCCCTTCTTCGGCCCCCTTTTCGTACGTGACCAAACCGTCTTTGCTGACACTAGGCTCCGTTCCTCGGTATCCTCGAGGTTTTCGCCCAGATGGGATCGAGCCTCATCCCTTCCGCTCGCGACATCGACGACCGCCAGATCCCGGGCCTTCCTTCCCTTCCTCTGCCCATGGGTGATATCACCAAGCAGTTCGCCGACGCTATGGCGCTTGTCGGCATCGGAGCTGAAATCGCAAAGGTCTTTATGGACCTCTTCACCAGTCTGTGACCGTAACGATACTCACTGACTCCAGGCCTTCTCAGTGGCAAGCCCCTCGACCCCTCCAAGCTCATCAAGGCGTTCTCGCAGGGTCCAAAGATTCTCGCAAAGGTCCTCTCGGTTATTACCAACATTGTAAAGGGTAAGTGCGTTTTCTCCCACAACTCTAACAGTAAGGTATTCCGGGCATCGGCCCCATCTTTGCCCCTTTCCTCTCGGGTCTTACTCTCGCGGCGACTCTTGCCGGCGCGATGGGCGGGTCGCTCGCTGGGGTCGCTGGTGGTCTCGATTAAGCGATTCTTCTCTTACCAAGACTCGTTGGCCTCTTTGCCTTCCGCAGTCTTCTCTCACTCTTTTATAGTCGAATGCATAGTTGAAGTGTAACAAGAACGCCGAGACGAGATGCCGCCTTTAGGCCTCTATAAACTGACCTCGAAACAAGACTTGCATCTCCAGAACCTTGATCGCTGTATGTCAGGAGAGTGGGGAGGGTTGAAGCCGCCTGAGTCGATTCCCTTCCTCATCCCGTAATTCTTCAACCTTTCCTCCTGTTTACGGCTTGAGGCCTCACAGTCTCGAGACTTCAAACAATCAAGGAGGATGGTGTTTCCGCTGTGCGTGCATTCTGGAGATTCAATCCAGCGGACTCGAGCGAATGGCCATCGGATGTGAACAAGGTCACCCTCTACTGTCATGCAAAGCAAACAGACGTCGTGAGATTGACGCCACCACATGTTTGTGACGTCACCCTCCTTGACTACCCTTGCGACGCGTCCACCCTGACGCGTCGTCGCCATCCACGTCGCGCCTGCTGGATCGCATGCTGGAGGGTCACGAGTGTGAATACAAGCTCGCTTGCAAGCTTGCAAGCTTGTCTTGTATGGTGGGTTCAGGTTCTGAGCTCATTGTCAGCCAACTAAGCTTGACGTTGATGCAACCTGCCGGAACGGAAAGTCCGGGTTGTCCGGGTTGATCGTCGCAAGGGCACATTCCGCAGTCAAACAAGCTCATCTCACATCTCCACGTCACCATCATCATCACACCCCTTCTACACACACAATGCCAATTCACGTGGTCACATATGGCGGTATCGCAGTACACGGCCTCACCGTCAACGGTGGCTCGCACACCCTAAACATCAACGGCAACCGCGTGACCATTGACGCCATCGACTCGGATGATGTCCTCATGAACGTCCAGCGCCCTGGCGAGGGACAGGGCAACGTCCACGTGCCCGCGCTATCCGACAACGACCGCGCTCGCGGCTGGCGTCGTCTTGGTTGTGCAGCTCCTGGCGTGCTCGCATACGGCGTCGACAGCGACAAGGTCGTCATCCTCCCCCGCGGCGGCGTCGACTGGATGGCGGCGTTGCCGGACGGCCGAGCGCTCGCAGACCTGTGTATCCCGGGTACGCACGAGAGTGCGGCTCTCAGTGGCGGTAAGTGTGGCGTTGTGTGTGCTACTGGCGCCACATTGTATGTTGATTGGATGAGGGCGACAAAGGGGTCTACTGGAACTCAGAAGGCTGACTCCAGGTTTCATCTCCGAGTGTCAGAGTGTCGATATCAAGCAGCAGCTGATTGACGGGGTTCGCTTCTTCGACATTCGCGTCAAGCTGGTTAACGGCGAGTTGAAGAGTGAGTTTCAAGGGTCGGGGACGGAGGGAGGCATGAGCAGGTGAAGAGGACGAGGCGCAAGGCTTCTTAAGCTTGTCAGTCGCAAGTGCGCCACGCATTCGACGTCGATACTACATTCACGTAGGAGTGGCCTTACTTTGGGATGTTGCTCCGCTCATCCCAACAAACGGCCTCTTTCCCTCCGCGGCTGAGCTGACACCAGTCTATCACGGCATCCAACCCCAAAACTCGACGCTCCAGCAACAAGTGACCTGGATCGAGGAGTTCCTGCGCCTGCACCCCCGTGAGACCGTCATCGCCAGCATCAAGCAGGAGAATGCGGACGAGGAGCGCTTCCCTGAGGCCGTCGAGGAGATGCTCAAGCACAGTGGCATGTGGCGCTTCGACGAGCCGTTGCCGACCCTTGGCCAGTGCCGCGGGCGCGCGCAGTTCTTCTCGCGTTTCGGGAAGAAGCACGGCGAGCAGTTCCCCAATGGCCAGGGTATCAAGCCGCTCCGATGGCCGAACTCGGTCCAGAACGGCTTTGTGGAGCAGGTGCATGGCATCGATTTCCGAGTGCAAGATTGGTGAGTTGGAGCATCTATCTTCCCTGGAGCACCCAAACCGCCAGCGTCTCCTGCTGACATCAGGTACGACACTGACAACATCCCGGACAAGGCCGCTGCGTGCATCACGCACCTCGAGCCCACCCTACCTCCACGCGGTCTCGGCAGCGACTCAAACCACCCGTACTCGCTAACGTTCCTGTCGGCGGGCAGGCTCAACAGCCCGCCGGCATACATGGCGAGCGGGACGGGTGCGGGAACCGTCTCGAAGACGATTGCAGTGGCCACGTCACTCTTTGCGGCGAGCAAGCGTGCCGGTGACGAGGGAGGCGTGAACGCGCGTGTTGGCGCTTGGCTCCTTCGGAACGCGTTCCAAGGCCGCCGTCCACGCGCGACCCTCATGCTCGACTTCTATCGCGATACCGGTGGCCCCGATGGCGGAATGGCCGAGCTCATCGCAAGCCTCAATTACATCAACCTCAACGAGTAGATAATACTGTAGAATCGCTTGAACACTAGGTGCCGAGCTCTATGTCGCCATGCCATCTTGATCAATCTTGCGTCTTGTTCGGTTAGGGTATCTGGTAAGCAAAGGGACGCGGGGCAGTTGATGGCCTCGCTGAGGCGCCTAGCGTGGATACACACAACGTCAGCACTTGGTGGACAGGCAGCCATTGGACAGAGAGCATGGTTATCTGCCCACGGCAGGCGACCTCCGGGTCACCCAGTCATCCACAATGAGGAACTAGAAAGTCACATCAGGACCATCGCTCCTTGGCTCCGTTTGGGACGGACCCCATTGCATTCCTGTACTTGACATCGCACGCCAACGGCACCACATGGTGGTTAGGCATGGTGGCGCATTGTGGCGCTGCAGAAGCTTGGCACCAGATCCTCTCGAATCCATCGAACAAGCCGGACCTCGGTATGCATTCAGTGACCAAATGGAGATGACGAGCCGGAGGCCGAGGAATGTACCCCAGGCATACCGACAGCTGGAGATTGAACTTGTAAGAGGGGCCCGATCGGCTACAGGGCATATGCGAGCGGTGAGAGCCGCCCAAGCCCACCTCACAGCACAACAACCCTCATGCACGATGCATGCCCCACAGGTACCCCGCAAGAGCATGCGGCAGTCATCGTACAGAGCTCTTAAGACTACTGTACGTTTGGAACGAAATGTTGGATAACGGGGATGCATTACCGTTGATGCTTGTACGGATAATTGCCGATCGGCGTACCGGCGTTGGCCGCAGCCGCAGTCATGTGACATTGTGCGCAAGGGCATAAACCATAACCATAACTATATATCTCTTCCGAACCCACGCTAAACTTCTCACCATCACACCATGTCCGAATCGATCCTGGCCAGTGGTGCCGCCCGCGCCTTCACGGCCATTGCCTCCCTATCGCCCCTCCAAGCGGTGGGATACCTCGTCCTCGGCGTCGTCGTCGGCCTCCTGGGTACTTGGATCTACCTGTACCCCTACTCGTCGATTGTATCGTCGAGCCGCAACCTCCCCGGCCCACCAAGCGAGCACCCCATCGCCGGCAACCTTCTCTACCTGACCCGCCGGGAGCACCCGCGCCCAATCTACCAGGCCTGGATTGACAAGTATGGGCCCACCGGGCGCCTCCGCGGCCTTCTGGGCGTGCAGCGTATCTACACTGCCGATCCTGTGGCTATTTCACACATTTTCCAGAACGCGGACCAGTGGCCCAAGAGCAAGAGTACGGGGATCATGCTCCGCCGCATGCTCGGTAATGGGCTTATCACGGCCGAGGGGACCGACCACCGCCGCCAGCGCCGGGTATTGAATCCCGCGTTTAGCCCGCGCGCAGTCAAGGAGATGGCGCCAATCTTCTTTGACAAGGCGCGCTCTGTGCGTGAGAAGTTTGCCCAGCTCCTCGAGGAGCCAACCAACGAAGCTCGCGTACTTGTCAACATGGACACTCTGGAAACTCACGAGAAGGGTGGCACGGTCGACGTCGGCCTGCTCATGGAACAGGCGACGCTTGACACTATTGGTGCTGCGGGTTTTGACTATGACTTTGCGACCCTCTTCTCGCGCCGCAGCGAACTGCTTGATGCATTCCACTCGGCTATCAAGGCTATGCAGGCGAGTGCGCTCGTCAGCGCCCTCCAGAACCGCTTCGTACTCTTCAACGCCCTTCCCACGCCGGGGCAGAAGTTGGGCAAGGCGAGCCGCGCCACGATGAACCGCGTCGGCGACAGGATTGTTGCGCAGAAGACGCAAGCAATCACCCGCATGGGCATCGAAAAGGACACGGACATTGGGACGGCCGATCTGCTGAGCCGGCTCATCCGCGCCAACATGGCCACCGACCTCGAGGACCGCGAGCGCCTCACCCATCGCGAGGTGCAAGCGCAGATCTGCACTTTTGTAATTCAAGAGGTGGAGGAGGGCTGACACCAGATCTTTGCGGGATCCGAGACCACCGGCGTCGCGCTCACTTGGGCGCTGTACCGCCTCGCAACAAACAAGTCCATGCAGGACCGTCTGCGCGCAGAGCTGGTCACGCTGAGCGAGCACCCCGATATGTGAGTTAGGGTTTGTTGACCGCACCAGCTATCCTATACGCTTCCTAAGCTGAACGCAGTGACGAGATCCACGCCCTCCCGTTCCTGGAGAAGTTCACGCGCGAGATCTTACGCATGGACTCGCCCGTCCCCGCCGTCGGCCGCGAGCCCGCGTCTAAAACGACTCTACCCCTCTCGCGTCCCGTTCGGTGCCGCGACGGGAAGATCATCGATTCGGTCACCGTCGACAAGGGCACCGAGGTTATCATTCGTGAGTCCCCTCTCTTACAAGTAATTGACACGGAGTCATCGGCAACGTCAACCGCGACCCGGCAATCTGGGGTCCCGACGCACACGAGTTCAACCCCGACCGGTATGACTCGCCCGCCCTCGCCTCCGTGCCGGGGGTGTACGGCAACCTGCTCACGTTTATTGGCGGGCCGCGTAACTGCATTGGATGGCGTCTTGCACTCGCAGAGTTCAAGATCATCCTCTTCACCCTGCTACGGGCTTACGAGCTCGCCGAGGTGCCGGGGACGGAGCTGCGTAGCGAGACGACGCTGGGGATCATGCGTACGCGCTCGAATCACGAGGGCTTGGTTGTACCCCTGCTTGTGCGGCCTGTTGGCGAGTAAGTGTTGCGAGAGCTATGTAAATGCTATGCAGTCGGTGTGTGTCGGAATGATTGAGCAGAGAGGTCTGGAGGCATGTGGTTACGGCGTGGTGTTTTGCTCATCAAGTACTCTCAAGTACTCGCAGTCACAAAACTCTGGATACATACGCATCTACAACTTGGCCTTGCGCCAAGTCTGCAGCTGTCTCCCACTAGCCAGACGCTTAACCATCTTCCCCTCATGAATCTCGTCAATATCAATAGTGACGAAAGCGTTTGTCCCACTCATCCGATCGACGCGCACACTAACCCGCACCTCTCTCCCAATCTCCGTACTGTCATAATACGCCATCTCCAAAGCGAGCGTGACTCCACCTCGCATAGGCATACCCCAGAACTGTGGCCCCGCGTCGAACAGTTCAAGGGTGAATCCGCACAGATTATCGGCAATCCAAGCATGGCAAGCACCATGAACGCTGCCGAGCCAATTACACCACCGCCGCGTCACCTTTCCTTCGTACACGGCCGTCCATCCGGATGGGACGTCTCGACCTCCCTTGGCGTTAATTGGAGGAATGGGGGAGTGGGAAATAGGGTGGATGTCGGTTCCGACAGAGTGGGCGGCGGAGAATCCCTCGGCGTCGGACCTGTGCATGTTGTTGGTGTATGATGCCACTTCGGCGGGGGTGAAGGGCTCCATCTTGGGCAGTGTTGTCGATGGATCAATTGAGAAACAAGAATGTGGTAACTAGCCGAGGCGAGGTGGTGGGCCAAGCCGATCCGGTTGGTGGTGGGCATATACCCGGCCAAACTTCGGATGCATGCGCCCGGCAATTCCCCAAAGGTACATGTCCAAACACCTCCCACGTCCTCACCGTGCGGAGGAAATCCATGTCCAAATCCCGTCTGGACACTGCAGGTCTGTAGGGTGTAAGAGGTAGGCTTCGGATAGGTGTATTGGTTTAACGAGTGCCATCTGGGGTCGATCGTAGGGTGTTCTCTTGCAAACGATTCGGCATGCCCCAGTCCTAGTCGAGCGCGCTCTGATCGCCTCGTATGGGCCCGTGTAAGGGATAGATAACTGGGCATTTTATAGAACTGTACCCAATATAGATGAATGTGTTTATCGTCGTCATGAGTTATCGCGATAGTGCCGTGATGGCGTAGAGGGACTATAGTCGGATGGATGTATCAACTTGTGAATTTCTTGATTAGAGATTGTGTCGATAACCTCGATTCTCACACTAGTCTGGTGCCAGTCGCTAGAGACACACGTGTGCGTCTTACAGGAACACATTCTTAGAGCCAAGCTAACCACATACTACGGAGATTGACTGGGCAGTCTGGACCATGGCTTCGACCCCATCCCTAGCCTTGACACCTTCGCCCGGACTTTACAGATTTCATGTGTACAACTTACTACCGAATCCAAAGCCGACCTGCCCTAGACCACCGAGCCGGCTAACCGGCATACGACGACTCGGGGAGGGTGTGGTGGCGCTTGATGCCGAGCCACTGGTCGTTGCAGTTTGATTGGAGGCAACCCGACTCCTCGAGGGCCCAGTTCGTCGGGTTGAGTGGCAAGTAGGTCTCGATGAGGCAGATCATCGAGCCCTCTGCGCCGACCTGGATCGGTCCATCCGGAATCTTGCCCGAGTATCCCATTTCGGTGCTTGCAACATCGGGGCCATGTGCTGTGCCTGGGTTGTGGAGGTTACACCCGTCTTTAGGTGCAGCGTACCCCGTAACAGCCGCCATGAACTCTGTGACAATGTTGCGGTGGAACCAAGGCGGACGGAAAGTGTCATTGACGGCGCTCCAGCGGCGTGGGAAGGCGCAGAAGTCGATAATCGACGTACCCGGCGTCTCGGCGGGTACTTGGAGAACGCACTGGAGTGAAGGATCGGCGTGGTCGAATGAAATGTTACCGACCGAGCAGAACTTTTGCAGGTCGTACCGGTATGGCACGTAGTTGCCGAGCCACGAGACAACGTCGTACGGACTGTGGTCCTGGGTGTACTGGAACAGTTTACCGCCGTACTTGTTAACAATGGTCCACTGGTCGTCCGTGTCCTCGTAGCAGGCCGTCGGCGTCTCAAAGTCCTCAATGTTGGCCAGGCCATTACCTCCAATTGGTCCGAGGTCGGGGAGAACAAAGTGGTTATTAAACACTTCGAGCATGTATCCCGACGTGGGTTCATTGGGCGAATGGTCGCCGACTCGCGACACTGTAAATTTCATGTTGCGCTGTACGACCGCAATATGGCATGGAGGGACGTGCATCCGCCCATACTCGGTTTGGATGAGGAGCTCGCCCTTGACTGGGAGGAAAAGGAAGTCACCATCCGACGAGTAGAATGCCTTCTTGTCCATATCCTTTCCGAACTGATACCAGTGTACGGCCGCGCCACTCTTCATTTGAGCGTTGCCCGCACCGCAAATGGTGCGGATCGAGTCGAGAAAGTCTAGATTCTCAGCACCCTTGACTTTGAGCGGGTCCCAGCGGAGCTGCTGCGGCGTGCTCGTAACCTCGTCAGTGTTGTCCTGGTTAAAGTTGTAGACGAGGGTGTTGTTGCCCGCGTACTCCTCGTACGGGTTGTGGACGGCCGAAGGGCGAATACGGTACAGCCAAGAGCGGCGGTTCGACGCGCGAGGTGCGGTGAACGCAGATCCCGTCATGCCCTCTGTGTAGAGGCCGTAGGGCACTTTCTCGGGGACGTGGGCATACTTTGGCAGTGAGTTGGGCACCGACTCGGAGCGAAAGGCCGAGCCAAAACCCGCTAGCTGTTAGCCAAGTCATCAACGACTCACGGTGGTACTCGAGTTGGTCGTATCCTGTCTTAGCGTTGGCAGAAGAGACGGTCATTTGTGTGTCTTTCTTTGGGGGGGGGGGGGTGTGGATGATGGATTGGGGTTGAGAAATGCTTGCGGGCTGGATATATCTTCTTGTCGAAACGATATGACGCTCAAAGGCTATGGCCGGGAATCGGCATCTCAGTCGGTCGTCTGGTCTTGTGCTCATTCCTAGCTTGCGCTCGCTTACACATTTCCTCGCCAAGGAATACCGCGGAGTGCGGGTTGGGCGGGTGGAGCACTACATCATGTCATGTCATGTCAGGTGATGAGGATTTTGTTTTGTTTTGGTGCAGATGGCCAAATGGGCTGAGGTGGATTTGGCCGATCCTTCCCCATGGGGCCATGCGGGCAAACCCATATAACATCATCAATGCTGATGAGATGTTGGCTTCAAAGTAAAGCCCACCTTAGGTACAGACATACCGCGATACAATATGGTTCTTCGGCAACCATACGGCTGTTAGCCGGCTCGACCTAGTCATAATCATGCCTTAGATAAACGTTCCTAACTCTTCCGTCATTCTCCATTCCATCATGTCTGTTCCTGCGCAAATCCAGTCCTTCGTCACCGACTTCTACGCCAAGTCGGACGCGCGGAACAAGGCCGCGTGGGTCGACTGCTTCACGCCAGACGCCAACCTCGACCTGGCAGGCAAGGTCGTCAAGGGGTCCGAGGGGATCGGCAAGGTCTGCGATGGCGTGTGGGAGGGCCTCAACAGGCGCCAGCACAACATCAAGGGCGTCTACGTCAACCCTGCTGTGCCAGACGACGCCGTAGTCCTCGGTACTATCGACATGGACCGTAAGGACGGCGTGGAGATCCGCGGCGTTGAGTGGGGCGGCCGCATGCAGTTCAAGGATGGCAAGCTCGCAGATTACAGGGTCTGGCTGGTGAGTCTCGTGGTGTTGGGCGGGAAGGGCGGGCTGACACGCAGATTCCCGCTACCAAGTCTGGCTAGATTGGGTTTGCCATGTATGCGTCAGATGCAGAGTTGAACATGACGGAATGTAATTGCCGATATCCGGATTTGTTTGGCCTTTAGTCCGACAACTCGTCAGATGTTGCACAAGTCAGATGGTGCACAAGACTATACTACTGACCCCCGACATAACGAACTTCTCTTACTCCACACACTCTCTACTCTCTACTCTCTACTCCCAAAGCCTCCCCGCAATCGCAATGACAGTCCCAACCAACCTCGAGACGTTCGTCAGGGAATTCTACCGCCTCTCGGACGTCCCCGACAACCAGTACCTCGACCTATTCCACGACGACCTCGAGTTCCACATCGGTGAGCGACACGCCTACAGTCGTGCCGACCTGCACGAGATGCGCGTCCTGGGTGCCAAGGCCGTTGCGAACCGCGTCCACAACTTTGACAACATCTACTGGAACGACAAGGAGCCTGATGTCGTCCTCGCAACCGGCACCATTGACCTGGATCGCCTCGCGGACGGCATACAGATCCGCGGGTTACCGTGGATGGCCAAGATTGAGTTCCGGCACGGCAAGATCAACAAGTATACGGGGTATGCGGTGAGTTGATACGAGGCATCAACGGAGTCTGATGACAGACCTTTCCGCCCGTCCAGGCCAAGTAAATAAAAATGTTGTAGCAGGATGCAGATCACAATAGCGCTTGGCACGATGTCCAAAATATTCGGTAGTTCATCTGGAGGTGGGTCCTCCACGGGCTCGGCCTCGTTACCACTCCTCGCTGCGCTCTTTCCAGTTCCAATAGCTGGGCAATGTGGAGGTTGGGTCGGCGGAGTCCGACGCGTGAACAGGCACGGCATTCCGTGGATTTCCTGATCAGATCATCCTTGCTGACCACACCGGCATTCGGGGATGTTGCTGCCCACCCCCCATATTCTTACACGATGCGAGTATCATATCAGCTGATGTCATCTTGTACCAAGTATGCGTCCGACGTGCACGGATATCTGATCATAAACATAATATCATATCCAGTACCAGTATCTCTCGCTTCTCAACCACCATGTCCCGAGGCGCGGCAAAGCTACGCGAAATGATCCAGACCGGGCGCACAATCGTGTCGCCTGGCGTATACGAGGGCCTCGGAGCCCGCGTGTGCCTCCAGAACGGCTTCGATACTCTCTACATGGTCCGATATATGTATACGGAACTGACGGCAGACTGGAGCGGGTACGGCGATTGGGCAACTCGGTATGCCTGATCTTGGCCTGACGACTGCGGACGATATGGTGCGCAATGCGGCCATGTTGGCTGGGTTGGATCGCGATGTGCCCGTGATTGCGGATGCGGATACTGGTTTCGGAGGGCCGGTGATGGTCCAGCGGACAGTGAGTTGGCAGAAGACTTGTTTTCTGACCTCTGGTTGAGAGGTATATCCTCGCAGGTGTGGCAGCGCTCCATCTCGAAGACCAGGTGATGCAGAAGCGATGTGGACACTTGGGCGGTAAGGAGCTCGTGGATGAAGCTACTTTCATCGCGCGGATCCGTGCGGCCGTTGCCGCGCGAGAACGGACCCGCTCTGACATTGTGATTATCGCGCGCACGGATGCCCTCCAGAGCCTAGGTTTTGATGCGGCAATCGACCGACTCAAGAAGGCTGTCGAGGCAGGAGCAGACATGTGTTTCCTCGAGGGCATGACGAGTAAGGAGCAGATGGCCGAGAGTGTCAAGCAGCTGGTGAGTAGGAGCTGTGCGCTGCTGATATTAGTCACCGACACCATGTATGCTAAACATGGTCAATGGGGGGGTGACGCCGCTTGTGGATGCAAAGGAGGCGCAGGCGATGGGGTATGCTCTGGTGATCTGGCCGATTTTCGCCCTCATGGCCGCGTTTAATGCGTATGAAAAGGCCGCAAAGGAACTCAAGTCGACCGGGTTTTTGGAGGATGTCAAGGACTGTCCCGGCGGGCCTGTACGGGGGGGCGTGCGCGAAGTTTTCGAACTGTGTGGGATGAGCAAGTGCGTCGAATTCGACAGGCAGATGGGTGGCGGGACATACGCCAAGGGCGGACCTTAGTCGCCAGTGGCGTCGGGAACGTAGACTACGGATACATGTATGGATCGTACACTAGCTAGGAAGCCGGACTACTGAAAGTTTGGGAGGAGCTCGGGGAGCCATTCGGCATTCCAACCGAGCATGGAGAGGAGTGCGTCTACGTCTCCCTCTTTTTCATCGACCTGGGCCATATTTTGTTGGTCCTCGAAAGGAGCTGACACGGGGTTTACGGTGGTTAGCATGCCGCCTTTCGCGCCTACGTCTGGTGTGGGCACTGGGTCGATCAGCGACATGCTCGCTGGGCTCGCAAAGTGGACCTGCAGTTGTGCGATCGCACGTGCGGCAAAGCAGTCAAATGTGTGTGAGAGCACTCGGGTCTGTGGCCAACCTAAGGTCAGCTGTTGTTCTCCCATGATTCCTTCCACTCACCCTTACAGAACGACCGGAGATACGCCTGGCACTTCTCGACATCATCGATGGCAGCAGAGCACCACGCCGCGTCGCACTTGCTCGCGTCACCATCGAGGCGCAGGACCGCGTACAACAGCACCATGCCCATGATGATCATGTAGTTGAAGTGGAAGTAGCTGTCGCCCATAAGCGACTGCTGGTTCAGCGCCACCATGTACTCGAGCGTCGACCGCGCGCTTTCGCGCATGATTCGCGCATTCCCGCCGTGCGGGTCGAGGTGCGGCCCATGCAACTGTCCCCGCAGGAGGTGGTAGTACATGTCGAGGTGGGTGCTGGTGGGGCCCTGCGGCCGCTTCCGGGTGATGCGCTGTGCACGCTCGTGCCAAGCCTCAAGGCGCGTAATGAGCTCGGAGGGCCGCACGTCCATTCGCGTACCGCGTTGATATGATGCAAAGCTCCACTCAATCTGGCGCATCTCGACGTTGAGCTTGGTCGTCTCGATTGGGTCGATACCGTGCCGTGCCGAGATGCTATCGTCGAGGCTCTCGGGCCACGCCATCGTGATCTGCACGCCTTCAAACCCGACAGGGAAGTTGAACAACAACGACGCAACTGTTGTCAGATATGGGACAGATGAGATACGCACACCCTTGGTCGATTCCGTATTGGGACCAGAAGAAGGCGCGTCGCCGGTCCCTCTCGCGCGGTGACAAAGTCACAGGCGGGTCGTGGTACAGCTCCAGTGTGCGCAGGATATGTGATGCGAGTGGGGACGCGTGAGCCAGGGCCGGATTGGCCCAGTCGAACACACCGTACAACGTCAGTAGGAATAGCGCTTCAGCGCAACGCTGCTGTCAGTTGGTCCCAGCGTCTACTTACAATCGCCGACTCGGTACGGAGCACCACGCCGATGAGGCTGAACGCCTTCTGCCGGAAAGCTGCCGTGTCGAGCTGCTCGCCATTGCGCTGCGCGAGGTACTGGCACGCGATGGCGAACACGAGTGTCATCGTGTACTCCTGTAGCGTCGTGGCCGTGCCATCCATGACGGCGGCCAGGCTGGCGTCAGTGCTGTTCTGTCTCGACGCACTCTTTGCGCATATCGTCCTTCCAATACATTGGGTAGAGGGGGTTCATGGAGATGAACGAGTCGACAAGGAGCTCGCCTCGGTCACGGTTCGGCCACTCTGCTGGCGGCCAGTTACTCGTTTCCTCCACTCTTGCCGCTGCGCCTCCGAGGTGAATGTGCATTGTATTCGTGATGCTGATCTGCTGGGGATGATGGAGTGCGGCGAGACCTTCCTCGACGGTATCGACCAGTTCGGGAGGAAGAGGCTCGCTACCGCGGTCGCGCCTGTCGTCGAGGCTAACCGCAGCCATTTCCGCCTCCACACTGACCGGGGAACGGTCGGAAAGTCCTTCCGTGGATACATTCGCCAAGTGAGCGAGTTCGGGGACGGAAAGGAGAACGCCCTCGAGTGCGGCGACGCGGAGCTCGAGCGCGTGGACGCGTGCTTGTCGCTCCTCGAGAGCGGCGAGCGCGTCCGCCAGTAGTGTTGGGTCACCCTTGAGATCGAAGACGCAATCGATCTGCCGCTTCTCGCACATGCTACATCGTGGCTGTTTCCTGTCGCACTACAGTCAGTTCTCCTTCCTTAGGGACGCTTACCTTGCGCTTGCGCTGCTGGCATGCCTGACATGCTTGCTTGGCGCTCGCGGGCAGCAGGATTTGTGTGGGGCTACGCGATGGGTCGCGCGGCAGGCTGCGAGTCGCAGAGAGTGAATGCCTACGGATACTCATGGAGTGTGAGATGGCAAACCAGATGAGCGACCATCACCGTCCCTTGATTCATTGATGGCTGGTGGACCTGGCGGACCTGGCGGGCTGGGGTAATGCAGTGAGGAGACTCGCACTTCTAGATCTAGATGACCTTCCTTCACCGTTCCGAGGAACATCAACACCACCATAACAGCATCGGAAATGGATGTCCCCACACTCGCGCAACTTGACTTGCAAGCCAATCATGATGCTAAAGTCAAAGCTCACCAGGCGGCGCCACTCCGCCTCCCACGTGCAACTGTACATATAGGCTCGCAAACTCCTTTTCACTTTGCGCGACTATCTGCAACAAAGCAAAATCTGAGCGCGCCTTACTTCTAAAGAGGCGCGCCGCGGAAGTAGCCGAGGGGATGAGCCGAAGCGGGGGTTCGGGTCAAAGTTGACCGGTAAGGATCCCCGTCGATCACATAGGGTCATTTTGAATAACTACCTTGATACCCCTGTTGTTTCCTTGATATTAATACAACCATTAGGTTTGATTAATCTCAAAGGTTAATAGAATTGTAGTACATCCACCCGAAAGTGAACAAACTGGCTCCCCGGATCACCGGCCCGGCTTTTGTGGGGGTTTTACGTTTGATCATTGGAAAACAGGGGGTTACTTATAGTCGAAGGATATCGCTCGGGCTTAACAATCGCTTATGTCTAGAGTGTAGGGTGACACTCAAGTTTGAGGTCGAGTCAAGTCAGATAGTGGACGGCGAGTTGACGGCGACCTCCTCTATCCAACACAGCAAGTCCCTCGTCCTTTCTCGAAGCAAAGGCCACTGACGAGGGGAGCTTTGAGCAGGGGAGCTGTGACGAGGGGAGCTGCTAGGAGGTTGAGGCGCGTCAAAGTGTTGAGGCCCAAGTGGAGAGCAAGTTGAATCCTGACGCTCGTCAAGTGTCCAAAGCAATGACAACCCGGTCAAAAATCAAGTTCCCAAAGCAAGGGGAACGCTCCCATGGAGTGTTGGGCTTACTCCGCTTTTTGAACTCAACCTCAACTTGCCAAAAGAACTGACAACAAGTTTCTGATTGACCAACACGCGATGAACCAAGGACCGGCAATTTGCCCGGCAAAGGCGCAACCTCTGTACCTCTAAACAAGCCCTTGATAGCCATGTGGCAATTGTGGCGACAGAGGAATGCGGAACTGCCCCGCCTCTTTATCTATCGTCGCCGTCTCCTAGCACAAAATGTGACATCTCGCCCACACGGGCTCCTGGAAGTGGGTGGCGCTCCATCGCCATCGTACGGAGCCCCAGGGTCCTCGGAATGCGGCGTGTCTCCTCCTCGATCCACATTTGGCTGACAACTGAATGTCTGAGGCGGGGTGTCTCCGCCTCTTGATCTCTTGTTGATGTGGGCTGTCGTGTGGGGCGTGGGACGTGGGTCCGGGGGGGCGCGGCGGGGTGGGGGGAGGGAGAGGGGGAGATATCAGCTGTCATTGCGGTTAGTATTTCTGTTGCTCACGAATGGCATAAAAGGCGGCAGCTAATGTCGTCCAGAAAGCAGTCAGAAGCCAGAAGTCAACACACAACGCAGTAAACAATAACCATGGTCGTCGAACTCACCAACTCGCCCTTCACTCCTGTCGAGATTGCCGCCCGTGCCGCTGTGGCTGAGCGTGCTCGCCGCGTCGCCGCTGCCAACGGTGCGCCCGCCCTCATCGAACGCCCCGTCGGCGAAGGCCGTCGCCTCCGTGTCATCTGCATCGGCGCGGGCTTCAGCGGTATTGGAGCAGCAATCTATCTCCCTCAACACGTACCCAACCTCGACCTCCAGCTCTACGAGCGTGCCGAAGACGTCGGTGGTGTCTGTGAGTCTTTTCCTCTCTTTAATTGACCCAAGGGCATCATAACCGGTACATGGGTGCGGCGTGTGACATTCCGGCCCACACTTACCAATTCTCCTTCGCCAATAACCCCGGCTGGTCCAAGTTCTACGCAGGCCAGGAGGAGATCAGAGAGTACCTCCTCCGCGTGACGGACCATTATGGTATTCGGCCTATGGTCCAGTTCCGACACGAGGTGACTGAGGCCAAGTTTAGGGAGGACGGGCAGTGGACTGTCACGGTCAAGAATCTCGCGACGGGCGAAACGTTTGTCGATACGGCCGACTTGGTACTCTACGCCACTGGGTTGTTGTCGCACCCCACCTGGCCCAAGATCCCAGGCCGCGAGGAATATAAGGGTATCCTGCGCCACACAGGTAGTTGGAAGGCCGCGCAGGAAGAGGCCGAGGGCATGGACTGGAGCGACAAGACCGTCGGCGTGATTGGTGCCGGCTCGTCGGCGATCCAGGTCGTGCCAGTCATGGCGAGCAAGTGCAAGAACCTCGTCAACTTTGGCCGCTCTCCCAGTGAGTCGATCCATAATTTCGCTGACATTAGCATGGATCACGCCCACGTTTGGTGAGGAGATGGTCGAGAAGCTCGGGATGGACATGAAGACGGCCAACCACGTCTTCACAGCTGAGGAAAAGGCCAAATTCGGCTCAGACCCCGAGGCGTACCGCAACTTCCGGCTCACCATCGAGCGTGACCTCGGCTCGTTCCACTATGTGACGCACCGTAACTCGCAGGAACAGGAGTACATGTACAACGCCGCGCGGGAGGGCATGGAGAAGAAGCTCGCCTCGCGCCCCGAGGTCGCCCAATCCCTCATTCCCAACTTCACCGTCGCGTGCAAGCGCCTTACTCCTGGTCCAGGATACCTTGAGGCGCTCACCGAGGACCATGTGACTCTTGAGACTAGCGATCTCGAATGTTTCACTGCCGGGGGCCTCCGCACCAAGAGTGGAAAGGAGTACAAGCTCGACGCAATCATCTGTGGAACGGGCTTTGACGTGTCCAGCGTGCCCAAGTTCCCAATCGTCGGTCTGGACGGCATCAACCTCCAAGACGAGTGGAGCAAGCAGGTAGAGACGTACCTCGCCGTCTCGATCCCCAAGATGCCCAACTTTTTCAGCGTGCTCGGCGCACAGGCTGTCGTCGGGTCCGGCAACCTCCTCATCATGATCGAGGCTCAGCTTCGGTACATCGGACAGGCAATTAAAAAGATCCAGGCCGAGGGGTACAAGTACATGGTCGTCAAGGACCAGTGTGCCAAGGACTTTGCCAGGTACACCGACGACTATTTTGCACGTACGGTGTTTACGACCGACTGCCCGTCGTGGTACAAGGGTGTCAACGATGGGCACATTCGCACCCTCTGGCCCGGCTCGAGCCAGCACTGTGTCTGGTCCCTCCGCAACCCTCGGTGGGAGGACTACGAGTTCGAGCGCGAGCCCGAGTACAAGCACACCATGGCGTGGCTTGGTGATGGGCACATCCCTGCCGAGGCCGACCCGGCCTTTTACTACGACGAACTCCGCGCCGGTTTCCGCGAGCAGGTCTTCTTCCCGGTTAAGGCGTAGGTGCGGTGGGAGAGGATAGTCGGTCTTGGTGTTCTAGTAGTCGTTCCGAAGTTGATGCAGAGTGAATCCAACGTAAACGCATGGTTCGCACAATAGGAGGAGCTGAAGAAACCAGAGACTGGAGGACAGTGTCGGACAGCCGAGGTGACCATTGAGGGAGCCTTTCAGCTCTGGCTCACGTACCTTGGCATGCTGAGTTGCGTTATCAATAATGCCGAGAGCAGTTGTCCCAAAACTTCGCGCGGGCACATCTCCACCCGCCACAACTCACGCTCTCACGTCATCCTCATCCTCATACTCGTCCTTATGTGAGCCAAACATGCCGATGTTTCCAGCTCCAACCGAAAACGCTCCGAAGCCCGCCGACCTCGTCCTCGTCGCCCGAATCGACCACCGTGGCTGGCCCATCTGGAACCGAACAAGGGAACAGTATTCAGCCCCGCGGGGCCATGGCCACTTAGGAGCCGGGAGTAACCCTCAACGTCAACGCCCATGGTGGAGTGGCCTTCCCCGCTTCTCGGGTTGCTTGACAAGCGAGAGGACGGCATTGGAGAGAGATTTGAAGCATGAAGGCGCACAGTGTGTATGACCCTACAAATGCAAGGTACACGGTGTCACAGAGATACAAGGATGCGGCGGACAGGTAGATATGTGGCGTAGACCGCGGTTGGTCCTTCAACCGGTTTGTTCGGGCAGTGGGCCGGCTCCGGTGTCAAACTCCCACCAGGTCGACTGTCATCAGCTTTGCCAAAGATCTCGGGCTGTACTCACAGTCACACCAGAGGGAATGCCTAGATTGTCGGATGGGACCATCATGAGCATAGGGTCCCAGAACTCGTGTAGCTACCTGTCAGCGTCCAGTCGGGGTTAGCCTCACCAAGATGTCCGTGTTCGGGTCCGTCTGACTTGGCGAGGGCATCGGCAACCCCGATCCTGACACCCCGCCGTCGGCGTTGGCGTTCCGGATGACGGCGTCGAGGAGCGAACTGAGCTCGGTGTTGGGTGACGAGAAGACGTTGGGCGACGGCGCTGACTTTGAGAGGATCGTGCGTACTGTCTGCGAGCCAGTCGCGCCGCGCTGCACGAGGCGCGTACACCAGCCGACGAGCTCTACATCCTCATCGTCCGAGGTTGAACCACTTTCAGTGCCCGTGGGGATTGGGTTCGTGTTGGGCGCAACGGCGGACAGCTTTGTGGCCGCACGGCCGCGGAGACGGTGTAGCCACTTGAGATTCTTGGCCATACGGGGCGATGGCCAGGAAACGATGACGCGAGACAGGAGCAAGATAGTCGAGTCGATGAGGGTAAGGGCGTACGGTGCGAGCGTGTTCTGCGGGTTGCGAATGATGAGTGTGCCCATCGTCACAGCGGAGTTGAAGGTGTGGTGCTGGTGTCAGCGGGGATATAGGTTAACGCACCCAGAAGAACCAATGCCGGACGGCGATGGCGGGGAAAAGGCTGTGCACGGTCGCCGCAACTACGATCATGACCTGGAGTCAGTCTCAACTGGGCGTGTAGAACCCACGTTGCACCGCTCCAGGATGGAGAAGAACGACTGCGCGTAGGCCGATTTGGTCGGGTCATCATTCTGTTCGCGAAGAATCTTGACAAAGTTCGGACGATGGAGGAACAAGAAGGACTCGGAGACGTTAACGGCGAGCGTACATTGCTGTTGAAGTCAGTAATCGCGCACGTCTTGCAGCTAACCTGGAATGTGCGGTGGATGTCACGGCGGTGCACCTCGGGACTGTCGCGGATGGCTGATTCCGAGTCCGCATATCGGGATGGCAGTGCGAGCAAGGCCGAACGACAGCGCAATGGGTACGGGATGCTGCTCTCGAACTCAGTTCTGGACGTTAGCAGAGAGTGAGGGATGTGACATCTCACAGTCGGCGATGGAGGTCTGGGATCCCTGAGTCGAGGGGCTTATGGATCTTCATGCTGAGGTCGAGTACTCTGGCTATCAGTTCAGCGACTGACCGAGACTCACTGTCCGCAAAGCACTGCCAGCTCCCACTTGAGCGTGAAGTATCCTCGTCCGTCCACAGCCACTGAGCTCTTCTCCTTGGGGAGCTTCGTGTCAACATAGTCAGGGGAGATGGAGCATCTGGCAGTCAGCATGGGGTGTATGCGTGCCTTACGGTCGACAGAAGTTGTTAGCCTGGAAGATATCGGCCGCATTTGATTCCCAAAACACATGCCTGATGTCAGCTTCTGAAGCTCTCTGGTAGCTGGCGTCCTCTCTGCTAGTTCCACTCACCGCCTTTCCTCGATGACCTCTGGTGGCAGGCCCCACGACTCTCCGTCACGATGCAACCCCATAGCCTGCGCAAGTCGCATTGCCATACCCCACAGCGGCCAAGCAGGGTCGCCATTCCTGCCCTCCTCCGTTTCCCTGTCATCAGTTGAATACCAATCCGTCAGCGCACAGATGGAAGTGGGCCATGATGTGCTGCTGTCAGCTATGCACACGTCTTCAAGCTCACAAGTGTCTGCACGCCCGACATGGCCGTGTTGACGAGAAAGTTGCCCTTGACCAAGGACGCCTTGGAGAGGCCATGGTACTCGGTCGCGACAGGGTCGTTAGGTGGGAGCTCGAGGCTATACAGCGCACCCATTGCGAAGACAATGTACAGCAGCGCGAGCTCCTGTGGGCTGGCTGCATCTGTGTTTCTCTCGAGGCTCGCGTACACCCGCTCAAAGATGGGCTCGTAGTACTGCCGCGGGACAACGTCGTATCTGTGTCAGCTGAGACATCGCAGTGCGAGCTCACTGCCAGGCAAAGTAGCGATAATAGGAGTCGGTGAAGGCCTTGGCCTCCTCACGCGGTGGTAGCCTGGACATGAGGTATGCCATCGTGGTCGGTGCGGCGGCTGCGAAGGGGAACGACGGGTTCAGCCCGATCGACATGTCCTTTGGGGAAGGCACACGTGATGGCGGAGGCAGGTCGTCCAGCTCGCGCGTCTCTTGCTACTATCAGCTCAAGCTTGTCATCTGAAGAGAGCTCACGTCGCGGAGCCACTCGCTCGCGGCGTTCGGGCCGAGATACTTGGACCGGCCGCCGTTGGCCATGACCAGCGTTCCCGAGCCACCTTCCTCAACATGCGCGGGGACTGAAGGCTGGCTTGTCCCAGACTCGACGCTCGGCCAGGATGTTGGGTCAAGGAAGGGAAAACTGGGCGACGTGGACGGCTGGGCGAGACCTGGCAGTGCTGCCGTGAGGGGAACGGTCTCGGGCATGGCGGCGGTGGCGAAGAGCGAGGAAGGTGTAGCAGCGCGCGGCATGGCCGCGGTCGTGGCGAGCGGTGATGCGGGGGTTGCATCGCGTACTGGTGATGTTGAGGCTCGCACACGCGGCAAGGCTTGCGGTGAGATGACAGGTGCGCCCTCGTTGCGATGGCGATTAGACGCCTCCGAGAGCCTAGAGTCAGCCTTGCCTCACTCTCACGTACAACTGAAGTCCGTCGGTCTGAACGCCATCCGAGCATAGTGAGGGGCACTTGCGCCTAACGCAATGTGAACAAGGAACTGTCATCAGTTCAAAGTCGTTTCCTCTCATACCCTGCCTATCACACTTCATCTTGAGCCGCCGGCATTCTAAGTGTCAGCAAGGCTAGTGACAGCCAGGACACGTACCTGCGCACGCAAAGGTCTTGCGCTGTTTCCGTTTCTTCTTAGTCACACTGCTAACATCCGCGGGTGAGGGTCGCTTGGACCCCGGTGCTGGGAGGAGATCGGGCATGAGATGTCGGAGAGAGTGGTTGAGAGTGTCAAGTGAAGTGGTGGCAATATGGTGGCGGTCCGATGGCCCGGGTAAACAGTACCAATTAAACCCGGTGTTTAGTGTTTTTCGTCCGATGACAACAAATATCACCGGAGTTATTATATCTCGACATCCTCGGAACACAGGTGTAGACCACGCTACGTCCCGCACTTGCGTCCCGCACGCTGCTTGATTATCCCATCAAGGGCTCGTCCTGCGATACATGTCCCTCGGCAACCTACCGGTTCTTATTTGGTTGGAGCCTGAACCAACCGCCCTGGGTAGGCCGCTATCTCCGATACCGGAGCTGTGTCCGACGCATCACGGAGATGGGGAGAACGGTGTCGCGTACGCGCTAGAGATATCAACGCGGCATGTGAGCTCGTTCCACCCATTGCCTACTCACTCTCACTGCAACACCACTTCACAATGACTATCGCCAAGTACACGATCACCGAGCCCCTGCTCGACCTCAACATGGACCTCGGCGAAGGCTGTGTCTGGGATGCGCGGAGCAAGCGACTCTACTTTGTCGACATTGACCTTAACGATGTCTACGTCTACGATCCGGCGACGGAAAAGTATGGCGTCAACCACTTTGACAAGAACGTGACTGCGATCGCGCTTCTTGAGGATGGCGAGGGTGTGAGTCCCCACTTTAAAGCGAACAGAGCTGATGACAGCTCGTGGCGAGCGTCGAGGACGATTTTGCATTCATTCCCCCTTCATCGGTTCCCCAGCCGACGCAGGCTCGTTTCGAGACCCCCAAGATGGTGCCGCAGACATACGACGTCATTAAAACGTCCACAGTGACCGGCCAGCTTACGGCCGGAGAGGCGCGTATGAACGAGGGTGCGGTTGACCCGGCGGGCCGCTTCCTTGCCGGCACCATGGGTTCTGGAGGGATCGGCACGCACGACGGGCGTATGTTCTCGCTCCGCCAGACGAGAGACGGGTTCGATGCACCCCCCGTTCTCGGCGGGATCACTTGCACAAACGGGATGGCGTGGTTCGACGGTGGACGCAAGATGTACTTTACCGATTCTTGGGTCAAGGAGATTGCCGTGTTCGACTACGATCTCGCCAAGGGCACCATGTCGAACAGGAGGGTGTTCTCAGACATGAAGACGCCCGATGTTGGATACCCCGACGGCCTGTGTCTCGATGTCGAGGGAGGCGTGTGGAGTGCGCGCTGGTGCGCCGGAAAGGTGGTACGCCTCAACCCCGAGACTGCGCAGATCGACGTCGAGATCGACATTCCCAGCTCTTGGAACGTTACGTGCTGCATCTTTGGCGGCGATAACTTGGACGACCTCTACATCACCACTGCCAAGTGCGACACGGACAACCAGAACCCGCCTGACAGGACCGAGAAGGGCAAGCTCTACCGCATCAGCGGGCTTGGGTACCGCGGCGTGGAGCGCGGCCGCTTCAAGGGCAAGTTCTAGAGTTCACAGTTGTATAGGTTTCATGCAGATGTGTCATAGTCCGGCTGTTGCAGTGTGTCTACACGCAGCCGCAATCTCAGCGACGGATTGATTTTCATTTCTTGTCTGTAGGTACAAATTCGTGCCCATATGGTACCTCAAGGAGTCCAGCACATTTGCAGTCCAGTGACAACCTTGTCGTCCGTGGCACCCTTGCCGTGCATTACGACTAGAGGTGCATCCGTACCCTACGCTCCGACGTAGCAGCTGTGCTGCCATACCGCTACGAGCATGCAGCCAACCGGGGTACGATCCGACAAATACAGGAGATCCAGTCGTGGTCAAGTAATCTCCGCCTATCGGGGATAGTCCTATCTGGGTCCCGATGGCGGACCGGACCGGACCCAACTGTGGTTGACGCCCTGGAACAATGCGGATATCGGAATAGACTCTCAAAGTCATCACGAGTACATGGACGGAGAGGAAGTTCTACACTATCTACTTGCTGGTAGGAGCGTACCAGTCCTCAAACCCGAGGTCCCAGCCCCAGAGAGGAGTGTTGATCCGCTTAGCCTTGCCGTTAGCCGCGAGCCCATCGAGGACCGCCATGTCCTCCTCTGAGAGCTTGATGACGCGCTGGTTGGACGCGATGCGCTTCTCGCTAACGCTTTTGGGGATGGCGACGGTACCGTGGTTGACGTGGTAACTGATGAGCACGGTGGCGGCCGAGACGCCGTGTTTCTCGGCAATATCAGTAATCTCGGGGTCGCTCATGAGTGGTGCGCCAGTGCTTCCGAGAGGAGAGTAGGCCTCCATGAGGATACCGAGGTCGGTGCAGTATTTGCGCAGCTCGTGTTGGGGGAGGAATGGGTGGATCTCGCACTGGTTGACGGCGGGGATGATCTTCCACGTCTTCTTAAGTTCTTCCAAGTATGGAATGGACCAGTTACACAAACCGATAGCGCGGACCTTGCCACTCGCATAGAGATCCTCCATTTGGCGCCAGGTCTCCGCCTGGTCCCATGACCGATCGATCGAGCGGGTACCGTCGGGGTTGACTGGGAGGAGGGGATCACCAGTGGCCTGAGGAATGAGACGGACGGGCCAGTGAATAAGATACAGGTCGAGATAGTCGGTGCCGAGGGCGTCGAGGGTGTTTTGGAGACCCTCTGCGGCGTTGGGCTGGTGCGTGTTCCACAGTTTGGAGGTGATGAAGATCTCGGAGCGGGGCACACCACTGTCCTTGATGCCTTGGCCGACCTCGTGCTCGTTCTTGTAGATGAGAGCAGCGTCGATGTGGCGGTACCCGTTCTTGAGGGCGAAAGAGACGGCGTGGCGCACCTCACCAGGCGCAGACTGCCAGGTACCTAATGTCAGCGGAGGGGAAGGGAGACGTACCGAGCGCGACGGAGGGGATCTTGGCCCCAGTGTTGAGCTGGAAGTGGGTGGGGAGGGTCGTGGAGGTCGGCATGGTGTACGTGTACGTGTTGTTGCTGGGGACTGTCACACGCCCGAGGTCTTAAAGTATGTTGGCGGTCATGTCGCGTCCAGGCCATGGTGGGCGGTGTCAACACAAATCTCGGCCATTTCAGACTACCGGACTTAAGTTTATCGGGCTGATTGGTTAAGTCCGGGCGTTTACTCCGGCTTGAAATCCGGAACATGACCGGGAATAGGATCCTTGGACGGAGGTTTAGGGCTAGCGCTTGGGTCGTTGGTCGGCTTGCGACCGTGCCCAGCGCTGAGTTGCAGTGGGCTAGTTACCGCCGCCGGACATGCAGGTTCTGTGCGAGTTGGGCGGTTTGGCAACTTTGTGTGTATGGGGACGCAGGGTGTAAAGGCGCCCAACAGCTTACAGGCCTGTGACAGGTGTCGATGGCCGCAGTCAACTAATTAGTTGACCGTCGACCCGCCCGAGGCGAGACTGGCACTGGTAATCCTGCTGAACCCCGACAGGCGCCAACTCTTGGGTTGCGATGACTTGGAGCACGGGTCCCATAGCAGTGGAAACCGCGTGGCGTGCTGGGTGTCATGGACCGTGAGGCTGAGGTCATCACCGCAACATGAGGCGTCGCGATTGGCAAGCGTTGGAGATGAATTCATTGTTGACAGGGACTACGATTTGACTGGGTTTACATAGTATGATAAGCAGCCATAGGGTATTGCTGCGGCTGCTCGCGGATGGAGGCCGAGGGTAAACACGTGCACAAGTTGAGAGGCTAGCTAGTTTGCGAGGCACAGAAATCTACATTTGCACAGGCAGCACCAGCCACCCGCAAAGTCCAATGAAATATGACAAGGGAAGATCTATTCTAAACTAATCTAGGCGGTGTAAGCCGCAGGCGAGATACCCTCGAGGAGGGCCTTGATGCGGATTGCCATGCGCTTCGAGTGGTAGCGCGTGTAAGGTAGGTATCCGACCATGATCCAGAGGTTTTCGACGCCCGAGTGTTTGTAAGCCGAGCGGAACTCGCCCTCCTCGTCGATCCCCCAGATCGGGCCGCAGCGGGAAGCAATCTCCTCGCCGAGGGTAGCCTTGACGCTGTCGACAGTCGAGGAGAAGCCGGTGGCGAAGACGACCAGGTCGTACTCTCGCTCACGACCGCCGGAGAGGATGACCTTGTCGGAAGTGAAGCGCTCAACGTGGCCCTGCTCGACCTTGATTTTTCCGTTGATGATCTGGTCGCACGCGCCGGCGTCAAAGTAGAAGCCTCCGTTACGGGTCTGGCCGAGGGTGCCGTTTCCGGTCCCGCGCTGACCGCGCCACGTACGAAGACCCTTGGCGTGGAGGCCGTCGAGGAGATCACGGTCGAGGTTCTCAAGCACCTGGGCGTTGCGGCGGCCCAGCTCTTCGCTGGGACCGACGGGCATCGCAAAGGCGATACGGTCTTGTTCCTCAAGGTTGGGGCGGATACCGTTTACAGGC
Organism: Cutaneotrichosporon sp. HIS471; assembly: GCA_030864385.1. Lineage (NCBI taxonomy): Eukaryota > Fungi > Basidiomycota > Tremellomycetes > Trichosporonales > Trichosporonaceae > Cutaneotrichosporon > Cutaneotrichosporon sp. HIS471. The sequence goes on along the minus strand of AP028239.1, from coordinate 3,141,679 downwards.
TCGTAGATCCCGATGGCGCGGGGCACCGAGTGGGTCAAGCTCATGATGTAGGTTGGCGAGCGCTGGAGAATGGTGACGTCAATGTCGCGGCGGGCGCAGTCGTAGGCAGTGTCAAAGCCCGAAGACGAGGTACCGACAACGAGAACTTTCTTTCCGACCCAGTTGCGCGAAGAGTCGTGTGCGGTCGAGTGGCGGGCGACACCGTTCCACTCCTCGAGACCGGGAACGTCGGGGGTCATGGGGACGCCGCAGAGTGACGTGGCCATGACGACATGCTTGGGGTGGAGAGTGCGGACTTCGATGCCGCCCTTGTTGATGTTGATGGTCCAGCCGTTGGCGTCCTGCTTAGCATCGACGACCGACGAGTTGGCCCAGATTGCCAGCTCCATCGCCTGTGCGTACCATTCCATGTACATGCCCTGTTTCTGGGCGGGCGTGTATGTGGGCCAGTGCTCGGGGTAGGGAAAGTATGGGAGGTGGTCGGCCCAGTGGGGGAAGTGAAGCGAGAGGTACTCGTAGCGTTTGCGCCAGACCTCGCCGACGGTCGCTGCGCGCTCGACAATGAGGGCGGAGATGCCGAGAGCTTTGAGGCGAGCAGCGAGGGCGAGGCCGTTCTGGCCCCCGCCGACAATGACGACGTCGGGGCGGATCTCGTCGTCCTCCTTCTCGCGCTGGGCCTCGAAGCTGATATCACCGGTCATGTGACCGTCGGCAGGGGGCACCTCGGGGAACTGGATGAGGTCCTCGGCGACGGTGTGGAGGGTCCAGAGCTTCCACCCGTCATTTGTGAGGACGGCGTTAACCATTGCGGTGGCGTGCACTAGCGGCGTGTCAAACTTGAGGCAGAACTGGACATACTCGAGGTCGGGGTATGGGCGCTGGATCGAGGGGAGCGGGGTGAAGAGCTCAAATTTGTTGGAGCGGGTTGAGGGGAGGAGGTCGGCGGCAGCCTTACCGATCGCCTCGGTGAAGTTGAAGGTACGGTAATCCCAGGTGTAGGCGAGCTTGTCGCGCCACACACCTTTCTCAATGAAGAGGGCGGTGAAGGCATCCGCATCGCCGGCTTCAAGGGCAGCCGAGAGAGAGGCGGTGACGTCCTGCGCGACCTTGATCGCGTCCGTGTCATCTGGGACCTTGGTGCCGAGCGCGTCTGTTGTCGGGAGCGGGGCGTTGTACTGGAAGTCGTACATGTAGTTGTCGGGGAGGGCGGGCTTCTCCGCGACCTTGGCCTTGAGGTCGGCGATGTCAGCCAAGGCAGGGGTGGTGTCGACAACGGCGGTGGGAGCCATGGCTGTTGGATATGGAAGGCTGGAGAGAGAGGAGGAGGTTTGATGGTTTCTGCAGTTCGTTGTTATCGTCACTTTATACAACTCGCTGTCGACGCGTACATTGCTGTGGCCCGATGTGCGGAGATGTCTGCTTGTTGGAACGTCGCTCAGCGGTCATCCGAGGAAAGGCGGAGAATGTGGGACATCGGACTGTGCGTTATCCCTGAAGGGCGGCCGGGGATTGATAACAAAAGCGTCAACTCAAGTCGGAGAACGAGCTTTAGGCCGGGAATCGCAGTGCACGTGAGGACGGAGGAGAAGATCCCAGCCAAACCTGCATCGGGATTTTGGTGATTGCCCCGTTGTCTCCGATATCGGACATCAGAACATCTCCTGCGGTCTTCTCAGCAAGGCAGCAAGCTCCCAGCTTGGATGCTTAGATGGACGTCCGGTCACCCAGATTATTGCATCCATGTGAGGCAGTGTTCTGAACGTGTGCCGACCGCCACGCTCTCACCGATCAAAACGACGGTACGTATCGGCCACCAAAGCTCCGATCATCGGGGATCTGCTGGTGGACACACTATCACGGTCAAGCCGCAAGATCACGGACAACAAAGCACAACAACAGACGCAGCATCAAGTCCGCAAACACATCTAGCATCTTTCCATATCTAACTCTACCAATGAACGACCCAAGTACAAGTCCAACATCAAGCCATGATCGGCAGCCCGTCATCGTCAAACATGACCTGAACCTTGTTGCGGAAGCTGTACTGCAGCGCGGCGGCAATCTTGGCGGCCTCGTAAGCGTCGTCGGCATTGAGTGAGAGGGCTAGTATCAGCGCCATATATGTGAGTTGAGTACTCACGCTTGTCCTCGAGGACACACTCGGCAAACTCGGCGACATCATGTACGAAGCTCTTGTCGTAGAGCACAAATGCGTCGGGAGTAGTAGCGGTGCGAACGCCGTGGATATCGCGGACCTCTACGCGGTCAATTGTCGAGTTTCCATTAACGATTGCGCTACCCTTAGTCCCAAAAACGCGGGTAGCGCTCTCAAAGCCGTTGGTGAGAGTACGCCCAATATGGAAAGTGAGGACTTTTCCATTTGAGAATTCGACAATTGCGAAACCGTTATCTGCGTCTTTATATTCGTTGAGGGCAGAATATACGGCGGTTTGGCCAACTGCGAAAACGCGGTTCACCTGTTTCTTGGGGTTGGGGCATTCCTTGACATTGAGAAAGTATCTCGCAATGTCAATGTCGTGAATCCCCATATCGACGAAAATACCTCCACTCTGAGCGGAGAATGCGACGAAGAATCCACTGGGATCTTGCTGGTCGAGACACGATGTCTCGACGGCATGTACTTGGCCCAACTCGCCATCATCGACCATCCGCTTGACGTTACGGTAACTGTCGTCGAACCGTCGACAGAAAGGAACCAGTAGCTTGAGGTAAGGTTTCTTTCCGGCGGCCTCGACGACAACTCGAGTAGTCTCAATGTCGACGGCGATGGGCTTCTCAACCATGACGTGCATGTCGAGCTCGAGGGCACGGAGGACGAGGGCAGCGTGTGTCGCGGTCGCGGTCGAGATGAGGACGGCCTCAGCACCCGAAGTGACAAGACACTCTTCGGGGTCGGCGAAGAAACGAATGCGCGCCGGCATGTTGTCGACCACCCACTGGTCGGATCCGGGTTTGGTGTCGCAGATCGCGACTAGGTCGATGCGGGGCGAGGCGACGAGGATACGCGCACGGATGGAGCCGAGGCGGCCGACGCCGAAGAGCGCAACCTTGAGCTTACGGTTGGTGTCGGCAGTCATGTTGGAGAGTTGGAGGTTTGGAGGTAGAGGAGTGGGAGGCTTGGGAGGTTTGGAGGTAGAGGGGTGGGAGGCTTGGAGGCCTTGAAGAGTTGGAGGGCTTGGAGCTTGGAGGGCGGCTGGATTGGATTGCGGCTATATACTGTTTGCTGGGCTTCTGGAGCACAGCAGCGGTGCAGAGGGAACCTTGGCTGATTTCCGGCCGAGCTTGATACAGCAAGGCGCCTGGCATTCCCTATCGACCTCACACCTGGGATAGTCACTTGTCATGGTAGTGACAACGGACTGCATAACCCGGATATTTACTCTGGCTGCTCTGGCTGCATTTCAGCACAACTATTCCCGGTGGTTAACCCCGGCCTCACTTTGGCCCGAGATACTAACTCCGGATCCGATCAGCTTACTATCCACCCAGATTTGCCGGGAATAACAGACGCAGCCGCATTTCTACTTATCCCCGGTCATCCAATGAGGACGCTTGTTTATTCCCGGTGCCCTACATCCATCGCACGGGTCACCACGCCGATGGTGGCGTTCAGTATCGCCGATGCGGGGCCGTGGGGGTAGGGACCAGACAGACGATCGCTCGGGGTAAGATAAATAACCCCCTCGAGTCATCTTGGGACCCCATCAATCCCAATGGCGCACTTCAACGACGACAAGCCAGTCCACGAGATGCTGGAGCACAAGGACGACCACGACCATGTCGTGCACGAGGCGAACAAGGAACGGCTAGCTGAGGCCGTCGCCGCCGAGGACCAGGAACACATGAGCGTCATTACTGCATTCCGGTTATTCCCCAAGGCGGCATTCTGGTCCATGGTCATGTCCATGGTCATTGTAAGTTGTTGAAAGGATTAGCTAATCAAAGGTGATGGAGGCTTATGATGCTGCTCTAGTGTCGAATCTCATGGCTCAGCCGGCGTTCCAACGTCATTTCGGACAGCCCCTCGGCGATGGAACTTATCAAGTTCCTCCGGCTTGGCAGAGCGCATGTAATTATGCGTCAACGATTGGCGCGTTTATCGGTATTCTTATCTGCGGGTACGTCCAGCCTTATCTAGGATACAAGAAGACGATGATTGGCGCACTTGTCGCCATGACATGTTTCATCTTCGTAACCTTCTTCTCCGAGACTTTACCGGTTCTATTTGTCGGCCAATTCCTCGCGGGTTTACCATGGGGTTTCTATAATGCCATCGCACAGGCTTATGCGTCGGAAATCGTTCCACTCCCACTTCGCGCACACGCAACCATGTGGAACCAGGTGTGTTGGTGTGTTGGCCAACTCATGACTTCGGGGATTCTCTTCGGGTTTCGAAACGGTACATCAAAGTGGTCGTACAAGATCCCATTTGCGATTCAGTGGATTTGGCCTATTCCACTTATAATCGCCATGATATTCGCGCCCGAGTCGCCATGGTGGCTTGTCCGAAAGAACCGCCTTGAGGACGCGGAGAAAGTTATCCGAAGGCTCGAATCAAAGGATTCGCCAAGAGACCCAGCTGCCGTCGTGGCCATGATGGCCCGGACTATCGAGATTGAGAATTCCCTCACTCAAGGTGCAAGTCTCACAGATTGCCTTAAGGGTATAGACGGAAAACGTACTCTTGTCGCAAGCTTCATGTTCGCTGCTCAAAATTGGAGCGGCCTCCTCATCGGTAACATGGCGACATACTTTTACACCGTGGCGGGAATGAATGCCGACAAGGCGTTCGGTCTCGGTCTGGGTACTTCTGGCGTTCAACTCGCTGCGGTTTTAATCGCATTCCACCTCGTCACCAGAGTGGGTCGTCGGAGACTTTACCTCTCTGGCGTGGCTTTCCAGACCGCCCTGCTCCTTGCTATTGGGATCGCGGCTGCGGCGAGCAAGAGCGCAACTTCGTTTTGGATCCAAGCGACATTCCTCATGCTCGTTTATGCGTCGTACGGTCTTTCGGTTGGCCCAATTACGTTTACGATTGTGGCGGAAGTCTCATCGATCAAACTCCGCGCTCAGACTTGCGCCATTGCCCGGGCGGCATATTACGCCGTCGCCGTGCCCATGGGTTTCGTCCAGAGTTACAGCCTTAACCCCCTCGCATGGGACTTGCAGGGCCGCTCGGCATTTATCTGGTTCGGTACCGCTGTGGGCGTTCTGGTCTTTGTGTACCTTATGGTTCCGGAAACTAAGGACCGCACGGTACGCGAACTCGACATTCTCTGGCACCGCCGCGTGCCGCCTCGCAAGTTTAAGACTACCGTCATTGACAAGGACGACGACGAGTAGGGAGAAGGCAGAAGGGGGCAGGGACACGAGTAGGGAGAGGGCAGAAGGGGGCAGGGCCCCATGGTCAAGGTCAAGTAGCGCATGTCCTAGGTACTGCGTGATGAATGTTGTTTACTTCACTTGTGGTTGGGGTTGGACTCCTTGTGGTGGGGGTTGGGACAATCCCCGGTGGTGGTTGGTCGGTGCCGGAGATAATGCTGTTCACCAGCAGAGCAAGTGGGCATGGTGCTTGAACACGGTTCAGTTCGACCTCGGACAACTCAGGGTGGATAGAGTCGGGTCGGAGTGCAATCATTGTTTTGACCGGAGATAATGATGAGGCCTCGTCAGGCACTTTGTTGATAATTGACGTAAAAGGCGAGGTCACTCACTCACCGTGGCCTCGGGTGATCTCGGGTTGCGACAGCATTGTGGCGGATATCGAGCCCCAGTCAAGTCTAATAATTCCATACCCTAAGCCAACAACGCAAAGATCTTCATTCCTTGTCGATCATGATTGAATCCGAGTCATCATCTCAGGCCGTTCTGCTGCTACTCTTCCCCCCTCAACCTCTCCTGACACTCTGAACTAGTTGGTAGTTGGAAATAAGCGATACATCATATGACAACTATAGGGGACTAGACTTGTTGCCTCGCCCTTGCGCTTACGCTTATGCTCGTGTTCACTAGAGCTTTTCGTTGATGCTCCGGTTGTGTATGCTCCCGCTGTGGTCACGGTGGAGCGACGTTACGGACGCGGAAATGCTGTCGCCGCGGTAAAGGGCGTCGACAGCAGCCGAGGTCGAGCCGCGACGGAGTAGGCCCGCGCGGACACGGCTTTCCATCTCCTCGGTTGCGCGCTCGCGCGCCTCCTTTCTGGGGTAGTCGAAGAGGAGCGTGATTTCCTCAAGAGACATGTTGCGCGAGTCGATGAGGTAGAAGTAAAAGTAGGCCATGTACGCCAAGTTGATGGCAACGTAGACAAAGTAGTACCTCCAGGTAAGCTTCTCAAAGGCGATCGGGTTGACAAATTGGTTGAACGCGTTGGAGCCTGTTTGCATTGCGACGAACATGGCGAGACCCTTGGTGCGGAGGTGGAAAGGCTGGATCTCGGTGCAGTAGTGGAACGGAATCGACATCCACGCAATGTCGTAAAGGCCGTAGTAGAGGAAAAGCATGGGGATGGAGGCGATGCCTAGGGCGACGTTGCCGTGAATCTCGTAACCGGCTGAGAAGCCACCAACCAGCGCCATGGTGACCACCATGCCCCAACCGGAGATGAAGAAGATGGTGCGGCGGCTGACGGCCTCGACGTAGAGCGCAGCAACCTCGGACACGACAAGGTTCCAGATGTTCATGCCGTTGTTCAGGTTGATTGTCTTGACGGGGTCCGTGATACCGATAGACTCGAGGATAGGTGTGAGGTAGTACCCGACGAGACCCGAGCCGTTCCAGTTTGTACCCGACGCCATGACAAGGCTCATTACCAGGCGACGGCGGTTACCCTTGAACCTGAAAAAGTCCAGGAAGCTCGACTTGTGCTCGCCACCTTCAGCCTCGAGCGCGAGAACCATCTCGTTGTACTCGAGCTGTACGAGGGGGTCATCCAACTTGCCGTTGGCATGGTACTTTGCCAAAATGCTCAGTGCCTCATCAAACTTGCCCCTGTTGGCCAGGAACTGCCCGTCAGCAGAGTCAACACACCAAACACTCACGCGAGGCGATTCGGGCATTGAGAACGAGATAATGATCACACCGATAGGAGCCATGATCTGCGCAATACAAGCCAGGCGCCAGCTCCACGAGCCTGGAATGTATAGGCCCGCGACTGATGTCAGCTCACGTGATATTTGGTTCGGTGGCATGGGTGTCGGGTAGATTCAAACTCACGACAAAGGTAGCCCGAGACAATGGAGCCGAGAAAGTACCAGCCGTAGTAACTTGACGCGAGGACGGGACGGAGGCGCGGGTGCGCAATCTCTTGCAAGAGAGCTGGGGCGACGACCTTTGTGATCGCGCCACCTGCGCCGAGGAGGACACGTCCGCCGGCGAACTCGGCTTGATTCTTGGAGAGAGCATTGACGATAGCACCGATAATGATGAGGACCGAACCGACCCAGAGAGCAGGCTTGCGGCCATATTTCATGCTGATCCACGAGCCGACAAAGGCGGCCGGGATACCGGGAAAGTAGAGGGCTGAGCTAATGAGGCCTAGGGTTATGCCTGTCGGGTTGTCAAAGTACTCGTCCCACTAGTGTTAGTTGTGGAAATGGTGGGCCGACGTACCTGTGGGATCGACTGCAGACATGCGAGCAATGACTGGTCATATCCGAGGTAGAAGACACAGAGGCACAGGCCCATGCAGTGGTATACGTTCTTGCGGATGCCCTTGTCCTTGTACCATTTTGGATTTGTGTTGTCTGGAAAGCGTTAGATATGAGGCATGGGGCGTTGTGGGTGGGGAATGAACTTACTTGGTACATCGAGAATATGTGTTTTGAGTAAATCGACCATGATTGATAAAGCGGGGTGGCTGGAAACAGAGGGAAGGTCAACGGGCAACGGGCAACGGGGGAATCAGTCTATTTAAACTGGTTGGAGAGCGGGGGACCAGGGAAGGTGAGTCTGGGGTTGATTATTATGACGAGTTTTACATGCGACTGGTAGATGGTAGAGGTGAAGCGGCCAGGTGAGACCTGGGGGGCGCGTCGGTGGCCTGGCATTGGATGAGCTGGTGTTCGTCTTGGCAGCAGAGTCTGAAGGACTTGGAGCTACTGTACATTACAGCAAGGACGGATACGGATCGGATAGGTAGACTTGACCTGAGGATTGAGTCAGGTGTAAGCGGTAAAGGCGGAGGGTCTGAAGCAGTGAAGTGAAGGGGGTGGGAGGGGGAAGGAAGGCCCGCAAAGCTCCGGCGGCATGAAATGGTACGGGTACGGAGTGACGGCCTCGGCAACGATATCAAGTTTGGGGTTAATTGAGGGGTGTTAAGTGTAAAAAGGCAGTGGAGCAGAGAAAATGAAATGGAGCGGGATCAAAAAGTGACGGGTTCCAAGCACATCTCGCTTCAAGTTTCTACTATTAATTCAGGCACAAATATGCTTTGTGATGTGTGTACATCAAAGCACGTCCAATCAAAACATCAGGGCCAAACACAAAAAAGCAAAGGAAAAAGGTGCACGGTCATGATAATTCAGGGTCCTCCCTTTTGTACTTGAGACATCCAATCAACTTGAAGTATTTTACTCCAACAGTCAAAGACATTTGATCCCGTCATCACCTTTTGATTCCGTCCCCCCTGGTGCTTGACGCTAACATGAGTCTCGAGGTGTATCCTCCGCGTAGAGTAGAATCAACGCGTGCGTACACCACTACGTACAAGACGTACCTCACGCATCTTCATTGTCCAACCGCGTCGGATGGGAAATGCGTCAAACCACCCCCCTTGATACTTGCCAATCTTATTCCAGATGCCGAGCAGGTGCGGCATTATCATATCTCAGGGGCGATAGAGGTGGCGATAGATGGCGATAGAGACCGATACACGGGGCACACGGCGATATCTGATCAGCCAAAGTAAAATCGGAGCAGCATTGGAGACGTGGAGAGCAGAGTCAATTCTCTTGATTACAGAAGCAGGTTGGACATGCTGTGCTTTTCTTTTGCTTGGCGATACGGACGTCATGAAATGGAGCATTGAGGAATTGGGGGGCTCCCGAGTTCCCGAATTGGTCACAATGCAATCTAATCATCAGGGTAGTGGTTGTACGTACCCGCGCGAAACGTGCCTGTTCTTCCCTCTTGTATTTGATACCGCGTCAGGTCCATAGTTGGTTTTATCAGGTCCATTAAATTAAGGGCCTATGTTTTGAAGGTGGAAAGTGACAAGGTCGGATGTCGGCGGATACTCGAGCGGGTTCAGATCCTTTGGTGCCTGGGAGCTGCTTTGGCGAGCGGAGCGAAGCTGCCGTTCTTGTCACCCGACCTTGAAACTCAAGGATCCAAGGGTTACTGATTGGTCGGCGGTGCAAGTCCGTGATGACGTCACGGGACCATTGCTGTGCAAGTTGGACACGGCAAGTTTAAATATCGCGGATCAAAGTGAGACATATACGATTGGGACCTCCACCTTGAAGCTCCACACTAAATAGCTTAGGACCATACTGGTCAGCATTGGGAGAGGCACAGTATATAGTAGTATGTGGAGCACAATGATGATGATGATGATTGGGTCGGTAGCCCGTGGTCCATGGGCCATGGGCCATGGGGCCGCTATACTCCGATACTGCAAGGCCTGCCGCTACTTTGAGGTATTCAGGTCCAACCCCACGACGGCCGCTCGGGATAGCGGCAAACTCGGCGTCGGGTCCGTGTGGCGCAAGTGTATGACGCATACCACGCGACCACGCGACAATCTCGGTCACCGCTTAATCTACTCATGCCCACCTCACCGTATCTTCCCACGTCCACACGTCCACGTCCAACACTACTATAACTCGATGCATCCTCTACTTGTCGCTACACTACTCTCCATACCCTACTCGCTCACCATGACAGACTGGGAGAAGAAAGCCGCGGCCAAGCGGGCGCAGCGCGACGCCCTCCTGCCGCACGACACCCTCCTGCCGCACGACGCCCTCCCGCCCACAGATCTTGACGTGTTGGCCGTCCCCTCTCGAAGCGGCATTCTCTCCCCCCAAGAACTAGAGATCACCGACTCGCAGAGCATCACTGTGCTTCTGGATAGAATCAAGGACCGGACGTATTCTGCCGAACAAGTTGTCCGGGCGTTCTGCCGTCGGGCCGCCATCGCCCAACAACTGGTACGTCTACCTCTTATTAAATTGACATGAGACCAATTGTCTCGCCGAAATATTTTTCGATCGGGCAATTCTCCACGCTAAGAACTTGGATGAGGAGTATATGCGGACCGGAAAACCGAGGGGAGCTTTACATGGATTACCGATCTCGTTGAAGGAACAGATTGGTGTGGCTGGTATTGAGCGGTCGTTTGGATTTGTCGGGTTCTTAGGCCGCGTCGTTGAGACAGATGCGGCCATCACTACTCTTCTCATTCAAGCTGGCGCCGTGCCGTACTGTACCACCAATGTTGCTCAACATCTCGGTTTCGGGGCCGCGGTCAATAATGTTTTTGGCGAAACGACAAACCCTTCCAACAGAACTCTTACTTCTGGCGGCTCGTCTGGTGGCGAAGGAGCATTGATCGCTCTTCGAGGTAGTATCTTGGGAATCGGGTCAGATATTGGAGGAAGTGTACGTATCCCAGCTGGATTTAGTGGGATATACTCCCTTCGACCATCGTACCTCCGCTTGCCATATGAGGGGACTTGTAATTCCCAAGAAGGTATGTCCAAAACGAAATAGGCTGATGGAAGGACAGGAGAGTTTGCGTTCGGTGTTGGGTCCCATGGCGGCATCGATTGATGGGCTTAAACTCGCATTCAAGACGATTCTGGACCTCAAGCCATGGCGTCTTGATCCGGCAGTTCTCCGTATGCCATGGAACGAGGAACGGTATCAGCTCTCAGAGCATGGCGGGGGAAAGAACCTCGTTTTCGGCGTCATGGTGGACGATGGATTCGTCCGCTCTGCCCCGCCCTACCACCGGGCTTTGGATGAAGTATCATCCGCTCTGAAGGCGGCTGGTCACGCTGTTGTGGAATACAAAGCCTACAACGCCAGGATGGGATACGACCTGTTCGGAGAAGTATGGATGGCGGATGGCCACAAGGATCTATACGATACCCTCGCCCTCTCTGGTGAACCTAGGGTTGGTCCTCTCGGATCAGGCCCTGAAGTCGTCCAAGAGAAGGAAGTGTCCATAACGAAATATTGGGAAATCCAATATCGGAAACAAAGGTTCCTCAAGGCGCAGCTGGACCATTGGAATGCGACGGAGGCAGTCACAGGCTCGGGGAGGCCGGTCGATGCCGTCCTGTGTCCTGTGAGCGCTACGGCGCCCCAGATATTGCGCGGACGACAGTATTACGGGTACACGGCTTGGTGTAATCTCGCGGACTATCCCAGTGCCGTTGTGCCTGTTACCCGCGTTGATCAGGTCAAGGATCCCAAGGTGGCTCGCGAAGGGTATCATAATGATCTGGATCGGGAGCTTTGGGAGATGTGTAAGTGTTCAAAGTAGGAAAAGGCAAACGCTGACGCCAGACGATCCGGAAGTGTACAAGAACGCCCCGATTGGTGTACAGATCGTGGGGCAGAAGGACGAGGACGAGGCGGTTATCCGGATGGCAGAGATTGTGGATGCCGCCCTCAAGGCAAGTAGGGCGTGATGAATGTGTTTGGAAGATTGTGAAATGTGAGGTAGCATGGTCAACCGAGTGTGCGGAATATCGGCCTTGCCAAGTCATGCTTGGTCAATGCCACTCGTCCCTCGCCTCCAATGCCCTCCGTGAGCGCCCAAGGCTGAGAGTCATCGCCACGGGACGAGGACTCACCTCTGGTGCACGGCTAGTGGCGACCCTGAGCCTTTCGACATCCTCCTTCATATGAAGAGGCCCGAGAACCCTTGGATGCAGATATGTATGGTATGCTCTACAGGTATGGAATCAGCCATGCAGGCCCTGATTCCGTCTAAATGATCTGAACAACACGACTCGGACACTAACTACACCGTGAAGATGCCGATAAACTGGAACGTCGACCGGTCCTTGAGCTCCTTCTCCTTACTGCTGGTCTTGTCGACAATCTCGCAGTGGATCTTGTGCTTACCGGTCGGCAGGAGCGAGTCCTTGCGCCCAAACGCAAACTTCTGGAACTGGCCGACGCTTTCCGTCAGGCTCCAGAACCCATCCACCCTGTCGCGCTTCTTCGGATCCTTCTCATCGTCGAGCCAGCATTCGACTGCGCCGAGCTTGTTCTTTGGCGACTTGAGGAAGTATGCGTCACTTGGATCAGCTTGGTTTTTCAAGTTGATACTGTACTCACACATAGCCGACCTGGAGGTTGACTTCGAATGTGATCTGCGCGCCGATCCCGGTTCCGCGCCAGAACTTCTTCTCGCCTTTTGTCCCTGGTTGCTCCCATAGCTCCCAGCCCTTGGTCTCGGATAGGAGCGGCTGGAGTGGTGACGTCTTCGAGTCGACGGACGCGCACGCCGGACGCAGCTCCTCCTCGGGCTGGAAGTCTGGGCTGAAGCGCTGGCCCATACGAAGTGGTGGGATGCTGTACACGTCAAACGCGTCTTCCTGGGTGACGATGGCGGCGTTGCCTGGTCGAATTTGCGGCCGGCTGTTGTTGAGATAGCACATCTGGCGTCAGGACGAACAAAAGGAGAAACATACCTGCTGGTACAGGTACAACTGGATGAGCTCGGCCATGACGAGATGCCCCTCGGCATTGGGGTGCAACAAGTCGTTGGGGAGGAACCAGTTCTCGACGCTCGTCGTGTTCTGGAAGAATGCCGGGAAGAGCCAGTTGCGGATGTTGATGACTGGCACATCGTAGTAACCCGCCGGGCCAAACTGGTGTTCCGAACCATAACGAATCGGGCTGTTCAGCTTGACCGTCTGCAGTATGAGAATGGCCGGACTCTTGGGGTAGCTCAGAAGCGCACGGAGGAGTGCCTCAAAGTTGTCAAAGTTAATGTCGCTCCTGAAGGTTAGCTCAGCTCGGCGGACAAACGGATGAAGGCAACAAGGCACAAGTCAGGGGAGGCTTGCACCCCTATTCCAACTCTCCCAGTCCGGAACGTCCGGGACAGATGCAAGCAATGGAACGAGCCCACGCAGTCATCCGTCCCGTCCGGCGCACAGTGCAGTGGGAAACAAGACGAGTGCAAGGCAAGTACGCACATCAAGTCGTTGACCGAAGTCTCGATGAAAATAATGTCCACGTCGGGGTCAAGGTGCTCGTGATGGCAGTACCTGGCGTCAACACGAGATCTGTCGCGAGCTCACTTGAAGTAGTCGCTGCCGCGCGCTCCGACCGCCCCATCAGCATGCCGGTTCTCTGGGTGGGGGAACGTTTGGTTCCACCACTGGAACATCTGAATGTGCCATGGGTCACACTTGCAGCCGTGGCCCTTTGAGACTGCTGTCAGCACCGCTGTGCCGTCATGGGTGCCAGGGGGAAGGTATGTTATGCCCACGGCACTCAGCAATCCGATTAGTCTTTGACCCAGTCCAGTGCAACAAGTACGCCGGAAGGCTGCCCTTGACTGCCCTGGGTGGCGTGTCACCAGCGGTTCACAGGTCTGAGCTGGCCGCGGGCCTTAGGTGGTAGGTTCGCTCCTGTAGATGTGTGTAGGGCGAGACCAAGACTACTCGAACGACACTGTCGGCTGCCTTTTGTCGACGCTGACGCGCCGTAACCTGACGCATCGGAACTCACTGGACCCGCCCATGCCGCCAGTGACGATGGGCTCACCCGCCATCGCCTTCTTGAGGACGCGCTGCACGCGCGCACCGGATCCGTCAAACGCCCGGGAGAGATCAACGTTACGCCTGGGGTAAGCGTCCACCTTGGTCACAGATTTCGCGCCACGTCGACTCACGTCCCAAACTTCTCACACAGCGTTTCGTTGACCAGGCAGCGGTCACACGTCCACATAGCCCGAGCGCGCTCGATGTTCTTGGCCTCCTTGTTGGCACCAAAGTACGGGACGTGTTCGAGCGACTTGGGCCACTCTGAACCTTCTGGTAGCATTGGGGGGACGGGGGGAAGGAGGTCTCTGTAGAGGACGGTGATGACTAGTGCCATGACTACGACCAGGAGGAGGCCGAAGCGGGTGGGCCGGATGAGGCTACTCATGGTGAGCAACAGCCTGCGGGACATGGTGGGTAATGAGATGGGAGATAGGAGAATGGAGAGGAAGACAACAACAATAATGCAAAAAAGGGCTTGGTGGGGGATATTGCTCCCCCCATTCAAGTGGAGCTAGGAGCTAAAGAGCTTTGAATATATTTGGAAACCGCCGGATAACTTGACACGAGGGCAACTATATTCATCCTCTCAGATCTCATAGTTCTAAAGGGTTATTACGTTGCTACGTTACTAGGCTGTTTTGCATTACTTTGCTTGCTAATACCTTTGATTATATACTTTGCTTATAACTATAAACTACTAGAGATAGAGTTGCCACCTTTAGGGGTCATTTCTCATTGCAGGGTAACATCCTTAACACGTCTGCACGTACGTCTGCGTACGTCTGGACCTTTGGCTTGATTACCCCTGAATCAGGTAGCAACACACTATACTAAACTTGTTCCCTGAACAGTGAAAATCATTAGAATGAATCTCAACTTTGTGAAGCTCCGCCTTGCACTGCATACGTGTACTCCATACAGCCGTATGGCAGTATATCAGACCCGCAGGCTGCAGGTTACAGGTAGCCTGGCGGTTAGTAGCTAGAAGTCTGTAGTCTATAGTCTAATAGATTACAAAAGATGCCGTGACTGCTGGAAGAGGGTTTTAGTAATTGAACCATTGAGCAATTTCAATTGAATCAATACTGTATTTAGTACCCCTTCACACACACACACTACTCCCGTGCCGCGGCCCGCAACTTACCCGTCTTCGCTTTATCAATTGAACCCTAGAGTACAATTGTATCCAATGCATATTCACATTGGGTGCAAGGTACGATAGGGTTCAACCAAGTAGCTGGCGTTCCATTCAGTGCACGCGTCAAGGACAATCGCCTCACGCGTTTTCAGATTAACCCAGGACTCAGAGACGACTCTTGATGAGATTGAGACGTAGGTGCGGGATGTGAGATCTTACGATAACACAAGAAAGAGTTTCAGGGTATGATACAGAGCAAACGTCTGTGGACGTGCGGATTGAAGTGGTCACGTGACATTCTTTCCTAATTTGCGTTCTTTGGGGTATCTAAGAGCTGTACTATAGGGTGGGGGTGTCATTCCTGACTCTGGGAATCGGAATTGCGTCACTTGTCGCACCAATCCTTGCCCTTGCTATTCATGGCTCGTGTCTCATGCCGCATGGTCGCCTCCAACGCGTCATTCCCTCGCACGGACGCAAAGTGGCTGACTTAAAGTAGGGTACCAACTTGAATACATTATGATACAAAGAGAGCTGGTGCCCCACTTTACTTGATATCTGTTCTGGTAACAGCACCCACTCCTAGCTACCAGTTTCCAGGTTGCACGATCCACTAACCATCTAATTGATACTGGCTGGCACTAACAGTTAATACCGCCGACTTGATGGCTTTGACAGATCGGCATGACAGACTGAAGATCAGAAGAGCAGAAGTGACTCTTCACTCACCTCACACTTGATCACCGTTTCATCGTCTTCATCCGAACGGTCCTCCTCTCTCCAAACAAACCTCCTCCACGAGGGACCTAGCAGTCTTTAATTCTTCCACGTGATTCTCAGATTCGCAGCTGTGGCAGTACCAACCTCGCGTCCTTACCACAGTATAAAGAAGGAAAGGCGTTATTATTTCTCTACATTCCACCCATTCATTCTACCCCTCCCCCCAAACACTATCCTGTCCTTACGTCCCGGTGGTCGTCGAATCTGGCAACAGAACACAGATGGCCAAAACTCGCATCTATATATCGAATCACATTCAGAGCTTGATCCGGCGCGACGACATTTACACATGGGGCGACACTGCCTCCGCATTAAACTTTTAGACTCTCTCGGGTTATAGCAAACAGGGAAGCAATGCAGCCGCTAACAGTCCCAAGGTGGCCCTCGACACCTCCCGATCCAAGCACTGACGACCCCGAGAGCCTTCCTGGACCTCTTCACAACCAGGCTCCTCGGCTTCCTCTCGGCGCGACGGCCGTCTCCAGCACGGACAGGAACATCCTATCTCTAGTAGCTGTTTGAGGATGATTGACCCTGAATTCGACTCGCTCCAAACGGTGGGAGTGGCGCCACACTCACACGTTCACGCGTTCTCATTCCCACCCCATGTGGTTCCTATTACAAGGTCAAATAGCTCACATACATGGACATTCGCATCCGGCTCTCGCCACTAGCACAATTTCGTTTCTCTCACCTCATCCTTCCATCCTTCCATCCTTCCACCCAGCGACAGTCATCTCATCCAACCAGTTCGTCCTCTGTTGATACCCTCCGACTCTCTTCCTGTATTCCGCCATTCCCTCCACACCCCGTGAACGTCTTCAATAGTCCGGCGGCCCCAACCCCTCAACCCCGTGCGACGCCGCCTTCAAGGAGCAAGTCGTGGCCATGGACCCCCTCCAACGCGCCACCCTGATCCTCGAGCTGATGCGAGACCGACTTGGCAGCAGGTCCTTCCCTCTCACCCTTCTCTCCCCGTCAGACGACTTGTCTGAAATCACAACCCAGCCCTTGTCGTTCACCGACATTTCTGTAGCTGACAGCGATGGGTCTCTAAGTACGAGTAGCGACAGTCCCAGGTATGGTCCGTCCTCCAATCCACTCCCATTTCACCTCACTAGGCGGGGGTCACCGTGGCCAGAGCCAGATCTCGACCACCAGCGCTTCCGCGAGCCCGATTTCGATATCCACGGTGCCGTCTACTGCTGTGCCGATTGCGACAACGAGGTGCGCGCAAGGACGTATTACATCAACCCCGGTCCGCTAAACGAACCTGCCGCACGAACGGAGGAGCCCGCAGTGCCGGCCGTGGGGGAGCCACACATGCGCGAGCCGACCTCGCTACCTCCACTCGCTTCCATCTCTTCACCGACCCCCGACTCGGCAACCCTTTCGACAACACAGCCCACCTTCCCTCCCACATTTGTGCCCCACCCAAAGACCACCGAGGAGATGGATGGCGACTTCGAGCTGGAATCCACGGTGAGCGATCTGGATGACATCATGGAGACAGAGACACAGCCAGCCGAGGCAACTTCGGCCACGACGACGCCGTCGGAGACGGACCCAACCCCAACTGCTAGGGGAAGAGCGCGGTCCGCCAAGAGGAAACTCTCCGAGTCCGAGCATCCGCCAGCGAGTATCCGGAACATCAACCTCACCCGAACCCAACCGGAGCATGAAACCAACAAAGGAGGGCCTAGTATGTGATGCGTCTGTAGACCTGTGCCCTGTATGCTGTTTGTATGCATTTTCACCCTGCTTTAAAATTAATGGGAAAGTGGACGTTGTTTGCTGTGGCTGTGGAGTTGGCGCAGCTAACATTGAGCACTGGTCAGCTTGATGAAATATTGGCCTGCCTTCCTCCAATTGGTCATAATAAACTGGTTCCTCTCTATCAACATTATACCAACCCCGCCCTCCCTCTACCCTCTTGTCTTCTCAGTTCGCCCTGAGCTATATCGGATCATTCCCCGTTCACCTCGCAGACGGTCCAGCACTCGGACACCACTAGTGCTGACGGACGGAGGGCGGAAACGGCTTGACGTCCATCTCTTCTGCCTGCGTGCCAAAGTATCTCACGTATACGCTTCATCTCTGCCGTGCGCACGTTGTCAAAGCCAATCTCTGCGAAAGTGTTGTGGTATATCTCCTTCGCCCCGGCGCTCCAGTGAACGACAGACTCGGCGGCCAGCGCCCCCTCGTCATCGGTTTTTGAGCGTGACTCCGGGATTAGAACACTACAATCTCCTGCTTCCTTTATCGCGACCCGATGCGAGCTTTGGCCTTTCCGGATCGCGGGAGTGTAAGGACGAGCGTGGCAGCGTTGTGAGGGTTAAGTATGTCCGGCGTACATCCAAGCATAGACCCAGTTCTCTCGCTCCAAGTTACGGCTGGTGCGGCGTGAGCCATATGGTGGAGGCTGCGCCGTCCAGGCACCGTGAAACCCCTCACAGCTCCTGCAGCTCCTGTGTCGGCGATGAGACTTGGAGACTGGTAAAGACGGAGCGGAAAAATATTGCCACTAGGGCCCTATATCTGAGCAGGCATAGCTCCGCGTACACGATACGCAAACGAAGCAGCGACAGGACGGCCACCACCGCCTTGATCTCGGACCAGTAAGCGTTCTTGAGGCCGTATAGCGTCTGGTGGAGGACAACGTTCCCATGCATCTTGATATATGGACTGCCATGACGACAGGATCGTAGGGAATAGTGAGGCAAGCGTCCTCGATCCGGATGTGCGTCACCTCAAGGATGCAGTGTTGTGACGAATCGGAGCACGGATACATGTACCTTAGCGCCTCCCCGGGGGTCACACGGAGGTCTCAGCCCTTGGCGACTCGCGCGTAATACCCCGCTGGATGAAGGCGCTGGAACACCCAGCGAAACGGTTTAACGCCGTTAGGGAGGGCTCCCACACCTGCGACTGTCGAGGTTGTCGCGGTTATCGTCGACAGCAGCTTGTTATTGTGCGGTAGGCTGCCAGCAGGACCAAGCTTGGCGATGCGGTTGGCGGATGCGTTGCTCCCCGCTGTCGTGACCTCCGTCTCGGTCTCTGAGTACTCACTACTTGACTGTGCGTTGAGGTGGAATGTCAAAGCGTGAGTGGCATATGGGAACAAGTCTGGCTTTTTGTCTGGGCTTAGTGGGACGTGGGCCCAGAGAGGAGCCCGTGCGGGGCGGGTTACGACCGCGCGATCTCGGCAACCTGGGCCGAAGATCCTACACAAAGTGGTGCGAGTTCAGAAGCGTTGTCATTTCGATCACCGGGTTCTTGGGCCAGTGGGTCGTCGTGGGTAACACTCGGCTGCATGTTTCCCGCCCCGAGGGCAGCTTTAAGCTCTCCTTTGCCTTAAAGCGACATCGCAATCTCCAGGGTCGGACATGTAACTCTCCAGATCTCAGTGGAAAATGGCGAGCTACTCTGAAGCGAGTGGCTTCGGATGATGACTGGTGAGAGGGGGAGGAGGTGAGGGGGGAGGAGGTGAGGAGGCGATGGGGGAGGAGGTGAGTGGGAGGGGGTAGAAGACGACGCACCCATTCCACAACTGGCCATTGGTGGGAGCAGATTCTGGCGTCGAACACCTACGATTGAGATCATTGCGGGAAGGGGTAGAGAGAAGAGGAGAGGAAGTTTGGATGATGGAGAGATGAAATTGACATTCCACCTTATGTATACTGTGCATATTACATTCCCGTCCACCTAACGAAATATCCGAATCCGTTCTCTTCCCATTTGTCCTTCAACAAAGACACATGGTACTCCAGATGAACTTACATTGAGTCATTCATGATGGATCTAGACAGCCAGAGGAGCCGAATGACACCTTGCCCATGCTTCTAGAGACTGGGGGGAGGTACCGCGTGTCGTTGGGTGCAGAACTGCTATACTGCCATTGTAGGATAGCTAAAAGAGACGGGCCAGGCTTCATCAACTGTTTCTGACGCTTGTGTGGATTGAACACACGACCGAACGAATTGGGCGATGGACGCTTCACTCGCTCGCTCTCCCACTGAGCTAAAGCGTCTGATATTATTGGCTGAAAATAGTTGAAATTGAATGGTGATATAGAACCTTCCAAATCTCATCAAAACGCACCTACATCCACGTCCCGCTGGCCTAAGGAAGATGAATGGCGAGCTCGAGAAGGACGATGACGGGGTGGTCAAGAGGGCAATATAAATGACGTAGTGATGGGAAGGTAGACGTGCCAAACGTACCGCGCCGTGTGAGCATGCCCAGATATGCCAGCGCTGATTATCTGGACCTGTGTCCGAAACGCTGCTCTCTTACCTCTCTCATCGCACTCCCCAACTTGAAGGGAATACGTACAAGTTGCCACGATGTCTCTCAACCCATCACTAGGGACAACTGGTCTAGACCATATAACCGTCGGGACGTGGTCGACATAGTTGCCAGAACGCTCCCGCCTTCACGGGGCCAATTGCGGAGCAGACGGTGTTCGCTGAGCGGCGGTCCCCGATTCCGACCTCTGCCTCGACTTTCATATTACCATAAGCCTGGCCCTTGATACTGCCTAGTTTACCTCCTCATCTTCGCAGGGTCTGCATGGAGTTCTGGTACTTGGTGCCTAGTCGGCGCGAAAAATGTCAGAAAACTGTCGGAAATTGCCTTCTAGTAGCTCCATCTTTCCGGTCCGTTCTTATCGCACAGGCCGTCGTACCTAAGATTATAAGTCCGTCTTACGGTTCTATGCATCTACACTTCACTCCTCAATCACAGGGCTGCAGCTTCGTCACCTGCAGTACCTAGGACCTGGAGATACAATCTGGAGGCGTCAAGTTCCCACAGGCTCCAACTCCATCGTATCAGGCCGCTTAGCTCAGCTGGTTAGAGCATTGTACTAATACGCAGAGCGTATCAGTGATGCAAAGGTCGGCAGTTCGATCCTGTCAGTGGTCAAGATGTTTGAAGGCATCTCCTCTTTTATCTTTACGAGTTCCAGAGGTCGCTGAGGAAGGTGAAAAGAGAGGTCAAATCACCAACCAAACATGCGCACATCGGGCGTGTAGCTCAGTTGGTAGAGCGTGTCATTAGCACGGCGTCAGAAGACGCGTAGAGATCTTGACAAGGTCTTTGGTTCGATTCCTAACTCGTCCAGAAGCGTATCTTTTGGATGTCCGAGTTGGGGAGGTTGATAAGAGGTGTCAAGAGGCGTTTCTCTGGTCTGGCACTTGTCGACAGCTCAGATTGCACCCACCAGCGCTTCCTGTGAGAGTGAGAGCTAGTGCAGTGGAGAGCTCTGGGCTTCTCGGTTTAGTTTTTACTCGCGACGTGATTCGCGATGCGATGCGTTCATGAGATCAGATAACGACTAGGCTATGCGATCAAAACAACCCTTGTGCCAACAAAGAAAACAAGTCACATTCCGTAATTAGAAGCATTGGGCTACACTACATTAACTTTGCACCGGCAAACCACGCCTACTTGCGCGACACAGTGCCCGACGCCGGGGCTGGCATTGGGCGTGGACCAAACATGCCCATACCCACCATTCCGGCGGACCGGAGTGCGTCCATTGGCGCAAACACCGTTCCGTTTCCATACGCCTTTGTGCGCTCGACTTCGAGACGGCCCTGTGCGAGATCGCGGGCAAACTCATCTCGAATATCAGCGTCCACGCGCGCCTGGATCCGCGTCGCTTCAGCCTGTGCTTCCGCTCGAAGTTTGATTGCCGTTGCTTCAGCCTCTGCCTCAATTGTGAGAGATTCGGCTTTGGCACGAGCGCGAGCGATGGCATTCATGTTATCCGTTTCGACGGTGGCGCGTTTCATGGCATTCTGGAGTTGAAGAACTCGCGCTTCACCCTGTTGCTTCAATGCGCGATTGGCGTTTTCACGGTCCAAGTTGGCGGATTCGACTTGGGCTTCAAGAGCTCGAGTAGTGAGACTGTCGAGTTTGGCAGCAATTTCACCCTTGAATTTACGGTCGATGATGGCTAGGTCTTCGAGTCGAATACCGTATTCGGAAGCTACGACTTTGAGTTCGTCAATTGCTTGAGTTCGAACAGCGGAGACGAAGACGGCACCAACGTCATCGTCACCATCCTGTAGTTCCGGAGCAGCATTGCGCGTCCTTGCCATAGTACTGTAGTCGAGATGGGCGACGATTTGGGTGAGAATACTCCTCGCCTTGTCCTGGAGTGCATCAAATGGAGTTGGGTACCCATGCTGTGCGAGCTGCAAAGGTTGCTGTAGTTGATACCGGAGGTATAAGCGGAGCCAGACAGGTACTTGATCACGAGTGTAGACGTTATCGCACTCGAGTTCGATCTGGACTTCACCCATGGTAAAGAAACCACGAAGTGATACACCTGGAGTAATGATGAAATGCTGTCCGGCTCCCAGCTGGAACATTTCATCACCTCGCTGGAGAACTACAGCGTGGTTTGCCGGAATATCGAGAAATGTGGCGGCGACATAATGGTTTGGGAGACGGACACTCTGTGTATGACCGAGAACATGTTTCGAGTATCGGTCGGTAACGGATTCGGAAAGATGTGTCTGGTCAACTAATCCGAGGACCTTGTACGCGCCCGTTGTGGCCATGGCGACGAAACCTCGGTCGCTAATGACGAACACGCGCATTTGGGGATCGAGGCATACGGCAGCTTGGTTCTGTGAAACTTGGACAATAGTTAAGCCGAGTCGCTGGATATTCTCATCCGAAACAAGCCCACCATTCCCTTTACCGAGAGGAGGGAAGTTTGTGGCCAGGTCATATGTACCACGCCACTCGCAGCCAACCCAATTAGCCAGTGGAAGGCCGGGGTATCGGCCTGGCTGAAGGAGTAACTTGGGACCGGAGGCAAATTCGTATAGGCCAAAGCTGCCTGGATTGACTTCGCGGCCGAGATAGTTGTGTGGCCTCTTATCCGAGATAATCGAATGATGACCCGCGGCGACCAACTCGGTATCGAGCTCACGAAGAGCCTGTAAGACTCCGCCGGTACCGATAGGGACGACGAAAGGGCTTATTTGTGAGTATATGAGTATGAGGATAAACTTACCGCTTAGTGTCGAGGTAGGATGTCTCGTCGACGAAAGGGAGATGTACTGTCTCCGTGCGCGATCCCGGAAGGGGCTTGTATAAACCCTTTGTGAGGGGCTGCTGTTTGTTATTGCCCCCATTGGACCGATAAGTGTGATCGTTGACGACGGTTACGCCGTCGCTCTCGCTATAACGCGAAACAGAAAGGGAGGGTTGGAGGGCCATGTTGAGTAATGAATGAGAGTTGGAGTTGGGAAACAAACTAAGTGGCCAGAGAGGGGCCGTTTATATACCTTTGTTGGTCCCCTCATCTGCTATTCCTACACATACCGACCCGGCGAACGCACGAGCCTCGGCGCGCCCGGTTGTTGTCGCCACAGTTTGTCTTGTCTTGTCTAGTCTAGCCGACGCAGGCGGTGCCTAACATAGCTTCCGGGACCATGTCTCTATCACGCGTGAATGTCGTCACTGTCGCGATGTGCAGTATGGGGTACATGGCACGTTTGTCCACTCGGACGTTGGACAGCACAGCCGCAGGGGCTGAGCACGTTCCTTCAACCCAACCCAACCCAACCTTTACCTTTACAACCAACCACGGTTAGACTCGACTGGTTGGAATGAGGTTTCCAATTGAGTCAAGCAAGCTTGTTGTCAACAGTGTGCAATAAACTAAAAGGGGCTGTGCCTGCCAAGTATCACGGGACACAAAAGACCCCTGACGATCCGATAAGACGTTGTTAAAGTGTATTATCCAATGGCTGTAGGATGTTGTCGACGATGCTGTGCACAGAATCTCCGGTCATGTGTGAGAACGCGGCCAAATCCGAGGTTGGAAGGCATATCTATATTCATAGCCGGTCCTGCCGATGCGCCAAGTTGGAGGCGTTGCTTGTGCCTACAATATGAGGGCTGTGCGTTCCCTACGATATGAAACATTGTCTAAGATACCTCTTGGCTTTGGATCGTGCTTTCTGACGTCATTGACATCATCGTCATAGGTCTTGGATCTTGGACATGCGTCGACGTTTGATGTGCCTCAGACCCATCTCGTGATCTCTTACCAATTCTCGGCTGCAGACATGCAAGTCTAGACTAGATGCCCTCGCCACTCGCTGAATCTTGCTCACCAAAGACTAAAACTACATCACCTAGAAATGCAAAATACAGCGATTAAACAATGTGTAAAGCAAGCCGTCTCGTACTTTTTCTGGTGGCCGGCTCATACGCGCAGTTGGCCTGGCCGGTCAGACCACGGCCACGGCGTGCGTGGCTCGGTATTCAAGTCCTCGGCGCTGGGGGGGTAATGGTGTGCGCGTTGTGGTGGGCTTACGGGCGAGACTGGCGAACTGGGACCTGAACCAAACCCTGGAAGAGGCGTCTTGATATCGCGCGGAGGCGAGACTTGGGGTGATAGCATTCGGCGAAGTTTGACATCACTCCAGCGTTCAGTATTGCGGCGAGTCTTGCGACGAGATCGGTAGATGAATGCCGCAGCGAGTAAACCCAATGCAACCAGTCCGCCAACCTTTTTGTCAGCTCGCCAAATACTTATACCCACCACAATTCCTGCAATTGCGCCGGCACTCAAGTGACGCCCGAGCCCTGTTGCCGGCTCAACACCACCCCAATTAGCAGGATCTACAGGCCAGTTAGAGTCGAGGCTAATTTGTCAGCTCGAGTAATAATAGAAGACGTACCCTCTGCTAGAATAGAACTCTACTCGACTCAACGCTTGTTGTTGGCCCATACGAAGTGGGATTGTGACTTTGTAGCTTGTGTTTGGGTCGGTGGGGGCTGCGAAGAGGAGACGATCATCCATGGCAATGTTTCGGACAGGTTTGACTCCAACGGAATTACCAGCTGGTACGCCGGGAAGAGGCGGATCAAAGTGAATATCCAAGTCAGAGTGGTCTGGGCCTATACTGCCGTATAAAACGAAGAAACCAGTCGAATAGAGCATGTTGAAAGTCACCGACACGGGGTGGAGGCTCGTATCGATCTTGACGTTGGCGCCGCTCTGCTGTTGCCAGTTAACGTCGCCGTTAGGACTGGTGAAATGGAAAAATGGGTTCAAGCTATCATGGTCGTCGAGGAGCGATTGGGTGGCTCGGGGTACGCGGGCTAACTCCGTCCTGCAATCAGCATCAGAAGAGTAAAGCAGGCCGATAGAGTCCCATGTTCTACTCACGCTTCAGCCACCATCCCAGTCGTCATGACCAGAGTGTACATTGTAAAGTCGACGCCATTAACATCCACCCTTGGTGCGCAATAATGCCAATTTCCCTCTGCCGCTAGGTCAACCTTCCCCCCCGCCATGCCCGAGTTGACTGTTGCCGTTGTATCCAGAGCCA
Organism: Cutaneotrichosporon sp. HIS471; assembly: GCA_030864385.1. Classification (NCBI taxonomy): domain Eukaryota; kingdom Fungi; phylum Basidiomycota; class Tremellomycetes; order Trichosporonales; family Trichosporonaceae; genus Cutaneotrichosporon; species Cutaneotrichosporon sp. HIS471. The sequence goes on along the minus strand of AP028239.1, from coordinate 3,116,645 downwards.
AACGAACTGGAGTTGCCTCACTCTCATTCCACTTCAACTGTGGTCCAACAAACTCTCCCAGTAGATGAACAGCCGTACAAAACGGCCCATTCACCCACATCTGCCCCTCCCCCGACCGATTGGTTGTGAGGGTTTGGGCACCCCACCCCGTCGTGGAATTGACAATGTCCCACTCTCCCGTCGATAATGTCTGGAACCCATCCTGAGGAAAGAGAGTGAGGTTGAATAAGAGGTTGGGGACAATGGGGGCGACTTGGGCCGCGACCCCGCTGAGGAAGAACAGGGGGAAACTCATGGTCGTGGGGGAGGGAGTTGAGAAGAGGTGATGTTCTGAACAACTAGTTATAAGCTGACGTAGGAATGGTCATGGGGGCTGAGATGAGAAGAGACAATGGGCTTCTTGGCCAGTGACGCCCACTTGGTTCTGTTGTCCGGGCCCTGGGCCGATTCATGTACATGTAACAAGTGACGGTATGCTTGAAGAGGGAAGAGGGATATTTCAAAAGTCATTTACTACTACTACAAATGACGTCAGGGTACATGTACCTTGACTGACGCCACCCACTCCCCAACTCCCCCACCCGATCGACATGATTCTCTGGCTCCACATCGACTTGTGGCCAATCTCAGGCTAGCTGGAAACACTTGGCAAGTCAAGATATCAGTCACGCTCACTTGACCTCGGTTTACCAATGTCCAACGAGCCCACCTCCTACAAACTCAGCTAGTGACGGGAAGAGGTGACGCAACAAGATATCCATGTTCCGCCGTGTGCCTGCGTTGAGCCCGCTCCTTTCCTACATTGTGTTGGACTGCGTTCCACCTACCTACCAGCGAGAATGAATGGACGTAAGTGACAACCTTCACCAAACCAATACCTTCAACACATGCACACTCTAATTTCCTCCAACACTCTCCATCCTCTCTCGACTTTGACTTTGCTTGCGCTCCCTTCAAGTCCTCTACTCGCTCCCAACATCGCACTAGTACACATGCATACAACAGTCAGTCCACTGCTACAAGGCGAGCCCAACACGGCTCTACGCTCTCCAGTCTATCCCTACGCCTACGCCGTGAACGGGTCTGGCGAGCTCTTTTCTGGGTCGCCCATCTCCCAGCTCTTGACGCGAGACACAGGTCGACCCTCAATCTTTGCAGCGGCCTTTGAGCACCACTCGCCGATCCGTCCATGGTCTGGACCGACAAGTACGGCATTGGGCGGCGGTTGTACTTGGATGTACTGGGTGAGGCTGTCGTCGGGTCCGGTCGCCTCACGTGAGCGACTTGCATTCAAGGATGGAGACGGAGGTTTGACAGGCTTGGTAGACGAGATAGAGCCGACGACGGTTCGGCTCCCAGACGAGGTAGAGTTGTTGGTCGACGTAGATGATGTGCGCGGCATTACGGCTTCGCTCACTGTCCAGCCCTCGATACCAGCTTGAGTGTGGACTTGTGCCGAGCGCATTTGCGGTTCATTTGCCCACGGCCATAGGCGGCGTGGGGGTTGGTTGGCTGAGCGGCGTTCGGGTGACTGACGGTCTAGCCTGTACCACAAGAGGCCGAAGAGGATCGAGAATGCAAGTATAGCAGCGACCTGGCTGTCAGTGAATGTCAGAGGGATGCGTTGGGAGAGGAAGAGGAAGAAGAAGAGGGATGAAGCCAAGTTATCCGGATAGAGGAGTGCGGAAAGACGGGATACACTACATGTCCATGCGGAAAGCATTCGGGCATGACATCTGGTCCGAAAAGGAAATGAGAGACTCACAACAACGCCGGCAATGATGCCGCTAGACAGGCCTTTCTCTCGCGTCTCGCCCGTCTCATCGTCGACAACAGTATAAAGCGACGCGGCCTCATCAGCGCCGAGTTGTACAGGCTGGGCGACCACGGCGCCAAGTGTGAGGGCAAGAGCGAACACGAATGTCGCGGGGTTGCTTGGTGGTCTTGCGCGCATAGTGATGTGGTTGGGGAGTGGGGAGTGGGGAGTGGGGAGTTGGGAGAGCTCAAGCTCGAGGTGTTTGGTATAAGAAGAGGGGGGGCGCAGTGCCAAGCCTTTAACGATGTGCCGAGTGGAGGGTTTGAGTATGTCGCGTGCGCGCTGGAAACGAACGACGTGGGGAGTGTAAAGATGGGAGGAGATGAAGTGGGAGTAGGAGATGTATAGTATCTAGATAGTGTTGTGAGGGGGGTTGATGGCTACGAGGTCTTTTGGAGTACTAAGAGTAAGTACAAGTAGGCACAATGCCAAGCTTTACAAGGCTTTGCCCAGACCTACCAAGACTGCTTGTAAATCGCTCGGCGACCCTCGGCGACGTCCCTGGATTCAATCCTCATCCTCTACTCTTACTTTTTCTGCTCTTTACTATACATGCATTCGTTGATCAAAAGTCGCGCCTCGCCTTCGCCTTCGCCTCCGCCTCACCTTGGTGTTGGGTCAAAACCCTCGTGTGAGTGTCGATTATATTTTCGATAATCTCCTCAACTCAACTCGTAACCCTCCTTCACCACTTGTCAGGCCGCATTCACCGGCTGACAACTTGGCAAGTCTTGCTCGGCTTGGCCTTTTGTCCAGCATGTCCAACGTAGACGTAGACGTAGTCTGGAGCGAATTTCTCGGACATGTGCGAGATCCACCTATATCATTCATCCCTGGCGCGGCAGGGAATCCAAAAATGCCAAGACAATGACGCGTGCCTGTATTAGTTTGCCTCTTATTGTAATTCCCAAATGAATTGTGACGAGTGCCGAGCCTCGGCGTCGGCGAAGAATGCTTGGCTCGGCTAGATGTGCCTGTGTGTTTACATCCAACATGTAAACTAAGACTGCGGCCACTGCGGGAGGGATATCGTTAATGACTTGGCAAGTCATCTTGCGCCGTGTCAATATATTCGACGTTGGTACGTTGGGATGCATGGTCATTCATGTATGCCAAGCCACACTGGGCCTGGCCTCTACCACTCCGTCTATCAACGTCCTGGATGCCAACCGGTGTAGAGTTGTCCAAATTGTAAACCTGGTCGTGTGGCTTCCGGATCGCCATGTACGGGTTCAACCATTCCGTAAAACGCGGTAAGCCCGACTCAGCAGTTGGCCACGTGCGCTCAAAACGACCATTGTTTCGTTTCAGGACCTCTACGACAGGGGAAGGGGAAGCGTTGAAACGCGTCGCAAGTATGCCACCAAAATGAGTCGGGAGAGCAAGTCCCACCAACGAGCAACGAGCATGACAATGTGACCCAGAAATACTTGTCTGGAATCTATACCAAAGGCAAGATTTTGTGCGCGGTAACCATTTACCCTTCCTTCCGGTCTCCATATCTACCACATTCCGTCGCTGTCTTGGATGGGCACAAGATGGCTGCTCGAACCGTGATATCGAGCACAGTAGCCGATAACAGGATTGGAAGCAAGCTCCGGAGCTGCGCTATGGGATGACTCGGCTCATCTACCTCACACTGACATGGATGTCATGTCGGTGGGCTGTCGGAGAACTCCGGGCCGAACCCGTCCGGTCTCTTCCACGTGAGTGCCATGCAGTAAAGCCTCCATTGTCCATTGGGGAGATCCAGGGATGCCCACTTCCAAACCCAGTCTTCAATCACGCAATGGTCACTACATAATCTGTTGACCTCAAGCTCGCCATCGCTGCCACCGCCAAAGGCGATGTGTACAAAGATGCACTCGCCGTACTCTTACTCTTACTCAACACAGCATGGGCAAAGACAAACGGGTCCCATACTACGGATCGCTCGAGTCGGACAAGGACACTGAGAGCCTGCACTCTGATGACCGTCGTCAGATCGGCCTCGTGTCCGCCGTCTTCATCATCCTCAATCGCATGATCGGTACTGGGTAAGTACATATTGTCGACAATCACTAACGCCAGCGTCTTCGCCACGCCCTCGACCATCCTCAATTTGAGTGGGAGTGTCGGCATGAGTCTGGTCATGTGGGTTGTTGGGTCCATCATCGCCGCCGCTGGAATGTGGGTATACATTGTTTGGGGAACGGCGATCCCACGTAATGGTGGCGAGAAGAATTATCTCGAATACCTTCTTCGCAAACCAAAGTTCTTGGCTACTTGCGCATACGCCGCCAATGGTGTACTTCTCGGTTGGGCGAGTGGTAACTCGATCGTCTTTGGCGAATATATCCTACGCGCAATAAACCATTCTCCAGATCAATGGACGAGGCGGATAGTCGGGTTTATGGCTATCACATTCTGTTTCATCTTACATGGAACCAGAGTAAGATGGGGCCTGTACCTCCAAAACGTACTGGGCATGCTTAAGATTGGCATTTTGCTTATTGTCGTCTTGACTGGTTTCCTGGCTTTTGGAGGTCACCTCAAAGTCGAGAAACCGGATAATTTCAGCAACGCGTTCGAGGGAACTACCGCCAGCGCAAGCAGTTTCTGCCTCTCCCTCTACAACGTCATTTGGAGTTTTGTCGGATACCACAATGCGAATTTTGTGAGAAATTGAAAGTAGCAAGCTAACTCTAGGCTCTTAGTGAAGTCAAGAACCCAAAACGCACAATCCGTATTGCTGGGCCAATGGCCATCGGCCTCGTCACTGTCCTCTACATCCTAGCCAATATTGCCTACTTTGCCGCAGCGTCCAAGGAAGAGATCACGGGTAGTGGTACCCTCGTCGCCTCTCTCCTCTTCCACAACGTATATGGCGACAAGGCCGCTCGGTTTCTCGACATATTCGTCGCCCTCAGCGCCCTCGGTAACGTCCTCTCTGTCATCTTTGCTCAAGGTCGCGTAAACCAAGAACTTGGCCGCGAAGGTGTCCTCCCGTTCTCGCGACTCTGGGCATCTAATAAACCCCTCGATGCGCCTCTCGCAGGTCTCGCTCTCCACTGGGCAATCTGCTTAATCACAATCCTCGCCCTACCCCCCGGTGACGCCTACAACTTTGTCATCAACACAATCTCTTACCCCCTCGCAGTCATCAATGCCACCATCGCTTTCGGTATCGTATACCTCCATTTCCGGCCTTATGACGATTGGAAGACGCCGGGATGGCCGGCGGTCTTGGCGGCCGGGTTCTTCGGAGCGGCAAACGTCTTCCTCTTAGTTGTGCCGTTCACTCCCCCGCCAGAGGGTGGTGAACCTTACGCTACCATGCCGTATTATACCCACGCGGTGGCTGGATGGGCCGTGTTCGGTATCGGATTCATATACTGGCTCGTGTGGGCACACGTGCTCCCCCGCGTCGGAGGATACACGCTCGTGCGCGAGCTCGAGGTCGGCGGCGACGGGCTGGTGCGCAACGTCTTCCGCCGGGTCAAGAACTGAGCGTGTGGAGGGATCTTGCGGCTCGGAATAGAATTGTACAAGTACAAGTAGAGATAGACAACAAGTAGAGATAGACAACAAGTACACATAGACAACCGCAACCCTTATATTAAACTGTAATGTCATTATTACCATGGTTCATTCCTAGTTTGCTACCAAGCGCCGTATCACATACTGTACCTATCATTGTCCATTCAGAGTCCTCAGAGTCCTTACCATCCACGTATCAAACAAACACCCACTGCTGGTTCCTGAAATCGGGATGACAAGCATCATGGCAGCTCCAAATCTGGACGATTGTCTCTACCTGGAACCGTCCATCCGTCGCATCCAAACAGAACGCTTGTCAACACCATCTTAGAAACCACTCACCAGGGTTCTCACCACGCAACTGCCCATTGTCGCGATACCAATTCGTCCTCGGCTGATCACATCGATACAACTCGGCATAGGCCCCATCCGACGGGTTATAGCCATACGTGTGACTACGACCTTTCATTAGTGTAATTTTGTGGATACGCACTGAGACCGGCGCCGAGGCAGTAATTTCCCATCCCCAACTTGTTGGTGTTGGGAGTGAATGTGTTGTTGGCGATACAGCGTCGGAGGAGGAGGGTAGAGTACTGCGATCCCTCGGTTGACTGACTGGTCAAACAGAGGTGTTGGGCCGATTTGGGCCGGAGAGTGATGGCAAGGACTGAGGTCACAAGTAATAGAAGGCAGAGCATTGTGAGCGTAGAGAGAGAAGATAGGATTGAGGGAGTTTTATGTCGATGCATGCGAGCCATCGGAACACTTAGAGGTGGAGCTCTTCGGTGTGCTGGTCATGTGCTGCGGAAGAATTACCCGGACAGCAATGGTTGGGCGCGGTGTCTACACATTACATTACGGCTGCGGCCATGCCCATCCCCGCTCGTCAGACATACCCATGTCCGTAACGCAGTCTCTCCGTCTGCAGCTTTACACATCACATCACTCCACTGCACAGCCGAGGCTCCTTGGGAATGGAATGAGCCACAGGATATCCTTGGGACATGTTCCGAGGTGACGCTCACGTGACTTGCGTGATAAGTTGATCTCGGTTCGGATCGGATGCTAAGCGGGTGGCTGTTGCCAAGCCCAACTTGACATTGCTTACCTCCCACAACTCCCAACTCCCAACTCCCAACTCCCAACTCCCAACTCCCAACTCCCAACTCCCAACATGTCCAAGCCCACGATCGTCCTTGTCCCCGGATGCTGGTATCCCGTTTCGACATTTGACAAGCTGGTATCGGCCCTCACTTTACGTGGCTACAAATCCGTTGTCGTATCCTTGCCTAGCAGCACGACCAACTCTCCCGACGCTTCGTTTCTTGACGACATCACGGCCGTTCGTCAATCCATCCAAGCCGAGACGAGGGTTGGCCACGACGTCGTCGTCGCTGCTCACTCTTACGGTGGTCTTCCCGCCCATTCCGGCTCGAAAGGCTTAACCCTTGGATCGCCTGAACCTTGCTCTGAATCTGGCAAAGGCAAAGTTATCGGCTTCGTATTGATGGCTTCAGGCTTCACGCAAACTGGTATGGCTTTCCTCGATCCTACAGGAGGTATCCCTCCACCTCAATGGAAGGCCAATACCGAAACGGGGTTTGCCGAATTACTCGTCGATCCTGTCGATATGTTTTTCCACGATTTACCCGCTGAGGAAGGGAAGATGTGGGCGGATAAATTGGGGAAACAGAGTCTTAAGGCTTTGGCAGAGGGTGGGGAATACGCTTATGGCTCGTGGATGGAAGTACCGAATTATTACATTGTGACGAAACAGGATCATGGGTTACCTCCCGACATGCAGAGGATGATTATTGGTATGGCAGGGAATGCCGACGTCACAGTTCGAGAGTTGGAGACAAGCCATTCGCCAATGCTTAGCATGCCAGCTGAAACTGCCGATATTATCGTCCAGGCCGCGACCGAGTTCCAAGCCAAGAAGGGTAATTAAGCTAGATCTAGATTGTTAGATGAAGCATGCTAGGCCTTGACAACGGTGAGATGAGGTTGGATTAAAGCTGTGACAAGAGGGGAGGGGCTGGTTGGGTGCCTACCGTTGTTGTGGTATGTAACTTGTGCCTTGACATCTTACCAGAGTTGGAAACGTTTCAGCGTTTGCGCAGCACATGACTAGCACCTACTTCCACATCGGGCTGATTGTTCAAACTAGGACGTCATCTTCCTCTTCTGGTTTGACTTGCGTCACTCGTGACTCCACTTTCTGCCCCGAGATTGAACTGGTCCTGACTCCTCCAGAGGTTTAGAAGTTTAGAGGTTGAGTGGCTGAGTGGTTGAGTGGCTCCAAAGACAGAACGGAGGTCATGCAGTTACACTCGCGCCGCTATTTGACTAGCCCGGCTCAGTACACCCCGCTCAGTTCTTTCCGCTCAGTACACCCCGCCCAGTACACCCCCCCTCACCATGCTCATTCTATCCCTCATAACACCAGTACTCGCAAGCACACTCAGCCCAAAGTCGGCACCTCACCTCTGCCTCTCGCAAAGTGGCCAACCGGGTTCGGCCCCCCTCTCTCTTTTACATTGCAAGGACGCAGACGGGTGGCGCCACGACGACTGTGCTTTCAAGTGGCAACAGGATGAGACGTGGTGTCTTGGTGCTGGGCTCAGTGAGTATCAAGTCTTCCCCCCCCCCCCCCTGACACAAGAACAAATCCACCCATACCTCGATTACCGCGCTTGCGATGGCGATAACACCGAGGTGTACCAGTGCAACACGGCTGGTATTGGTTGGTTCTCGGATGAGACGGGACAGGTGAGGGCGTCAGATGCGGCGTTCTGCCTAGATGTGAGAGATGGCAAGTTTGAGATTGGGGGCCAGAGTTCAGATTTGGACATGCCATGAGGTTGGCCATAAGGACTTTGAGAAACAACAGTGGGTCATTTCCGAGTAAGTATAGGAGAGAAATAGAGATAGCTTGATGTAAGGTGTTAAAAGAGGGTGGACATGAGTTGAGGTTGCATGAGAGGAGGCAGACTTGAACAGAACTCTGGTACAACTCCACAGAAAAGATAACCTACAGTACAACAAACTAGGGACGAATAAGCGATGGCGACGTGTGATTCCTCTACTAGCTGTGAGCGGCACGAATCCCTTCAACAGCTCTATCCATCTCGGCGCTCGAGACCAGAACGACGCGTACATTCATCTCAATAAGGACGGCTAGGTAGTCCTCGATCCCGAGCTCTCTCTTACAATCGTCAAGCTTCTGGATGCTCGTCATGGCGGTCGAAGCAGTGGCTAGAGATTGCGAACGTTGTTCCAGTGAGCGATGAGATGTATCGCTTGGCTGCTGGAGGCTGAGGCACTTGAAGCGAGTGTCGTTATCGTTCGTGTTGCGCATGCTCGAAGTTGGACCCAGTGTCGGCTCCCACGGGGATTGCAAGCCCAACGTACCTGGCACGATCGTCTCTGTCTCCCGTAATGCTATTCCTCCCGGTCGTAACGTCTCCTCGGCCTGAAACGCAGATCTTCCCGGACGGATGGTATCGCTCGCCTTGATACCGCCAAATGTCAAAGTTTTGGCCTTTGCCTGCGGCATCTCACCCTCGGACGGGGGCGGTGTGTCGATCTCCGTGGGCGAACAGCACCTCTCGTCTCCCGGATCGTCGAGGTCAAAGTCGAACAGGGCTGCGCCACTTTTACCGCTGCGCCAAGCGAGAACATCGATCGCCAGACGCTTTCCTGGGCTTCCGCCACCTGGAGAAGAACGCTTCTGGGGTGATGTAGAACGAGGCGGGGTACTGAGGTCGGCGATTGCCATACGAGGAGGGGAATATCGCGGAGGTGTAACTGGAGCGCGTGTGCGGTGGCGCACAGGACGATGACCAGATGGGAACAATAGGCTATTGGCGACCGTTTGCGGGAGGGGGGGAATGGATGGGAACGAGAGGAGAACTCGTGCAGCGGTGAGGAATTTGACCAGTTGATGCGTATCGGTAGGTGGATGCGGTGTCATGGACAGAAGTGTTTCAGCGGGAAGAATTCGAGGGCTGGCGATTAGGATGGTCATATCGACCTCGAGAGCAACCGTCTCCAAGTCGAGAAGGACAACACGAGCGATTGACCCAGAACCCCAAGACATCCATCCGAGGTATGTGCCACTTGCTTGGTGCACTGCGAGAAGTGACGCAATAGTACGTGCGGCGATCAAGTTCCAAGTGGATGGATCAAAGTTGTCCTCTGCATACTCGCCAACTGCGGCGATGCGTCCATCACTTGCTAAGACGAGTGTTGGTGTCTGCGTTCTTCCTCGACGAGAAAGTGTCGCATGAACAGAGTTGTTGGAGTTAATGGCAGTCAGGGTGGCCGAGATTCGCCCGCAGGCACGCGGGTCGTCCAGTTGGATTAGTCGCGTGAGGCGATCGGCCTCGGCGGTGGATGACCATGTTGGGGAAGAGTAGTGTAATGGGGGTGGTGAGGGCATGATGGATGGATGAAGAGATGGATGGAGAGATGGAGAGATACAGAGACTAAGTGAAGCTGACAAAAGAATGGTGGCGTGGTTATAGAGGGTTGAGTCAACTGAAGTGGACCACCTCCACCTCCACCTCAAACCTCTGAAACAACCTCTGGAACAATCCACCGTCAATACTAACCATTCATTCATTCATTCATTCATGCAAACTTTTGTAATGACTATCCATCAGTCAATCATGTGGATAATGAGCCTGTATTTCTCTCTTACCTTTACTTACCACCCAAACGTATTGTAATCCCCCATTGCTCCAGGCACATTTCTACGTCGTGTTCTCTGCTCGTAGACTGTTTGAGTGGGATCCTAAGTTGATCATGGGCTATAGGCTAGTCACACTATCCCTTTGCTTGTCAGCAAAAGTCGCGATCGTGGCGTCCAGGAAATGTCTTTGAATGATTCAGTTGAACGGTGATGACTAGAGTAGATTAAAAGAATAACTTGCCACAAACCAGGGTAATACAGTATTGAAAACTAATTGATCTCAGGCACCTCCCCTCAAAACTCTCCCTGGTACAAATGAACCTGTACCTAGTCTACTAATCGACAAATCGACTGCGCGTCATAACGTAAACCATCATTCAACCCAATACAATATCCGTGCCGTGGCGCTATGGCCGGGCAGCGGGCCGGGTACAGTTGATGGAAGCGGGAAGTATCCTTTGACAGTCCACACTTTTCAACAGATCAATCCATGCAGACCATGCAGACCTGTAGTTTAGAAAAAAAGTTACAGTATAATATCCGCGGCAGATGAACGCCACCACACTTCAACTTGATATTTACCCTGAAACCTGACGTCTCTCTATTATCAAAAGGCAATAACATCCCCCCCATGTCAACCATATCCGGCAAGTCCGGACACACGACACACTGAATCAAAATGCATCACAGAAGCTTTCATCTTCATGTTCATATTCACTGTCACACATGCACAAGATGGACAAGGAGGCGCCCCCGCCATACGCCTCGTCCACTTCACGGTCGTCCACTTCCCCCGCCGAGGCAAGCACCAGCTCCAGCTCGCCTCCAACTCCCGTCTCGCCGCCAGAGTACAGCGCCCAGAAGAGGCTGGTCCTCTGGTGCGCCGAGGGTGGAGGAAAACAACCGCGACGTGCCCGTGACCTCACAGTTGACCTCGCACCGCCGACTGTGTTGAGAAAGTTTTCCCTCGATAACCAGAACATTACACACCTCCGACACGGTGACGATGGGTGTAGTCTTACCCCGCGACCATTGGGATATATCCTCACGGGAAAAGTCGAGATGTGGAGCGCGGCTCAGCGTACACAAGAGTACCATTGGGGTGGTATGGCTTGTGATCGCGCCATGAAATGGCATCTTGTCGGGGCAACCGACGGTGCTCACATTCGACGTGACCTCAACACCGTTGTGGACATTGTTCCGCACCAGGTAAGGCGCTTGGCTTGGCACTTGTCGGGCTAATTCTAGCGGATACACTCGTCCCGTGTTCTGGCAGGGGTGCGCGAGGTGCGAACCGGCAAACCTGACCGGGATTTGCGCGCTGCCCTCACTGCCGAAGGTGGTGTCGCAGTCTGGAATGTGACCTCGGCCGCCTATCTCGCAGGTGATGAGGACACGTACCTGTCCCGTTTACCTGGATTGGACCCAGAGGCAGAACCCTCATTCAAGGTTCTGGACAAGATGGAAGAGGGGATGCACTGGGCCCGTTGGGCGACAGCAGAGGCCGGCGGAGGTACAGCCACAAGACGAAAACGACATGGTCGGCACGTACTCGATTTCGACGTTGGCAGTGTCGTGGTCGCATTGAAGGAGGGAGGAGAAGTGTGGGTGTGTTCCAAAGATCTGGAATGGCGATTGGTGGGTGTGTCAAACGTTGATGGACTGACAAACTAGCTTTGCATTGTCGACCGGCCAGATAATGTCCGAGTCGTTGCCCGTGCTGACCTCGTCGGCATCTATCGTCTCGCCTCCGGCGACGACGACGAGCCAGCGTCGAACCAGCCTGTCGCATACGTCGTCGACCTACGAGCTGGGGTTCGCGTATACCCCATCGAGAGCGGCGGAGAGGGCATGCCGTTTGCCCAGTTGTCGCTGCAATCCCTGGTCGATGGGTACCAGGCGGCCGCGCGCACGCCGTCCGGTGAGGTGCACGCGTGGATGCGAGGTACTTTTCCCAGTACCAGTACCAGTACCGGCAATCCCTCGGCATTGTGGGCCCCTCGAACACCCTCACCGACGCGGGGGAGTGGATCACGACTGGCGTCCCGCGACTCACAGCCGTCGACGCGCAGTACCCCGGAAGCCGGCTTGCGAGGGAGGTCCGAGACCAACCAGCTTGACGTGACCATTTGTGCAACCCAGGTGACGGAACTGGTCGAGCTGCCGCATACGCGTGATGGCCAACTGTTCCCCGTGTCAGTAGGGGTGGGATGTGCCCTGTGCGTGAGCATGGAGTTGGACGAGTTGGGCGACTCGGGCAAGAAGCGGCGGGGCCTAGGAATCATGGGACTGGGGCTACTGGGCAAAGGCAAGGGCAAGAAGACGGGGTAGTGGTTAGCGTGGGTAATGGATGGATGTAATGTACTTGTTGTGTGTTGAGTGGCGTTTATTTTGTAGATGAGGGCACGGACCTCGCAGTCTCTGTGCGCACAACCATCCACCCAAACATTGACATTGTCCAATCTTCTCATCCTCCCATCCTCCCATCCATCTCCGATCATGCCTGTCCTGCCCTTCTCCGTCAACTTCAAGAAGCGAAAGCGCGCCCTCAACGTACAGGCACCGTCTCCTGTCCCCGTCCCCGTCACCGTGCCCCCACCCCGCGAACTCACCGCAACGCCCCAGGCTGGGTAAGTCTAGTCTCCGGTAGCCCTGACCCAAGACCATCACACGCGCACCCTTCTTCCGACACCACTCTCATCACCCCGAGCCCCCTTCGCGCTGCACTCGCATACTCGGACCCGGTCGGCGAGTACGGTTACAACGACGTGGAGGAGCTCGCCGACGAACACCAGTGCCCTATCATGTACACTCACGAGCTCGGGACAGCCCCCGCGTTTGAAGATGACGAGGAATACGACCAGATTGGAGATGAGGATATCCTCTCACGCCTCCTCCGCCGCGAGCGCGAATTCACCCGCCTTGAGGTGTACTACGAAGAGCTGCACAAGCGTTACGCCAAGAGCAAGGACGAGATCCAGCATCTCAATCGCCAGGTCGACGCACTGTCGGCACGAATCGAGCGAAAGGAGCATCGTATCCGCTTACTCAAGGTGCTTGTGATCCGCCGGTAGCCTGTAGACGTTTATACGATATGTTGCATTGGTCGTTTGTGATGGCAGTGGTGATTGGAGGATGATGGAGGAGTGGTGATGAGCGGAAACATGCACCCGGGGCCTGGGTCAGTTTGAGCATTTCGGATTTGACCGTCGGCTATGTTTTCTCGCATCAACTCTCTTTCGACTTTGTAGCACTCTCTTCTCCACCATGTCAATACCCAACATCCAACGCTATCCACTGTTACACCGCTATCTCCGACAACGCAAGAGATGGAAGATAACGCCAACGTCCGGGCAAGCACCAAAATTTCAAGATGTCGAAACACGCCTGGGTTCCCAGCTTCGCGGCATTAAGCCGACAACTTTGGACATGACCTTGGCCGTGGCCCGCGCTCTCGAACCGATAATGGGACATAGAGTCGAAGCAACGGTTTCTCACAAGGACGAAGACCGTCTGGCGCATTTGAACTTGAGTCCCGATGGTGCCAGCATCAAGCCGTTCCACCTCGAAAACATTGGTGGGAGAGCGTGCATTCCAGCCCGTGACACTCTGATCTACCGCACTTTGGAATGGTCGGGCAAGGGTTGGCCTATATCTTGTCCGGATAATCTAAACGACATCTTGTGTGTCGATCTTGCTGTGGGCATGTCCAAGCGACATTTGCGAGCCGCAGGCGCTTTAGTAGCTGAACCTGCTCTGGTCCTCGATGGCATCACCAGCATCCACCCGCCACCTGACGCTCTACAAATAGAAGCTGCTCTCGATAATGAAGCAGCGCGAAAGCTCTCGCCATCACAACTGAGCCAAGCCAAGACTGTGCTCCAGGACCTGCGCGTTCCTAATCATCATCACGGCCCCGTGAGTTTTATACTTGGACCGAGCTGATTATAGCCCGGAGGTCTCGCTCGCCTGACGGACGAAACTATCCCCGATCAAGTTTACACTAAATGGCGACGGAAATTGATTACCTTGACCCAGACAGCTGTACCGGACCTGGTTGCCCAACTCCTCATTGCTCATGAGGCGTGCGGTGCCGTCCACGGCGCATCAGTTGTCGGCGGCTCCCTCGCCCGCTTCTACGTTCTCGGTGCCGGGTGCGTCGCAACAGACTTGGGTGATCCAACGGGACAGGTACGCGGCCTACCACTGCTCGCTCGACCCGGTACGACATTGAGAAACCTTCTCTTAAACCCCATCCTTCCAGCCTTTCTTGCGGCAGAGGAACCGCGTCCTGTATGTGCATGGGACGTAACCCCCTCTCCGCGACTTGGGCCACCGCTACAACTGCAAGTTCCCTTTGGCGAGGGCTTGCATACTCTGGCCGCCATGCTCGAGGCCGCTCGCTTGCGTGTTGAATCCAACGGCCATGTGCCAGCTAGACTACCCACCATCCTGCAAGATGTGATGGGTGTCGTTAAAGGACATCGTATGGCGGATGTTCTGTTCACCGACCAGAACTCCAATGTGATTCCCACCGTCGATATCATTGACAAAGCCGTGCGCATGATTCCAGTAACCACGCATGAAATGACCAAGCTCATTGAATCGGCCGAATGGATCCCGAAAGCCATGTATTCCTCGCTGGACAATTTGGCATCGAGCTTCCAAACCGAGTCTCCGTCCAACACGCCGACTCCACACGAGGACTCGCCTTCAACCGACGTTGAAACAAGCAGCCCGGACAGCCCTGGGGAGGGCAGCATTTCAACGATTGAAATTGCGCCCGACACCGAGACAACCGAGCCCGACGCATGGTGGCAGGAGAAATGGCCGCGCCCTGAGTCCTCCCACAGTACAAGCGCGACCCAACACGTCGAGACGGAAGAGGTCGCCGACCCGGATCTCGCTGCCTTCAAATTAGGTCTGGCTGCTGGAACAGAGGACGGGTTATTCGACCCCAACGTGGAGTTTTTCGTCTCCACTGGATTTGACGAGCTCGCCTTTCCCTCCATCTCTACCGCTGAGTGTCCATTAGAAAGCACAGTGACACCTGCTAAGAAAGGTGCCACCGAGCGCTCCTCTTTCAACACAATTCGGGCATTGATCACCTCTACGGACCCAAAACCGGACATTGATACACTCGTCACGGTCGAGTCTCCCAAAACCGTACCGAGCCTCCCGCCCCACCTCACGGCTCTGCGGGCACTGTATGATCTCGAGGGTGATGTCGTCAAGACGACTGAAGTGACCACAAAGGTTGATCTTCCCGGCATGCGCCAGTTTGCGAGCTCGATGGGGTTCCGCGGGTCATCTGGGACTGGCCCACGTCGCCCGGGAGAGGAACCACCCAGTGAGGAGAAGTAGATTGGATGATTTCTGAATGTAGCCGAGTCATTGGGTCTACGGGTTCACGCGCTTTTGGGCCATATTGAGAGAAACTGTCACATAGAGGTCACTCCGTTGGCGTTCGAACAGCACTAGGCCAGGCAAGTGACTGTCCCTGTTCCGTTTGAACTGCGAGGTTGGGGGGTGGTGGGAGACAGATGGTATGTATTGGATTGGTAGGGCGGATTCATTGACATACCTTGAGCATTCGGATTCCAATTGGAATGGGTTGGAGTAGAAAGATAAGTAGTGTAAGCTTATGGGCGTACGGGAGTATCTTATATTGGGGCTCCTGATTACTCGGCTTCCACGATCCATTCCCCATCTCATGCCAGCTATGCCAGATCTCATACCAAACTGACTGGGCTAAATACGATAGAGGTGTCGTCAGAGGTGACTTGCCGGCGGCCGGCGGCCGGCGGATGATAAGGTATTAATGCGAGAGCCAGTGCGGGGCACCTGACGCCAACAACGCCCACAACTCCCACAATCCACAACTCCCACAACCCATAACTCCCACAACGCCAACAACGCCAACAACGCACACAACGCACACAACACGTACAACACACAAAGGCTAATAAACGCCCCCCACACTTCATCTCCCCTCGCTCTTCTCTACCCTCCACACACTTTCCACTATGGCCGTCCCCCTCGTCAAGACATCGATCCTCGCTGGCAGTGTTGGCGTCATCACTGGTGAGTGTCTCTCCGAGGCTACATAGCCCTCCGTCGGCCCGTGCTAACGTCAGGCGCTGGCTCCGGTATTGGTGCCGCTGCAGTTCGCTGCTTCGCGGCCGCTGGGGCCAAGGCGATCTATGCGTCCGATGTCGTCGATCGTAACCTCCAGGCAGTGGCTGACGGTGTCGCTCAGGAGGGGTACGAGACCGAGGTGGTTGGCGTCAAGACAGACATCACAAAGTCTGACCAAGTCGAGGAGCTTGTGCGCAAGGTCATTGCGGAGCATGGACGCCTAGACTGGTTTGTGCGTGGATCGCATGTTCCTTCACCCCTTGCGCCCCAACCGCATGCTCTCTCCCCCCCCCACCCTTTCACCCCCACCCCCCTTTCAACCCCACCCCCCACCTTGCGCCCCCCTGACACCAGTTCGCCAATGCTGGCATCGTCGACTTTGAGGTGCTCAGCACGACCACACCCGAGGCCCTCACGCGCATGCTCGACGTCAATGTTGTCGGCGCCTTCAACTCTGTCCAATGGGCTGCGCGCGGCATGATGAACACCAGCGACGCCAAGCCCACTCCTGGAGGCAGCATCATCATCACCGTGAGTCGTGGCCAACGTACACAGCTCACCCAGACTTCCCTCGCCTCGACATTTGGCGGTATGGGAGCTCCAGCTTACACCATCTCCAAGCACGCCGCAGTCGGTCTCGTCCGCGCAGCAGCCACCAACCTCGGCATGGGCAACACCGGTATTCGTGTTAATGGTGTTGGGCCCGGCCCGACTGCTACGGCTATCGCGCAGAACAACATGCAGGGCGCGTCGCAGGATGCCATGTCGGCGCTGATGGAGCATGCCAAGGCTGCGGGGAACAACCCTGCTGCCAT
This sequence comes from Cutaneotrichosporon sp. HIS471, assembly GCA_030864385.1. Classification (NCBI taxonomy): domain Eukaryota; kingdom Fungi; phylum Basidiomycota; class Tremellomycetes; order Trichosporonales; family Trichosporonaceae; genus Cutaneotrichosporon; species Cutaneotrichosporon sp. HIS471. Next base: position 3,099,661 of record AP028239.1, on the reverse strand, counting down.
GTCGGCCGTTGCGCCGCCAGAGTACATTGCTCAGACCGCAGTCTTCCTCGCTTCGGACATGGCGGCTGGTGTTAATGGCGAGAACATTATTGTCGACAAGGGCCTCCGCCAGAAACCCGACCCCTTCAGCGGCCTCATGTTCAACCCGAGCATTGAACCTCTCTAGATGTGAGGAGTACGAGAAGGGTACGAGTAAGATTATGTAGTAGAGCTTTTTTTGAATCAGGAATGTCATGAATGACGCCCACTTTGACGTCATCAGAGGATGGTCTACATATGCCTTGGAATACGATGTATTTATGAGTCGGGATCTGAACAAAGAGCCTTGTGACGTCCACGGATTTAACAGATAATCAGAGGGAGTAGTGAGCAAGAACAGCCACATGACTCTCGACGTCACCATACAAAACCTAAACATAAACAGCCAACTGACCCTTCTCTTCTCTTCACTCCCCAACCTACCCACTTGACTTCCCCACTCTCCATGACAGACGACGCGGCGACTCTTATCCGCGACGTCCTCCCGCCCGTACCGGTAAGCCTCCACTCCACCCTTTCTAAAAGCAGGACAACCTCCGGTCGCGGTACGAAGCATTATTCACCGCCGACGACATCACTCACCTCGACGCAGCCCTTGAGAAAGACTACCCCGAAGCGACGCGCCGCCGTCGAACACTTCCCGCAAAACTCGCTGGATATGATGACTTTGGGGTCGCCGACCAACAGGCGACTTCAATTGCCTTAGACGCTTGGCTCACACAGTATGCTGCTGGTGTCAAAGGCACACGGAACCCAGATATGAAGTACGACACGTATCTCCCAAGTTGCTTCTACGACTGGTTGGCGCGGGGAGGTGATGGTGTAGGAGACCTCAACCTCAATTGGAGCGAGGCACTTTGTGTTGCTGGCCAACGCGATGTGAGTGGTGTGCTTAAACACTTGGGGTTCACAGAACGGCGACACCCCCACTGCCCCTCCCAACCCCCCAAACCCTCCCAACCCCTCCGTCCCCCCCTCCCCCCAACCCCAAAACTCCCCCCCCCCCCCTCTCCTCCCCCCCCTGACATCACAGGTCTCGTATACCGATAGCCAGCTCTTCTTCCCTGTCGCGTTCAAGGACCGCTGGGGACTCGTGCACGTCAGCTACGTCGAGGACCGTATCACCGTCTTCGACCCCGCCAGCGACCACGAGAGAGAGGCTCAGGAGGTAGGTGATGGCAATAGCATGGGCTGGTCCTAACGACAGGTACTCAACATCGTACAGGCACACATCGCGGCCGCGGACAAGGCGCATTTCAACAAGACCCACAAGTTGAACACGCACGTCATGTCTGTGAGTATCTTTCCCAAGTTGTGGTCTACCAACTTTATCAAGCTGACCACAGTGTGGTCGCGTGTCCCCAGCTCATTCGGCCATCATCGTCTGCGCTGCGCTGGAGGCTTTCCCCTCCCGTCATTTCCGCGACGAGCGTAGTGCCGCATTTGACAAGCTCGCAGAGGCCATCCAGGCCAATATGCCCCTTGCTGACATTGTTGGTTCTGAAGTGAAAGTGGGCGCGAACACGGCGAGCGTGCGTGGTGGAGTCCGTGACGCCCTCCGTGACCGTGTCAAGTTTACGTGGGCCACTGGCGTGCCGGTCAATGCGGAGGGCATCGCCGTCCTCGGAATGGAGTAGGCATGTACAAGTTTTGAAGGTATGGAAGTAGTTCTGTAGACCATGGCAGAGATGCAAGGTACAATCAACAGGGGTTGCCAAGTCGGGTAAACCTGTTAAACATGCTACAAAACTCGGTCGGTCGACGTCGGTTCCCACGTTGATGACACTTCGGTCTTGTTCCCATCTATCTACACTCTCCATCCACGCTCTACACTACACTGTCCCCATTACCATGACCCCATCGTCTGCTCCCCCCGTCTTAATCCCAGGTCTCCCGCCGCTCGAGTGGGGTTTCCGAACTGGACGCGCCTTCGCAGATGCCGGCGTCCTCGTTCTTCTCGCATACGCCTCGACTGACTGGGTAGTCGACCCACTTGGCTCTCCGCCTGTCCTAACCGCCTGTCCTCTAGGTTTCGCAGCCCCGACGACATTCAGCCTGACCGCGCGTGTGAGCGTCAGCGGCTCCCGCACCGCCTTTGACGCTCCTGTCCTCATGGTGTGGCGGGATGAAAAGCACTGGGCAAAGCTATGTTTTGAACGTACTCCGACCGGCGAGGTCGGACCTGTCAGCGTCGTCAACAACGGCGCAACCAGCGACGACGCAAACGCATACACCCTCCCTCAAGGCGAGGACGATCACATGTGGTTGCGTCTCAGCCGCGTCGCTGAGGGTACATTCGTTTTCCACGCCTCGCGCGACGGCAAGTGGTGGGACTTTGTGCGCATCTTCCGCGTATCTGGCAGCGACTGGCGGGTGGGGTTCCTAGCCCAGTCACCCACTGGGCCCGGATGTGCTGCGCGCTTTGAGGACATCCGCCTCGGCGCTGCACCCACCAACCTGCGCAATGGCAGTTAAGAGGCGAGGCTTCTCCGTTCCGGCGACCATGGCGCGATAAGATCAATAGTTTCGACTCGCATCGCCCACATCTCCCATACCGTCATTCTCAATCATACCTTGCATAACTTGTCATGTTGGCGAATGCGTGGTGTGGGGTGACTGTGGCTATTATGGGCCCCACCGGAAGTATATCACGGGGGCCGACCAGCTCGCTTGACCCCCATCCGACAGCTCCGCCCACCTCATTCATGTCAGCTCCTCCGCCGCCGAGGCCGAAGCCGGGTACCTTTGTTGCCATGTCCTCGCCAAAAGTCGTCTGTCACAGTTTGATCTGTTCTCATGTTCTCTCTTCTCCATCTTCTATCAAGTCTCTAATCATGTCGAGCTCACCGTCCGGCTCGCCTACGATCAGCGCAATGGATACGACCCGCACGCGACTAGTTACGGAACTCCCGGTCGAGAGCTATACGCTGGCGCGCCGACCCTGGCGTCCCTACGTCACTTCTTTCGAGGACATACTCGACCATCGCTACAAGGGCGCCGGTACTGAATCTGACCCCTACATTGTTGATTGGCTTCGCGACGACGTCGAAGATCCCCAGAACTTCCCTGCCACTTTCAAGTGGTGCCAGGTGGGCCTGACGTCCATCCTGACACTGGCAGTGACGCTCGCGTCGTCTGGGTATGCGGGCGGTATCAAGTCGCTCATGAAGGAGTTTGGTGGCAGCTCAACGCTCTGGGTGGGCGGTGTCTGTGAGTACTACCGGTGTGAAGCGAGACATAACTGGTCGTGCCAACAGCTGCCCTACGTTGACCCGCTGGGAAGCTTCCCGCGCCCTGTGGCGCTCCCGCTTCGGCTATCGTCATACTAACACCAGCTCTTTTCGTACTGGGCTTTGCTTTTGGGCCGCTGCTGTGGGCCCCCACGTCCGAGGTCTTTGGCCGCCGCATCGTTTACCTGGTCTCGTGCTTCTTCCTCACACTGTGGTTGGCGGTAACCATTGCAGCGCCCAATCCCGCCGCTATCCTCGTGTTCCGGGCTTTATCCGGCTTCTTCGGCTCATCGCCGCTCACCAACGCGGGCGGAACTGTGTCCGACCTCCTCACTGCTGAGCAGCGCGGCATCGGCATGGCCCTCTTCTCCGCTGCCCCGTTCCTTGGTCCTGCTCTTGGCCCAATCTCGGGCGGCTACATTGGCGACGCTGCCGGGTGGAAGTGGGTCATGGGCTTCCTGGCAATGTAAGTGTATTCGAGGGTATGGCTGACCTCTGTCTGTGCGGAGTCGTTTTCGTCATCCTCGCCCTCTTCACGCCCGAGACATATGCTCCAACCCTCCTTCGGCAGCGTGCCAATACTCTTTCCAAGGCCACCGGCAAGGTCTACCGCTATCGTGCCGATGCGCAGAAACCTCTGGAGATTGGGCCGCTCTTCCGCGCGGCGCTCCTCCGTCCATGGCGCTTCCTCCTGGAACCGATCGTCCTCATCCTCTCCATCTACATCGCCGTCATCTACGGAACGCTGTACCTCAACTTTGCTGCTTACCCAATCATCTTCCAGCAGATGCGCGGCTGGTCGGGCGGCGAGCAGGGCCTTGCATTCCTGGGCATTGCGGGCGGTGTTGTAATCGCCATCGCTGTGACTCTCCTCATGGTCAACAAGGCCTATGTCAAGGCGAGCCAGCAGAAGGGTACTCCACCACCAGAGGAGCGTCTCCCGCCTGCATTCATGGCTGGTGTCATGTGCGTGATTGGCCTTGCTGGGTTTGCGGCCACCTGTGGGCCCAACGTACACTGGATCGCCTCCATCCTCTTTGGCATTCCTTTCGGATTCGGCATGGTCATCATCTTCCTCTCGACCATGGGCTACCTTGTTGACAGTTACACCATCTACGCCGCCAGTGTTCTTGCCGCCAACTCGGTCTTACGCTCCCTCTTCGGCGCCGCATTCCCTCTCTTCACACCCAAAATGTACGCCAAGCTCGGCGTGCACTGGGCCGCAGCCATCCCCGGTTTCCTCGCCTTAATCTGCGTTCCCTTTCCCCTCATCTTCTACAAGTACGGAGCGCAAATCCGCGCGCGCTGCAAATACGCATCCGACGCCGAGCGGACCATGAAGCAGCTCATGGCCGCACGCCGTGCCGAGCTCGAAGAGGAAGAGGCCGATAACGAGTTCCGCTACAGCACAAGTGAAGAGAAGCCAGCACTGGGCCGCGTCAAGACTGGCGCATCAATCACTAGACCTAGCCACCCCAAGAACGACGAATGGATCCAGTGGCGTATCCTGGCCACACGCGATGAAGTCGACCTCTCGGACGAAGACCGGATGCGCGTACACCAGGGAGCGCACGAGTTTGCCCCGTATCACCACGCCCCAGGCGTATAGACATAGAGATTAGAGTGCATATTTTTACATGGACTAGGATTTCCCTGTGGACAGCGACGCGGGTCAGACGCTGCTCCTGGCTCAAATTGGAACGGTGGCTCTGGCCTCTGTATAGCATGTGCCCGTCCCCTGACCACTTTTGCCACGAGCCATTACACACTGGTAATGCAAGATACAAGCACTGACGTCTAGGGGAATGCGACGCCGAGGCGTTGATATTACTACATGCTATATCCGGCTTATCCGTAACCCATCTTCTTTAAGATTACCACGTGGTCCACAACTTACCATCCACCCATTGCACCCATATACCCATCGCCCATCACCCATCACCCATCCATGTTCCGCCACTTTTCGACTTCCTCTACAGCCTTCCGCCGAACACTTCTGCCTCCCAAGCTATCCGCTGCACACGACCACCGACCTTCCCCGCCCCTCCACGCCTCCGACACGGTCATCGACCGCAAATCGCGCTTCCTCGGCCATGCGGCATCCGTGACATGCCTCGCAGACGTTGCGGCCGTCATCGACGTCCTTCTCCAAGACAAGAAGATAGCGCGCGCAACTCACCCGGCCATCTACGCATACCGGATAGGCAAGGAGTCTGGATCTGACGACAGCGGGGAATCTCAGGCCGGAAACAGACTGCTCGCAAAGTTGGAGCAGCACAAGGCTGAGAATGCGATTGTGGTTGTTACCCGGTGGTATGGAGGCTCTCATTTGGGAGCGGATAGGTTCCGACGCATCAATGAGGTTGGACGCGGTGCCCTGCAGGCGGCGGGGCTGATATGAACCTCGGTGCGGAGCTGAAGAGTAGCACTATTTCCAGCCTCTGACACGCCGAGGAACAGCCCCACCTATGTTTGCGCCACCTACCTCGTCGGGGTAGGGGATTCATCGAAAGCCAGTGGCACATACATCCTCGTATCGCGTCGTCGTTGGGTGCGCGCAAGCACTAAAGGAGCGCCGATTGGCCAACCCCACTCGGATGGCGTGGTGGGTGACCCGTGGTCCTCACCAGTTTGATACGACAAGCAAGCGACCAACTATCGAGTCCTACCCATGTATCTCAACACCTTCCTCGGGCTCAAGCCCCCAAGATTTTGGTCTACCCCCAGCATCCACCACCCTATACTATACACTTAAAGTATAGTCAACCACTGTACATCAACCTTCCTTGTTGACAACTCTCTCCTCATCACATCACTCTCCTCATCGTCATCTATCATCCACACCACTCATACCTCCTCAATCGCAACCATCACTCGCCCTCAGCGCTCGACACTGTCGCTCATTTCCATAGCACGCTGTTGTACGACGCCTAGCTCAACGACATCTCCGTCCATTGCAACTGGAACCCCTCCAACCCCTTCTGCTCCCTTCCCTTCCTCTCCCATTCTACATAGCCAACCTCACTCTGCCATGATGCCGAAACCGCGCAAGACCAGGACCAAGCATCGGCATGTCATTCCAGCCCAAGATCCACCTTCCCCCTCCGCCTCGGGCCGATCGACTGCAACCACTCACGCCAACCCTACTCCGATGTCGGGCTCAGCCTCTGCTGCAGGCTCAACTTCGGCGCCGGCTTCATCGAGCACCGCATTCAGCTCTCCCGCCCAAGTGCGCCGTGTCACCCGCTCACAGACGACGCAGGTCGGTGACATCGGCATCAAGACCACTGACGTCGGCACTCACTCCCGCACGAACGTCAATGACCTACGGTATGACAGCGACCCCGACGCGGTGAACCAATCTTCCTCAGGTGAGGAGTTCGTGGAACCCAAGGCCGTGAGCAAGCCTAAATTTAAGTCGAAACCCGAACCCAAGGCCAAGTCCGAGCCCGAGCCCGAGCCCAGGAAGAAGAACCCGCCCAGGAAGAAGAAGAACCCGCCTAGGGAGAAGAAGAACCCGCCCAGGGTGAAAGAGTCACCCAAGATCTCTCAAGCACCAAAAGCCGACACTCAGCGCAAGGGCAAGCGCGGCGCTGCAGCCCCATCGAGCCCAGCGGTCGCCGAGGCCAGGGAGACCGAGACCTTTTCCCCGTCGCCGTCCGGCTCCCCCAGGAGTGGCCACAACCTGCCCAAAGATACCAAGGGCGACGGCGGGTTCTGGGACGACGATATGTACTCCAGTGTCCGCACAACCACCTCTGGCGATGGCGTCAAGCCAACAGTCGAATCACTGCAGCGCAAGCTTGACGACGTGGGGCCCGAGTGCGTGGCACTTGAGAGTCAAGGGGACACTGCGGAAAGGTTGCGTGATTTCGAGGCGCTCCAGAATGGGACGGTGCGCACCAAGATCAATCAGTGAGTCGTATCCAGGCCAAGATTCAACCGGCTTTGCACTTCCTGCACTAACCCAGGCTTCTTGAGCGTCATGGCATCATGGACATGCTCGGAATCGACGACTCCCAGTTCGAGAACAGATCGTTGTCCGACCTCCTCGACATTATTGGACAGGCGATGGACGTCATGTCCGAGAAGGGTGATATGGTTCGCGTCAAGGGCGTGGGCATGGGGGTCAGCAGGTCCGAAGGAGAGCTCGTTGCACAAGTTAAGCACACCTCCTCTGCTCAGCCTGGACCGGATAACGATCACGGCGAGGGCATAGCCGCTGCATCAGTGGCCAACCAAGAGGCCGTCAAGACCAAGATGCCCCAAGTGAGTCGCCTAGGAGAGGATCGAAATAACACAGAGAATCGGCGCAAGAAGGTCACCAAGGGCGAGCTCAAGCCCAAGCAGGGGCTCAAGGAGCTCCAAAACGTCGAAGACGACACGGACGAACTGGGGACGGTCGAGCCCAAGGCGAAGGGGCGCAACAACGCGCCTGAGTGTCCCACGAAGACCTCTTCTCGCCCCCGGCGTGGAGCACTGGGCTTTGGCATTGTGCGGGACCCCATCATCATCGGGAAGAATGGCTGCTCCTCGAGCAGCACCTTCATCAGGAAGTCAAAGTACAACACCACGGTCCCCCAGGTCGACTCCAGTTCCAAGGGTCAGACTACCGGCGGCAGCGAACAGTGCCGTACTAAGCTCAAGCGCTGAGTGTGATCAAGTTGAGAGTAGTCGGTGTACATGAGAGGTCATGTGACGGTGAGGACGCCGTGGAATCATGCTCGGTCTTGGACTGAGTGTCGGCGTGACCATAGGTGTGTCCGGACACGGTGTGTATTCGGGAGTACATGTATCGTGAGCGACGGCTTCAATGGCTGTATGTCCTCGGGCCGGGAGCTGCAATCCATGTATTTGCAGACGTGTTCCCGCCGAACTTGAGCGAGCGACCCTTTCTGTCGTTGAGAGGCGCAAGTTCATCACAGGCATCATCACAGTTGTCTCCCTCAGACGACCCCGCGGCCCGCCGACGTCGGCGTTCCGGTCGTTCCTGACGACGGTTAATCTCAGCCTTTCCACTGAGGTCATCGGCCGTACGATTCAGCGCTACTGTCAGCTATGCGTTGCTATTGCTATACAAGCTCACCCGGATCTGGGTGAAGAAGGAGCGGCACGGGAATATTCTCTTTATCAAGGACGGCCGTCTTCTTATTCGTAGTCCGTGGCAGAATACGGTTCGGTCGGTCTTTGAAAGGAGGGCCTTTCGGGGGAAGACCCATGCGTCGGCGCCAACCCATTCCAGGAACTGCGGGGGGAAGCTTGGTAAACTCGGGCAATGGGCCATCGTATCGAGTGGTCTTGGGGAAGGGCTTGGGGGGCCGGATGTGGTCGTATTCTTCGTCAAACTTTCGCATCGCCTCTGCTCGCTCGCGGGCTACGAGGCGGCGTCGCGTCAATGGGAGAGGGGACTGGGGACTGGTTGGGAAGAGAGGAGAGGGTGGGGAGAAGGGGGTTGAGGAGCGGGAAGAGTGGGAGGTGATGTTGGGCGCCGAGGAATCCAACCCAACTCTCAGGCGGGTAGGATGATCGCAGGAGGGCATGGAGGATCGAGTTGTCATCTATGCTGCTAATGGGGGTTGGCAATAAAGTATGGGCTGAGAGCATGAGAGACGAGTAGAGAAGGTTAGTGGACGACTGACGACTTGTACAGTACGGTCACACCGTTGCACCATTGAACAAGGTTTCAATCCACCTTCCTCCGCCTACAAGCTACATGTCCGTAAATACCTTCACAGGTACAACTAACCCACCACTAGTCTTGGTCGATATCGATTCTTCAATCTACATGTCTGTCTGGGATCTGACCCGCGCGCGAGCAAGAACTCTCCCACGAGTTGAGGGGTATCTACTTCGGCAGGGGTAACAGCTTTGGTGCCGCAAAAATGTGCGGAACCTGTGCCACACGCCGGGAGGGCGCAAGACACAAGTGGCTGTTATGGACGATGGGACTTTGGAAGAGGGCACAAGACATGCGAGGGACAAGCCAGGTCTAAGCAGTTCCTAAGGGACTGGATACAAGTATCATCTATCGTCGAACAAGTCTAAAATGGATAAACAGGCTTACATAGGAGGAGGCAGGGGATGCAAGGCTATCAAAGGAATGATGTACTATGGAGGTGTGGCTACCATGAGGAAAGGGACGTGTGGCGGTCACATGTATCAGTCTCTTAACTATCAGATCCAGTTCAGAACCACTCTGCACGAAGACAGCCCCAATGGGCACATCATAATCAATGTTGCAAACATTTTAACCATGGCGTGTATAGTGTAGGTGGTTATCACTGTTCGTTGTGGAGTTCTATCCGTATCTGAGCCAACCGCTGTTCGACTCAGCATGCGCGCACGTTTTTGGCCGCTAGCGCTCCGCTCGACGTGGTTGAGTTTATGCCAATCAAGTGTTCATCCAAGTTGGTGGGAGTCTATTCGTTTCCTCCGGATAGGACGCGGGAAAGTCGGAAACTCAGTACAGCAACCGCAGGAAAAAAAGTTATCACCAGGCTTACATCTGCCCAATCTCTAGTTCGACCGGTTTGATCAGACCGGGTTAACTGCGCTCAATGCCTAGACCAAGATAATGAGGTAGCGGGGTACTGCCTCTGGACAGTGTTTTGTTGATTAGGGTAGGAAGGTATGCGCTAATTCAGTCGGCGCCGGGAACGTCCACTAAGATTGTCGAAAACCGGGCTAAATTCAAGCAAATGTCGCCAGTACTATTCGAGCTCTGTTATCATGTTTAATCTCGTTGAGAAACTGTCATCAGCTGAACTGGAATTACGGGCGTTACGAAGTGTCCCGAATACTCTCCACAAACCCCAACAGGCATATCCGACAACAAACAAGCTAGGTCTGAGGCAGTTGGAGATCATGCCTGTATCGTGCTTTCATTCCCTTCATCTCAGCCTCAGCCTGCAAAATCCCTCGTTCAAGTCTGGGCCTCCCTGCCCCTCCCTGCCACCACCCTTACCGGCGGCAAAAGATGGAGGAGTGGAGGATTGAACTCCAGGCCTTCTCAATTCGACATTGCAAATGAGACGCTCTACCACTGAGCTACACCCCCAGCGATGAAATTTCTAACTTCCATCCGAACCACATACCCAGACCACCTCGCGCTCGTGGTGGTGATCGTACTTCTGTTTCAGCGGAATTCCTCCGTTTCCGAGATGAACAGCCCTGCTGTTTCTGATTCCGCCGATCTTGGTCGTAGAAGGCAAGTTGGGCAGACAACATCAACCGCTCCAAAATCAATGCCGCCCAGCTACCTGTACACTGCCGAGCAAGATCGGTTGCCATTCCTGGTGGCGTCGCCGTTCGGCTCAGCTCCCGTTACGCGTTACAACTTACTGGGCGCTTGTCGTCACCCTCAACAGCCGCTCATGGTGCATGGACAAGTCGACTTCCAGTCTTTGTCCCAGCCATTCGCAACTGTTCCCTAGATCCGATCCCACCAGGCCCACCAGTACTGTGATAATTACCAGATGAAGAGACACTACGGTCCCAATCCTGCATCTAATCGCTAATACAATCTACAAGTACAAACTCGGCTCCCGTATCTCCGACGGGGGAGTAAACAATGGCTACACAACCGCGCGTCAAGTGGCCAAGGGGAATGACGCTCGGCTCTATCGAGGGCGAAGGAAAGGGCGGTCAGGGCGCGGCAAATAGATGTGCTCGGGTCCATGGTGTTGCTGGAATGGTTCCGCGTGGCCGGGTTAAGGCCGCCATTCGGGCCACTCGGTAGCCCACCCGCACGGACGCTGGTAGGGGAGCGGAATGTTGGCTCGCTGGGGCGGTGAGAGACATAGGGCGTGAAGCGGCGGAGATGACGCGGAGTATGGCTGGTGATAGGGGATTGGCGGGGCGTACCATGGAGATCGGATTGGGTGAGGATAGGCGGCAGGGACAATGGGGGCGGGAATAGGTCCGGCTGCGTTGGGTTGACACAAGCGGTGATGGTTGCGCGAGAGGGGTTGGTCGGTCCATGCCTCGACTGGAGATGAGACGAGAGAGGTAGGGGCCGCGATGCGAGCAGCGGTTCACGAAGAATGACCCGTGACCGCGGGTGCAGAGGGCCGGAGAACGGCTTGGAGGATTTGGGCCGTTGGGAGAGCTCCGGGCCTGCGGGCAACACCGTCTCGGTACGGTTGGTTGCGGACTTTGCAGGGGAGGGTGCACTATGCGCGGCGTTGCTGGGTGTCAGCGGGCCGCCGTTTGGAGGACTCACATGGCCAAGCCTTCCTGGTATGCCTGCGCATTCGATTCTACGGCCTCCGTGTGTGAATGCATTGATGGGTCGTGAACAAGAAGGTGAGTGACGGGATATATAAACAAGGCGAGGGCCAGTGCGGTGGCCCCCCTCCCTCAAGGCGGTCCGCGCTCGAAGAATCCACACCATTTCGCGTCAGCCTGCCACTCTGGGCGTTGGCGAGCACCAGGTATGAACATCAAGCGATCTGGAAACTGGGACCCGGAGCCCGGGGTCATTCACTTTCAGTGAAGCTTTGCGGATGCGACGGGGATCACTGCGCGCGAGCAACGAGTTGTCCGCTAGCGACTCCCGCTGCCCACCAGAGGGGAGCAATGTACTTGTCAGCAAGTGGGGTTGAGCGGTCCTCGCTGGACGCGCAGTAGGCCGCGACCTCTGACAGAACGCAGCGCGCTGGTGCATAGAGCAGATGTGGAAAAGAGTGGCTGTTTGAGACGAAAAACATAGCTCACTTCGTTGGCCAGTCTGTTGAAGTCGTCAGAATGAAAAGCCACGAGAGGAGGAAATGTGCATGTAGGGTCAGGTCCATTAGGCCACGGATGTGGCCTGTTCAGCACATGGTACTCACCGGGACGATGTGGATCCGGCGCGAGGGTTTCACCGGCAGCGCGACCAGTACGTAGGTGGTTGAGGGATTCCGGTCGTGGATGCGACAATGGGAGGTTGCTCGCTTCGGCAGACCAGGGAGGCGTGGGGATGGTGCGTTTCGTTCAGTCGCTAAGGATGTTGAGCTTGGCCGACCGTGTGGGGTTGGTGATAGGCGAAGTGAGGCGCGTGGTATAAAGGCATGGACCCCGCAGACCAGGGCCTGGGCTCCGAACTGCGTGTGCACCTATCGAGATTGTGCAGCAGCCTGAAGAGTGTGAGATGCTCTGAGTCGGGTGGCTCCTGAGGAAGAACTCACAGCCCAAACCCTTCGCCTTCGTCGTTGTACGAGATGTCAGTGCGCTGACATCGCCAACGCCGTCCACAGAAGCTAGCGCAGGCTCGTCCTGCAGCTGGAGTGGCCAGTCCCAACTCCTGTACGTGGCGATGGCTGCCATGACCTTGGCGAACGGGCAGCTTGTGTAATAGGGTCACCGGCTCCGCGCGCAGAACAAACATGAGGGACGCGTACCCTGTGACGATCACGGCGACGCCGAAAGGCTCAATGGCAGCCCTGCCAGACCTGCCCAACGACCGGTGCAGCAAACCAGCCAGTGGATTGGGTGACTGTGCACAACATAGATCTCTTGGGGTAAGCTGCCGCCGTCCCAGACACTCACGCGTCCGGTTCTCGACCCGGTTTGTTAGTAGTTGTGATCCGGTCCGCCAATGCAGGTCCCACGGGTCCCGCAGCTCGTTAAACTAGACAAAAGGACTTCAGACTATACTTCAGCCGGCGGATCACTAAGGCTGGGTTGCCTCAAAGTAGAGGCGGCTGTCGAGATGTCGAGCTTGCAGTAGATGTGGAGTGAGAGGATGACGAGGATGCGGAAGAGTGGAGAAGATCGACTGTCAGTATCGACCTTCTACGGTACGTCAACCGGCTATGACCGAATCATTGGTTCACCTTCCTTGCTAGCATTGCAACATCATCGACTTCCACGAGACCTCCTCATGGTCGAGAAAGCATTTAGTTCCATCTCTAACCACCTCTTCTCCATCGCTCGTCCCCACCCTCCGCATCCCTCCGCTAACTGCGTCCAAGAGACAGAAACATGCCCCAAGCAGCTCGACGACTAACAGCGTCGCCTTGAGGTGCATTTATCCACGAGCTGTGGATCGATCGGAGGCGTGGAGATCTGGAGGGAGGAGGGAGCGTGCGCCTGACCTCAACGATACGTAAGCCGAGGCCCGGTGATGGCAGCGGAGGCTTCTACGCACGCCGCCACGATTGTTTTACCTTCTGGACAACCCCGTTCCAGTCGTCGTGCATTCCTCCCCCGCTCGAGCCCGCCAAGCCCCCGCCAAGCCGCACGGTGTCTGCTCTCACAAACTTCAGGAGCACGTTCCGTGCAGGGGTGACGGAGATGCAGAGATGAGCTTCCGAGGCCCAAAACATGCCATGCCACGGCGATGAGCGTGGAGGAAGTACTTGCATATTCTTGGGTCTCGGCGTCAGTAGAGCTGCGCGAGACCCTGCGGCTGGCCGTGACTTCGAGCAGTTCGCGCCGCAAACCTGATCATCAAGAGGTGGTTGGGTTCTCGCCATGCCTTACACCATCACGTCGCTTTGACCAGTGCGAACGCTCCTTCGCCTTCTGTGGCATTCGTTGCAAAAGCACACCCCTTCCAGAACCTTATTGAACTCGTCCCTCATCTAGGAGGTGTGCTTCTAATGCTCGGAACAGGGCACAGCTCATCAGGAATGGCTCGGTGCAAGCGTGTTGCAGCTGTCGCACTCCCTTGTCGCCTCCGTGGGGCACCGGCCAGTCAAGCCATCAACAATGACGCATAAGAACTCCGACCTCCGTCCACTACTAACCACAACCCAGCTATGTGTCCACAATCACCAACCAGTGAGAGAGAGCCAAGTTCTAACTTCAGCAGGGCTTGTTCCAAGATCACGCCGTCGCCGTTGCCGCCGCCCCAGCCCAGCGCTGACGCGAACCCCGTCAAGATGCCCCGTTACCAGTTCTCTTTCGATGGCGAGCCCATCACTGAGGACCCGTGGACCACGCGCGAGGATTACAGCCCCGGTGCCAACGTGGACAACACTTCCGCCAGCGACACTCACGGCTCGGATGCCGCCGAGCACCACTTTCCCCAGGTCGACAATGTCAGCTTCGTCTTTGCGACCGAGGATGACCTGGCACCAAACACCGACCTCGCGCCCACCGAGAACGCTATTACGCCCACCGAACATTCTCTCGCGCCCCGCCCCGAGATCCACATCTTCCGCTTCATGCTCGTCCTCGTCATCCTCGTCGTCCTCGCGGCCCTCTGTGCGCTGGAATATTACGACCTCTTGCCTCATCCCCCTACTCCACCACCGATCAGGCGGGCCACCCGCTCCCAGAAGGTCTACATGACCGCGGGGCACGTTGAAGACTACGAGGAGCTGTAGTCGCGTGTAGTGCCGGTTAAGGAGGCCTTGGCCATGTAAGGTGATAGAGGTAATGCTTTGGTTTGTACATGTGTTGAAAGAACAGTTCGTCAGTTGCCGCTTGACCGGCCCAGACTCTGACAGTATCGGACCACGCTCTGCGCTTCAGACTGGGATTTGACATCCCCCAAACCCTCCCCGCAATCGGGTCCAGTGTCCCTGTAGTGGTGTACCGCATACCACTGTACATCTCAACTACTCGCCAGGTGAGCGACCTTGTCCCTTGTGCAGTCTGTGGTCGCTCTCGCCTTCGAGACCCTGGCTGGGCTGTCGTTAGGATGACAGGTAAGCTGGAGTTGCACCGCCTGCGCTGGACTGGCGACGCGTTGAGGTGAGGTTCGAGTCAACGTTCACCATGCCGAGTTGTTCCGGTGCTTGCATCTTAAGAGAAGCGAGTGAGGTGCAGATCAAGTAGGACCGAGGATGGAAGAGAGCGTGACCATGTCGTCTTGTCACCACATGTAGTAGGCATGATCAGAATAACCTCGACTGACATCCACGTGGCCGATCCCACCAAAGTCAGACGCGCCTGGAGCACAATTTCTGTGGGTCCCGAAATTTCGATCCACCTGAATTGCATACCGTCCTCCATACCATCCTCCATACCATCCTCCATCCTCCAGCTCTCCGTTTAGTCTGACAGAGAGTCTGGATTCCTGTGCGGCCAGCGCCAGACAATTCGGACTGAAGTTATACAGCCAGTACATCCCACATCGTAGGTTAAACGTACGGAGTCACTTGCTATCGACATAGCGAGATGGACACAAATTATGACTTACAATGGTTCTTGGATCGTTTAGCCGACGAACCTACATATTAACGAACGGCCTCATCATGTCGCTAGGATCATGAAGATGGTCAGGACGGCGAGGAGGACGAATAAGAGTGCAGCGAGGACGCGTAATGCGCGGGGCGCGGGTCGCGTCGTGTCGATGGTTAGGATCGTCGAGGATGGGGAGGCGGGGCGGGAGATGGAGTGGGGTCTGGGATTGGGGGTGTGGTAGGAGTAATGGGCATGGTCGGGGGTCTGGTGGGAGTTGGGGTTGAGGTCTGAAGTGTGCGCCAACCTCCCTCCCATGGTATACTTCACCGCACGAGTCGACCCGACTGCGCCATAGGAGTAGTGCGTCGGTTTTCCAGAACGCGCAATGGGTCCACCAGACCGGCGGGTGTATAGTGGATAGGCGAGGAGATTGTTGCCCCCGTACTGAGCCTATGGTCAGCGGTGACGCGGTTGGGCTCACGTAGGGCTGGGGGATGAGTTTGTAAAGCGCAGTAGGCGCCGGTGTCCAGGTGATAGGGTTGGGTCCTGGGGATGTCGTGGGCCAATTTGCAGGTGAGGGGGGTTGGGGGGCAGTAAGATTAGGCGTCATTTGGAGAGGGAGTAACCTGCGCTTCGTGGACGTGCTGGTGAAGAGCGGTGAGGGTATGGCAGTGTTGGCCGAAAGACGGAATGACGGATGTTGGTTTAACTGTCACAAGTACGTGGAAGAAAGATATGTGAAGTAAGGTGTGCTTATCTCTGCACGGCCATTATCAGGAAGGTTGTGAGAAATAAAGGGAGCTCGCACCGTTGTTGCACGGATGAGAAGCCACGACTCGGGGCGAGTGGTGAGTGGTGGATTTCAGTCCAGCATTCGCCGACTTCAGCAAGGCCCGAAGCGGAGTGTCTGCCATGGGCAGCCTTTCTCACCTCAGCCCTTGGGGTAAGCAGAGACAGTTGTACAGGTATCTGCAGTTGGCCGTGCGCTTCCATCAAGCTGGTCTGTGCTCTCCAGGTAGGCAATCGGTGTGACCAAGCTTGGTTTTGGCGAATCGCAGAGCCCGTACAAAGGGTCCATTCTTCAGTGCACAAGCTCGTAGACTCTGGCGCCCTTTACCATCCTCAGCTCGGTAAGCGCGTGGTCAAGTCGAGCTAGTGCTCACGTGAGTCGGACAACACCGAAGATCATTGTCTCGTGCACACCCTTTCCTACCGCTGACGAGCCTGGGTGGCAGGCAATCAAACAATCAACAATCAAACGGTGCAGCGGCGGTAGCGACGTGGGCCACACGATTTCGTCCTCATCGCTGCTAGTCAACTCCATGATGAACAAGACCTACCTCCCTGCCGACACCAGGGGTCCTGTTTCTCCCCAAGTCTCCAATGGCTGGTGCCTCTCGTCGTCCTCTTCTCGATACGGCACATCCCTCCTCGTTCCCGGACAAGATCACCAAGTACGCGCTCTTGGCCAAGAGGCTAAGGCGTGGTCTTCCGGTTCCCGGTCTGGCCAAGATCGTCGGTTCGACTCCGGCAGGGCGCTTGCTTTTGGCTGAAAGCGTGGCAGGGCGTTTAATGGGCATGTGGTCAGCCTGTTCTGTCAGTCTTTGGTGAGCGTGTGGCCTGGCTATCCAGGTCAGGCAGTAGGACACGAGTTGGTCGATGGCGTTTGAATTGCCCGTTTTTGATACGCTAATCTAATCGGGCATGGGAAGCGGAGCAAGTGGTTGTAAAGTATGCGTAATAGGGTGAGATGCGGTGGTGAAATGGGGATGCATGTTGTTGATCGCAATGAGGAGGTGTTTGGTAGTGACGACGATCTTCTTTGGAATATGACGTGAAACGGAAGCAAATGGCTAACATGTCAGCTGTAGATCTCGGCTCGCGAGTATCACTTCACTCGACACTCATCCAATGCATCTAACCCATTTCAAGATTCAACCACGCTGACTGCTGCGGCAAGCTGGGCAGAGAGCGAACGCGATACCGCTGGCGCAGTGGAACAATGGCGCGGGCTTGGGGGTTGGTGTGGGGTTGAAGGAAGGTATTATCCGCCGGGTGGATGACTGCCAACGCTGACCGCTGCCTTGCGGGAGTGCGCCGCCGCCGCTTCTGGTCCGAGGCTCCCCTCTGTCCTCTGCGGTCTTCAACGTAAGATGACTCTCAAGCGCGATCCCCGCATCAAGTACTTTAACTGACGTGCTAGCTGACTCGCCGTTCACCTTCCCCACCCAGTCCCGCCCCACTGCACCTCTCACAAGTCCGCTTTATCCTCCAGTCCGGACCCACATCAGCCGCTTTATTTGTGTACGGTGCTGGACACGCCTAACCGCAAATTGCCAAAGGAGGGGGACCGAGGCGACAGGTTTGGGAGGCGCGCCCTTACTCAGCCCAACTGCCAGCTAAAGGATGTGAGTTGCTATGCGTCGGGCTCCTTCCGTACGCCGTCAATTACTCCTTCCCTCCATGGACATCCCACCCTCCACCCTCCACAACAACCACTCTGCCCTGCCAGCTCCACTCCCTGCAGCCTCGGGAGCGAATACCTTTGTCAACTCCCAGTCGTCACTCTCGTTCCAGTTTCGCATACTGCTCAACCCGCTCCTCTTTGGGGTTGGGCTGATGACACGCGTCCATCGCCACTCGCAATCGCACCCCTTCGTTGCGTCAACAAACCCCCGTTCATGCACTGATCCCTGGCCACAGAATGGCATAAAGCCCCAAGACACGGTGGCTTGACACATCTGCCTATCCGCTCACGTTCATCCTACAATACGATACACTACTCGAAACGCCACCATCCCCGACCCCGTCGTCTCTTCCTTCCCATCCTCCCAAATCGACTTTCCCCGCAGCGTCCTTTACCGCAACCTACAACTCACGCTACAGCCCCCCAGCGTCCGGAGCCAGCTCTGGACGCTGGACACAGACGCAGATGCGTTCGACCACCTGCTCATGTACATCTTGACCCACAGCAAGGTGATTGAGCACGTCCTCGATGCCTTCATCGCCCCCCTTTCCTCGGGCCACCTTCAAGTCGACACGTCCCTCCTCGAGCGACTGCACGGGCTCTACGCCGCCGGCCTGGGCATCGTGGTCCGCCGTCCCTCACCGCTCGGCCTGCCTGCCCGCCTCCTCCTCGGTCTCGGTGACATGCGCGTCCCATGATTCCAACGCTAACTCCAGCCCCACTGTGCCGTGTGCGCTGTGGTCCGACACCGATGGACTCTACCAGGCTGCTGCAAACAAGCTCGCCCCCCGGACCGGACTGCACAAGACGGCGGCAATGCGCGAGAGCTGCTTTGCTAACGATGCTTTTGTTGGCTGGCACGGCACCAAGCCGAACCTTCCCGCCCCGTTCGAAACGGGTCATTACGCGTTCGCTTGCCGGAAGCTCGACCTGGTTGTCCTCTGCGTGAGTGTTCTCTGCTTTGCTGACACCTAGTTATCCACTTCCGCCTCTGCCACCATTCGGCGGGTGGTCGTCACAACCGCAGGAATCCCAAAAGTGGCACCGGTCGCGGCCACCCCGCACAACCTGGAGCCGCCTGACCTGGCGGCACTCCACGCCATCACGCCACACCTCGCTTTGCTTGCGGACGGTGACCTGATGGACGCGACAGCGTTTACTGTTCGTCTCCCCCGCAAGTTCTTTGCCGCACTCAAGGCCACCACTCTGTGGGGGGCCAACGGCAATCGCTATGCTGCCGTGACAGGTGCAGCTCTCCCGCTCCTTGAGCTATTTCCGCTCGATCCAGAAGCCGCTAGCTTGATCTGGAATCTGCTACTCCGCATAGCCAGCGGCGGGGCGGACAGTGATCCGAACGTGCTTCGTCTGTGCGCCTTCGACGCGCTTCGCCTAGTCACGCCCGACTGTTCGGCATTCGCCGCACTGCGTCGCCTCGTCACCGCGGCTGATGAAGCTGACGCCGCCTCCGCTGCGCGTCCAACCTTCCAGTGCGTCGTGTGCCTGGACACACAGGCGAGCGTCATGCCGTCCGCGTGCCGCTGTTTCAAGCTTTGCCGGGGCTGTGCGACGAGCATCATGCAGATGCGGAACGGTGTACGGTGCCCCGGCTGCCACACGACGGAGCTTGTCCCGTATGTCGTCGTCACGCACAGTCGCTGACCCCAGGCGGCACATGTGGGACGTCTTCCATGACTAGATCAAAGGTCGTAGCGACTCGCAAGGCCCAGAGTCAACGCAGTCGACGGCGAATTAACCCTGGGAGCTAGCAGCGTCAAGATGTGGACACTTTCTCGCGGCGCTCATGATTGCCCTCATCGTTACGCACGGGTTATTAATCGGCAGCGTGCTGTAAACCGGTGTGAACGTGATTGGCGACGTCATCGTTGGTATCGTCGGAGGCTGCGTCTTGTACAGTACATATTCGAGAAGGTGTAGACGTGCGGCCTCTGTATTCTGAACTGTGTTCATGTATCTCCTCCCCATTCTTTGGCAGGACATAGCAGTAATGGAGGTCTGAGGATCTGAGAGTCCCACGATAGGCCCATCTCCCGCTTACTGTTGGTCTGTGTTCGCCGTTTGAAGCCGGTTGCTAGAGGTTGAGGCTTGCAACATTGAGGTCAGCTAGAGCAACTATCTGTCGGGTATTGAATAATGCGGTTACCACCTGATTCAGGATTTAGCGTGACAGCGTCGTTCATATAATCTGAACCCCGCTATAGCTTGCAGACACAAAAGTTAGGACATGCAGGGTGAACCGAGATAGCGGATTATATGTTGTAGTGCTGTTTAAAATGAAATCTAAAGAGCACTGTACACCCTCTCATCAGACATCTCATAGCGCCATACAACCCTCCACTTAGCTCCACCACACCAAGCGAACTACAGTCCATCTCTGCAAGCTCATGAGGGTACGAGGGACAGCGAGGGATGCATTGCGGCTATAACTGGACACTGACTTGCGCCGAGGCTTCAAGCTCGGCCATGCTAGGGTGAATGCAAAGGCGGAGGCGGGAGCGAGGGCGCACGATACACACCTCAGCCTGGTGACAATGGCGTGTCTGCAACGTCTAGTCGGGCATGTGCGTTTTGGGGTTTGGGTGCTAGAACTGCGTCGAGAGCGCGGGTATTGTGCCCGCGCATAGCCGAGGACGCAATGCGAACCAAGGCGTTCAGGTGGTTGCTGGATAGGTCAACAGCTGCTGGTGTCAATTGCCTTGTCTCGTCGCACTAGTCAGGCCGCATTGTAGAGTTAGAGTTGCCTGGCGTGTCGAGGCCGTACGGTGAGGCTCGAGCCAGGATGTTATGGCGAGGTTGCGGTTGGTGAGTAACGTAGTGGTAAACTGAAGCACTTCCGAGCTCTGAGAGGGCACGCGGAGTGGAGAGAGTTACGCGAACCGATGCGGACTGGGAAGGCGGGACGAGGTGAAGGAACCCATGACGAAGAAGCCATACCGTAGCGGTCGGTGGACTGGTCACGAGTAGCGCTTTGCCGCTAGTGACGTTCCGCTCAGAGGGTTATCGGGGGAAGATCGTGCGTATGCGACCCGTATGCTTTGACGTGAAGTGGGGGCTCTGGCCATGTGGGACAGATACGCCGTTCCGAAGGTATGGGGCGCTTAGACTCCGCCTGAGCCCGTGTTATTGTCGAGTGTCGTCTTGAGCTGCTTGTTGAGAGAGTCTGCTCTCAGCATAGACGGTGTCCTCAACAACCATCATGTTGGCCTCAAAGAGCGGCTAGTACATCCTCGCCCGAGCATGGCGGGATCACACCCAAGCGCGCGCGCAACTCGGCCGCAGTCCCTTCCCATCGGTTAACGAAACGCTCAAACGCGCGCGAAACGACATGGTGAGGTGGGTCGACAAGTACCTCCAGACTCACACCGGCACTTGACGCCGCGATCCACAGGAGGGGTAACTTGACGCCTGGATCTCCGCAGAACGCCCCGCAACCCCATACTGGCGCCGTAACGCAGCGCGGCCCATCAGATCCACCAGCTCCACTAACCCCACCAGCCCCACCAACCCCACCAACCCCACCAACCCCGCCAACCCCACCAACCCCGCCAAACGCCGTCGCTGCTTTGGCGATCTCGCGGTCCATATTGTCTGGATGGAGGTCTCCCGAATCTGCCTCGTCGAGCTCGAGCGCGTCCATGAGCACGAAAGTGTGGGACGTTTGGGTCGCAATTTCCGAGGAGATTTGGCGACGCGCACCCCTGATTCGCAATGTGGGCGAGACGGGGGAGATGATGAGTGCCGAAGCTCCAAGAGGGGGAACGAAGAGGACGGCGGGACAGATCTCAGGTGCGCAACCGAAATAGATCTCTTCTTGAGTTGCAGAGCGGCCGAAACCAATAACCTGGTTTGCTGAGATGACCATGGCACCTGGGTGTGGCGCCACATACTCTTCCACCAGGGAGATACGGATCGGCGTCATCGGAACGTCGAGATATGGCGATACTGGAGCTCGTAATTCGAACTGGACATCTCCATCTACATCCTTGCCGAGAAACGTGAGTACGGCGGAGAGATATATCTCCGCGGCGACTTGGTGGGGTTGTTCGGAATGATACCAGATCTCGAAATCTGCCCACCCGTTCTCTTCGTCAGGACGGTGTGGTGGACATATCAGTGTCGTTAGAAATTGGTGCGCAACCAGGCTCTGAAGGTGTGTACGGGGTATAATCCGCGTCTCGCCCGATACCAGGAGGGGAAGAGGTTTTAATGTGGAGAGAGCTCGGGCGTGGGAGACGATCTTGGGCCAGAACGACATATATCCCGGTAAGACGTTGCGGAGTGTAGAGTAGTCGCCTGAATTGTCACGAAGGAGGACGGCAATTTCGCCAAGGAGGTCGATGGCTTGATTGGCAGTGGTGATGTCCCGGTCGAGGAGGGCGAGGAGGAGAGACCATAATGGTACCAGACCATCCTCCCCTTCGGCGTCGTCGGGGAGGGTGCTGAACTTGTCCAATACCCGGTTCTGAGGGGAGTGGGGGAGATGGTAAGCGGACATGGTCCGATTGTTGGTTAAGTGGTTACGTGAGGTTGAAGGTGAGTCTGGAGGTGGGGTGGCTGTGCTTTACTGGACGGGAATGAAGCAGCCACGTGGTGACGGGACCAGATGGATCGGCAGATAAGCGATAGCGATAACGGAATGGACGATATCCAAGCGGTACGACTGCGGGCCGACCAGCGTTGGGGAAGAAGACGACTGCGGGCGATACCCAGTTGACCCAGTAGACACGACGCTCGTTGGTACGAGTCGGCATTCTTGCAGCAGTGCAGGTCGTTCCAAGGAGAGAGGTAGGGCATAGATGCTGAATTCAGCTGCCCCGAGTCCTCATGAGGGTCTCAGATGAGGGAGAGCTGGCGTTCTTACTAAACTCTTCGGCTAATAGCTTCCCGACCGACCTGTTCATGTTCACCAATGCATTTGATCTTCTAAACGTGCCCCATTGTCGAGAAAAATTGGCTCCTGATCAATCCTTTGGCCCTAATTCAACACTGCAAGTCGTCATCCATCCCGATCCGCCCTCTCCCCACCACAAACATGCCGGACACATGTGCCCTTCCTTCTTCGTCACAGACCAGCTGAGCGTGGCCCTAGTGGGCTCAAATACCGTCGCGGGTGCGCAATGCCTCGCACCGGTCGTGCCACATCTCAGCCATGTGGCGCCAATAGTTCCGTTCGCTCTGCATGTCTTCCAAGTCAAACGTTCTCTGCTGGAACTCCAAAGCCATGGTTTTGGCATCACGCTCCAGCTCCAAGATCTGGCCGCGCTGCAGTGCTATCACAGTCGCCTGCGCCTCGATCTTGCTAGTCTGTGCTGCGACCACACTCGAGAGGGACGGGCTGCTTCCCATGGAAGCGGAGAGCTTATGCGAGCGTTGGTTTAGCTGTGTCGCAGTTCCAGTGGCCCGTGTGAAATTGTACCGTTCGAGTGTGTGGCGGTCGTCGGGGAACGAGCGCACGTCTAGACGGCGACTGTCGTTTTGCAACTTGGAGAGAGGCTCAGTCACCGCTGTGGCAGATGCGGGTGTAGAGTTGTCCCTGCCAAGGTAGCGGTTGGGCCGGGCCATCTGTGGCGAGTGTATCGTGTGGCGATGATGGCGGCGGCTCGCGTCGCGGTGCGCCTCACGACTACCGCCCTCCATCTGTCGCGAAGTGGTGGTGGGCAGATGTCGAGAGGTAGGCGAGCGGGTGGGGATCTGACGGTGCGGTGTCGGAGAGGGTGCTGCTGGACGCAGGGTACGTGAAGGGTCTGCGGAGCGCAAACCGCGCGAGGTCAGTGATGAGGCAGTGGGAATCGAATGGCGCAAGGGGTAAGAGGGGTCCGTGGGGATCTCACCACGCGGCGTCGGCGAAGAAGACGTGTGAATCGAACCGCGCATCGTCGCCGACGAGTTGGCCATGGATGAACGGGACGCGCCGGCCATCGGGTACGTCGACACGAGCATCGACGAACGGCGCGTTGGAATCTCCAGTGGCTGCGACGTCGAGACGCCGGCTCTCCAGGTGTTGATCGAGTGGCGGCGCAGCTCAGGAGTTGAGGCGACGACTGTGTTGGACGAGGAGTCCCTGCTGACCTCGCCGCTGTTGGGGTACCACAAGCTTGTCGATGCTGGCGATATCGTTGCTGGCGACACGGGTGATGGGGAACACGAGCGGGGCGTGAAGTTGATGGAGTGACGGCGCAGTTGAGAAGGGGTGATGGGTGAACTTTGCGGAGGCGTGATATTTCGGGGGGCGCCTGACGCGACTTTCATCGAGGAGCTGCTCTCCTTCTCGGGCCCAGCCTCCGACGGCTCGGACGACGATAACGACGCCAACGACGCTGGGGACGGTAAACTGGGGAGAGACAATGGTGGAGATAGGCGTCTGTCGTGGGATTGCCCGTCGTGAGAATGGCCCTGGGTGCGAGAGAACGACCTCTTTGACTCCATGGTGGTTGTGAGAGGTAGAGGGGCGGTGAGTGCCAGTTGTCGGAAGGCGCGTCCTATATCGATATGCTGTGATGGAGGACGGGGTGCGACGGGTGTCATTCACCAGGAACAGTGATGGCATAGACACGCACTGCACATCGGCAGCGTTGCACGACTAGCGATGCGAGGTGCGTGGGTGAGCCGTGACGCTCCAGGCTATGGCCAGGGGCGGGTTACAGAGGACATCGTGAGAGGCGCACTCCGTTGGGTCACACGTCACTTGACGGGGTTGTTGATGTGGTCGAGCCTGCCGATCCCGGAGCCAGCCGAATAAGTGATCGTTATAGCGCTTCCCATCCTGGACCATGGCCAGAGGTTACAGAGCTCGGTCGAGTTATGCGGTTAAGCGAAGCTGATGCGGAGGCTTGTGTGCACTTGTGTCATGCTCTTCCGCGATGATGCTCGCGACGGTGACAGAGGGCCGCTGGATAGGTCTGTTTACGGGGAGGTGGGGTACTTTGACCTGGAGCCCTGCCTCGGAGAGGGAAAAGCTTTCGCGATGGTCGGGCGAGGAAGGCCTGGCACAGTACGCCGTTGAAGTGGCACACTCCTGCCGCGCAGCGCCGCACCCGCTGTCAATGTGGCTGCCTGTTGTGAGTTCAAATACGTGTTGTAAGAGGAAGTTGGATTCACGGCGCGTCTCATGGACAGCAGTGTAGCGTTAAAGTGGCGATATCATCTCAGATGGTGGCGGAGGAGGAGAAGGAGGAGGAGAAGGAGGAGGAGAAGGAGGAGGAGGATGAGGAAGGATCAGTTGAGACGAAATGGGTGGCAAATGATAGGGTGTGCATGAATGCGTCACGTCAATTCACATACTTTGGCTGGTGCTGGCCGATAAGCGGTCGATTCCGACGTGCACAGGTCCATCCAAGTCACTGCAACGGCAGGGAGCAAGTTCAAGGTCATCCAGCCTCAACCCAGCGACATCCTTCTCCTGTAGAGGGCCATTCATTTACGGGAAGCTGAGTCGGACACCCTACTGCCAGCAGGGGAATGGCTGCAACATGCTCAACTCGCCTGCGTCTACCTCTACTTGTTGGATGGTGTGAGGGGAAGTTGCAGATGGCAGACCATTTCAAGGGTGGATAGCAGTTCATGATGGATGGATGACCGAATGAGTACCTTTCATCGCCTTGGTCCCAAAATATGGGGCATGCATGTCTTCCCTGTCTATGAATATGCTTGGATTAGGTTTAGATAAGCATTCATTTGTAATGCCCAGCTTGGTAAACCCTCCTTAAATAGAAGGGAGTCTGGGTTCTTTAGGTAATTTCGTTCCCGCTTTGATCGGTACCTCGGTCAGTCAGTAGCCTTCCCTCCACTTCAACATATGACTCCAACTTATCACAAAGTCATACTCTGTCATCAAACCCATCTTTCAATCAACCAAACAACCTACCACCTTCCACCTTCCACAAATAAACGCAGGCGCAATGGTACTACCACGCGCTTCGCGACCCCTACTCGCTGCCCTCGCCATCACCCTCACCTTGCTCCTCTTGGCTGCGAGCCACCGGCACCAGACAGGACGCTGGGCACCGGTGGCCAACTGGTCCGAGGACGCTGTCAGCGGCGGTAGCAGCGGCTACACTGGCGAGCTTGGTCGCTTTACTCATGACCCGCAAGGTCTCACGCTGTATAACCCCAGCAAGCCGTTCAACTACATGTGGAAGAACGACGCCAAGCTCCGCCGCCTTGCCGTGTGCTTGGAGCGAGATGACTGCCATCGGAATGCGCTCAAGGTGGGAATAAATTGCTCTGGTAGCAGTGACTGACAAACCAGTTCGTCATTCTCGGCTCGTTACACTGCCATATCGCCGTGTTCGACAACTACCGCGGCGGCGAGGGCATCTGGTGCATGAACATGGTATCTTGGAGTCGTCGTCTCAAAGCTGACACTTGCCAGATTGATTCACTAGAGCGACAGGGATACACCGTCCTCCTTGCCGGCGAGGGTGACTGGAGTTACATCGCGCACCTGCACCGGCAGTTCCCAGACTATGTCCGCGTCATCCTAGCCGACGACGGGTCGCTTGATGGTGGCCTGCCTGTCACCAAGATGATGATGGAGAACCTCAAGACCAAGGAGAACCCACACGGCGTGCCTGCATGGAAGGTGAATCGTCGGCGATCAACAAGGCCACTGACACCAGATCTTCCGCTTCTCGTTCTTCCCGAACGGCTTATCGACCATCGTCGGCCAGGCGTGGTCCGCAATCGCTGAGCCAGAATGGAAGAAGCCGACGGACCAAGGGTATCGCAGTGAGTCATGAACCTTAGCTGCGCTCACCCAGACATGACATATCTTGGATACTCGCTCGAAGAGGATAACATTGAGATCATCCCCTTCCATGACCGACCGATGCGCGCATACATCCTCAGCAAGCGCGTGCAGTACTTCTACAATGTCTTCGGCCAGCCCATGATCGGGCGAGACCAGATCACGCGTGCTTATCACGAGCTACGCAAGGAGTTCCCGACTTTCGAGTTTGTTGGTGCCTTCATCGACGACCGCACGAAGGAGGAGATCGAAACACTGGGCCCGATGGAGGTGCCCGAGGGTGTGCGCAACCTCGGCAAGCTGACCTCCGAGGCTTGGGGACACGAGGTCGCCAACTCGCGGGCCATGGTCGGCATTGGGTTCCCAGTGTCCTCACCCAGTCCGTACCAAGCCTTAGCCCACGGAGTACCCTTCATTAACCCTCACCGCCTCAACGAGGGTCATGACCCCAACGACCCATACACATGGTACATTTCCCAACACGAGTTCCTCCGGATCCATGAGCCGCCCGAGGTGTACCAGTACCCCGAATACGACTATGACGCGTTCGTCGACGCCGTCCGGCAGGCCTTGACGCACGAGATGAAGCCGTGAGTGGAAGGAGCAAGCTTGACCGACATTTTCTGATACCAGTCACCTTCTCGATCGCCTCACTCGCAAGGCTCTTGACAAGCGCTTGCGCGACTGGGCTGAGGGAGACTGGCTCACTGCCGCCTCCCTCATCCGCGAGAACCGCCAGAATGGCGGGGTGGAGACGGAGATTGGGCCCTTGGTGGGCATGTTTGAGCTGTAGAGCGCCGCTGGCGAACCAGCTACTGCTGAGCGAGCGTGCGCGTGAGCGTTCGAGCCGGCGACTAATCTAGAAACGCGCTGTTGTACTACTATGCTGTATGCCCGTAGACTTTGACTCTGCATTGTATAGACCGATGAGCGGGCGAGGTTTTGCCACCGGAACGCGGGTCAGTGAGGTGGACAGAGCCACGTGACGTCATCATTCCGCTACCAAGCGATCTCCGAGAGTTACCAAACCCGTCGTCCTCGATGCTCTCCACCTCTTGCTCTCTCCCTCATTACTCCTTGATTCGCTGCCTATCAACCGCCACGGTCATCACACGGTCTCAGTGGTTTTTGGCCACTCATAATGTACCTCCCGCCTTGGCTTGCAGCCTCGCTGGCCACGCTCAACATCGCGACCTCCGACACGCCTGACATCGTTGCTTCCATTCCCGACCAACCGGCTCCGGTATACATGGCTACAGACGGGCAGTTATTCATGAACGTCGACAAGGTCGAGGAAGGCGCCGTAGCGCGTCTGGTCAAGTGAGTCAGGTGGTGGGTTGTCTCCTGCATTGTGGACCAGACCACCTCAATCAGAGTGTCATGCGGGAAGTGCCCGGAAGGTGGCTTTTCGCTTCGGCAACACCTCTCTAGACTAGGGTATTAAGGGAGAGCTTCCTTATTAACAGTCGTCCCGTGCGGAACAGTCGTGGCTGCTCGTGTGACCTGCGCATCCCGGTACTTGCCGGACTCCAGCTCGTCGGCTAATATCAGGGCATCATACAAGGCCCCAACCGCGTGGGTGTGGTCACCTCGCAAAGAATCGCGACCGGACCATGTCCGCATCATGGTGGATGGCAGCGACCCGGCTCTATGTCTAGCGGCACCAGTTGGTGAGTCTAAGTGGCCTGGTGGCGCAGGGGCGCGGATGATCTGAGGAAAAGGAATAACTAAGAGGGCACCACTGACGCAGATGCGAATGGCACACCAAAGGCCGGCGACCTGCACCTCGTTTCCTGTCACGACAAGCTTGACGAGTTGGCCGGCGGCGCTTCAAAGGACCCATCGCGGTGGACCATGATGGACGAGCCGGCTGGCACTGTGAGCTTTCATCTCCCCAGGGGCCTGTTTATGGGGTACTCGGATGCGGACGTTGGCGCGACTAACAATTACATGTGGAGCAGTGGGTGGGTGGGACTAGCGGCTGATGAGAGGCTGGACTAGGGGTTTGGTGTCTCTCGATGGGCTAGAGCGACGAGTAAGATTGAGATTTGACATTCGAGACGATGCACCAGCCTTGCTCCGGGACATTCGAGTGGCGTGCGACATGGCGATGGTCTGTGCTTGAGCACCAGACCGTGCGAGTAAAGTGTCAGATAAGGAGTCTGTAAGAAGAGTATGGGGAAGAGAGGCAGAGGGACAGAATGCGAGGCAGTGCAGTGATGAGGAATGCGAAAGAAAGAATTGGCACCTGTAGAAGAACCAGAAGTCCATTACTTCAAGGCTGTGTAACAATAGTCTTGGCAAAGATGGAACAGCGACTCTGGATTCATTGGTTGACTGCGGATCTCGTCAACTCAAGCTTACTCGGTTCAACTCAAAGGCATTCCCAAGCCTCTCTGTTCGCTTCCACTCGTCCACTCTCCCACTTGCCCACTCTCCCACCAACCCACCTGCTCAGCTACACCAGCCACCGCCGCCACCCACAGGCACAGGGAAAGAGACACTTGTTCACCAGATCCACCGCCTTTTACTCATCACATGCTCCACCTGACTGGGATGTAAAGCGAAACCGATTGGCTGAAGATCAGAGAAGATGACATCGGATGGGTGGCATCTGACAGAAGAAGCGCCAGGTAGCGAGTAAGCCACAGCCGCTGACACTGCTTCCATTCTACCGTTAAATTCCAACGCGTTGCGGCCTCTTCCCAACTGACATCACCCCCCCTCTCTCTTCCCCCTCTAATTCCTCCAGATACCTAGGCATGAAGATCGCACTCTTCGCCGTGCTCGTGGGGCTGGTGGCTGCCGCCCCGGCCATCACAAATCGTGACGGGAAGAACGACCTCGTCGCCCGCAATAATTGGGGCGGGTCCAAGGACGACGGGTGGAAGGGCGATGACGATGGCCGTGACGGGTGGAAGGGCGATGACGATGGCCACGACGGTTGGAAGGGCGATGACGACAAAGATAGAGACAAGGGACATGGCGGCGGCAAGAACTGTCTCGCCCGCCGTAATGGCAGCCCGGGCATGGGTTCGTTCTACTCCAAGGGCTGGGACAATGGCGATGACAAGTGGGACAAGCACGACGACAAGGGCCACGATGATGGCCATGGAGGTGACCATGACAACAGTCATGACAACAGTCATGACAACAGCCATGACAACAGCCATGACAACAGTCACGACGGCGGTCACGATGGTGGCCACGGTGGCGACGACTGCCCCGACCCCAACTCGGAGGACGACACGACCAAGTGGATCCTCAACAACCCCGGCGTCCTCGTCAATGTGACCCTGCCTCTTCGCGACATCGCGATCCCCATCATCGAAATTCTGGACGAGGGCGTTGTGCCGATCATCAACCGTACCGCACCACTCCTTGGCTTCGACGACCGTCCCGCCTTCAAGAACGGTAGCCGCCCCGCGACCATCTGGGGCGGCATCACCTCGCCAGGCATGAACTCTACCTTCCGTCCCGTGCAGGGCACGAACAAGAACGCGGATGTCTTTGCCTCGAGCTCTTCCGGCTCTGCCTTCCCACAGCGCAAGCGCCAGGTTGCGATCAACTCGCAACCGGACTTGCTTCCAGCCGGGATGTGCACCTACCAGTATCAGCACGTGCTTGGCGGTGATGGGAGCGCGTCGCGCGGCGCGCTCTGGGCTCTCGAGGGGTTCGTGGACCTCGTTGCAGCCGACGTCCAGCAGGGCGGTATCGGTGACTGCGGCATGGGTGCGGCGATCATGTCGCTTGCTAGTGGAGGATGGACACGATACATCAAGAACTCGTTCGTTCGCGTCGGCGAGGGCGAAGGCTCCTATGAGGTCCTCCTCAAGAAGGACGGCGTGACGCAGCGCATCGCCATCGACGACCAGCTCCCCGTCCTCACCAACGCCAACCCCATGTGCTGGCCTTACCCCGGCTTCCAGCCCGTGCTCGACGCCGCCCTCCCAGGCCCAGACGGCAAGTACCCGCCTACCCCGATCTTCTTCATGCCTCTCTTCGAGAAGGCGTTTGCCAAGTTCCTCGACGCCAACCCTGCCTGGAAGAGCGCCAAGCCCGATGAGACGGGCTACGCCGGTCTCGAGGGCGTCAACCCTGCCTACGTCCTCGCAGCCGTCACAGGCGGTACTCCCAAGAGCGTGTGGCGCACTCGCCCAGGCTTTGACGGGCCAATCCTCTCCGCCCTCCTCACGTGCATGCGCGGCACTGCGCCATGCGCCATCTCCACCGGGAACAGCACAACCCTCGAGGGTCTCGGCATGCTCGACACCACTGGCACCATTTGGCTCAACCCAGGCGGTGACGCTGCCATGCCCAGCGGCTACACCGCCGGAGACACTAGCGGCATGCTCGCATCTGACGCACCCGGCTCGAAGAGCACGTTCACCGTCATCGACTTTGACCAGGTCAAGCCGACGCCAGACGGCGACCGTTCCACCGTCCTCACCTTTGTCGGCAACCACGCGTACGGCTTTGACCACACGCGCTCAACCGACTTCCCACTCCCTGCCAACATTAACTCGCTCATCGACGTGCGCATGGCCGCGCTCAATCCCTGGGGCTCCAACCCCTGCCAGTGGCCCGGCGGCGGTTGTGGTACCGGTGGCTTGTTCTCCGAGCCGTCCGAGCTCCCATTCAGCTTCCGGACGCTCGCCATGAGCATCGTCGGTGTCTTTACAGTTGAAAACATGCCCGTCAGCGTATAATCACCAACAACATGGACAATAGTGGACATTGCAAAGTGGAGAAGTTGAGATTAGGAAAGACGCGCCATAAGCGCCATGTCATTGTGGACAATCATGAATCAAATGTAGACAAGATGGTATCCATCTAGTACGGCGCGTGTCGCTTCTTCTGCCTCTTCTCCTTTTTGCTCCGCCGCTCCTCGCGGGTATCCCTCCGCTCGGCACCGTCGACCTCCATCTCTGCCTCCTCCTCCTCACCGTCAGCCCCAGTCCGCAGGGCGACGTCACCAATCCCCCAGCCAGCGAGCACACCGTCCTCTGAGCCCGTGTACAGCGCCTGGTCCGCTGGTGCGTGGTACATGCAGCGAACGACGTCGGCGTGCGCGCCTCCACCTGGGAGCAAGAACGCGCTAGGCCCGTACCCATCGCCAGCGTTGTACTCGAGCACAACCGCACCGCTGCAGTCAGCTTCAACCATAGAGTATCACTCACTCATTCGTACCTGCCGCAACGACCGGTGCACCAGTCCGCCCGACGCCGAGGCTTGGAGCCGCTGTGACGAGGTACTCTGTGCTGAGCGGTCCAGATGGACCAGCCAGAGAGCGCGCCTTGAACTGCGAGCTCGGGACCTCCTCGAGCGTCCCGAACTCGAGGCCCTCCTCACCGACACGTACATCCCACCCAGCAAGTGTGTCCATGTCACTGCGCGCCCACACCCGCATGCCGCCGGACCACGCGTATGCCCCCGCACCGGCGATCGACGCGTTCCAGTTCTCCTCGGCCTGGACCGCCTCGTCCTCGTCATGTTCAGCCGCATTCGAGAGCGCGACACATCCGTCCACGCTCCCGCTAAGCAGCAATTTAGCCGGGACATTGGGTGCTGAGAATGACGAGGAAAGAAGCGAGAGGTGCGTGATCTCGTCACTATGAGTCGACGAATGCCTATACGCCGGTACCGACGGGTTTCGCGGATCCCAGAAGAGGATGTGTGCCTCGGACGAGATCACCTCCGTTCCGCCGACCACGAGGTTATCAACTTCACTGACGGCGAGCGCGGTTACGGGCAGCGGTTTACGAATATGCGCTTTGTTCAGCTCCGCCAGTGCTAAAGCTCAAGCTCACCCTTGATCTCGGACACTGGTCGTTGCGTCCGCTCGTCCCACCGCACAATCTTTGCATCCTTGCCCGCACTCCATATGCTCGAGTCGGCACATACTGCCGTTACGGGAGCAGTGTGGGCACCTGATAAAGTGGCTACGCCTTGAAGCGTCGTACGGTCGGCGAGGGTGATCTCCGGCTCGGGGTGGCGGAGAGCTAGGAACGAAGAGGTTGGGATAATGTCCACAATGTATGGGCGGGCAGGGAGGGTGTGCGCACGCGCTGGGTGAAGGGATGGTAGCGACATTGAGGATGGAGAATGGATGATTTGAGGAGGTGTTGACTGGAGAAATTTGGATTTGGTAATGACGCGTGTGGGGTCCCCAGATCCGCTTTGACTGATTGTGCAACAACCTTGGGCCAACATCGTACTTGCCGTCCCAGACACTTGGTCGTACAGCGTCAAGGCTACGCCCACTATTGGCAGAACAAGCTTGAGGAGAATAACGACATCCAATTTTCCGATGACCTCTACAACCCATGGCTTGTCTTATTCGGACATGAAGGAGGCTTTGTGAGTCGCCACATGGAGTGCGTGTGCGACTGACAACAGCGTCTCGCCCTCCTGACCATCACCGCAGAGGAGACGACCTCATAAAAACAGGTCGATAAATTGGGTAAGGAGCCGGAAGAGAATCCAGAATCCTGAGATCGCGCGCCCATACGATGGTGGTGGCCGTAACACCAGCTTACATGGCGGCGGCTATGGCACGCTGATAGACTGCTGGTATGACGTTGTGGGTTGTGTACCACTTCCAGAGCCGGTCGCGTGGGGCGCCCAGGTAGTTCTAGTATCCAGAATACAAGACAGGAGATGTAATGCAGAGTGGAGACGAACAAAGGCGGAGGGAGGTAGAGAGGCACTGGATGTCTGCCGGATGTAGGTGTCGAGCGGAGGGAACAAGATCCGAAGGGGCCGGGTCATGTGAACGTTCAAGATGCAGATCGAATAGTCGTCACACTTTGCATTTCAGTCTTTGTTTATATCTCATCAGATCATCAACAAAGCTCAATCTGGCGCCTGGTGAATATCAACTAGCGCGGACGGTTGAAGACAGCGAACGATCCGGCCGTCTCATCGGCTGTCCCATCCCACCTCCATCTTCGTACCTACACGATAGCATCACCATCATGGCCCCGCCAACACCAACACCTTCTCCCGACCCGCGGATCGGCATGTGGCCGTGGGTCGGCTTCTTGACGCTCGCCCTCTCGCTCGCAATCCTCATGACCGTGATCAGCGTGGCGTGGGTGTTCGGTATTGGCCCCCGGCGCCTGGGCCGCGATATGACGGATGAAGAACATGCCGAGAGGCGTGCGCTACTTGCCGAGGCCGAGCGCGTGGGGAGCCAGTTCTCGCGAATCTAGAAAGGACTGGAGCGGGGATGGAAATGATAAGGCGAAGATATGGTTATTTTGGGTAGGGAAAGGGAAAGGGCTTTGAGTACAGTAAGTGTCACCCTGGCGCCCCCTGCCATTGCTGATAGCCAAAGATCATGATTTCTGCACGACTCTGTTGTTGGTCACGAGGCCGTTTGCCGGGGTTAACAGGCATAGAAACGCTTGTCTCGGCGCATCACTTGTTCACTGACAAACGCGTCATTTCATCACCCGGCCCAGGGAATGCAAGTCGGGGACGACGCCACTGATGACAGGGAAAGCGCAAGGACAAGACATCACACATATTGCTACAGAGGGTATGGGTCGACTGAGAGCAGGAGGATCCAGTCGTCCGAGGGAGTCCCCGCACTCGGAGCAGAGAAGGCGCGCACGCCGAGATTGTTGCCCGTGTCGAACACCTCGCGTCCACCACATCGTGGGTCAACCCACCACGCCTTCCAACCCTTGGCGCAAGGGATCGCCAGGGCAAGGTCGACTTGAACAGCACCACCATAGGGGAGGTGCACGGCGGCCCAACCGTCAGCCCGCATGCCCGAGACAAGAGTGTCACCGGCGCGCTCGCCCTCGCGCTCACCCGTGTCGGACACAATGAAGCTCTGGTCTGGCACGCGGCTGAAGTAGCCGGGCAAGCTCAGAAGGATGTTCTTCGCAACGGAAGAGTAGAACGCGCCCGGGAGATCGAGCTCGAGGAACCAGTCAACAGTTGCCGTGGTCGGCGGCGCGATTGGCGGGTGTGTGACCGAAGCAGCGTTGTGCATCTGCCAAATCGAATTGACGCCGTACGTGTATCCGCACGCGCCTGCAAAGAGACCCTGCCACATGCCGTTGCGGATATCGTCGGCCGTCCAGAGCGGGTGCTGTTCGCTGAACCAGTGCTGCTATCAGCAAACTCAGAGGATAGCAAACTCAGAGGATAGCAAACTTAGAGGATAGCAAACTTAGAGGATAGCAAACTCACGTGTGTGGACTCGTAGTGAGCCTCAAAGTCAAGGACGGGTCGAGGACGGCCGTCACGCCGACGCGCAGCGTACATCTTGCGCATGGGGATGTACGACGACTTTGAATACCACAGCGAGTCGGTGACTCCAAGCTGTGCGCTCTCTGTGCCGTCACCAACTCGCTCAGGCATGGGCCCGTCATAGTGTCCTGTCTGCACGCAGTCGAAGGAGAGCCAGTCGGCATCCGGGAATTGAGCCGATGCGGTAGTTTCGATCCCCTTGGGGTGCCAAACTGGCGTCAACGCGGCCGGCAGGGAGGCATACCTTGTGCCGAGTGGAATGTGATGAACGTCTCATACCCCTCCGCCTGGGCTTTGAGGTCTTCATCGAGCGCGGCAATCGCTGCCGCTTCGCCATCACGCAAACCAGCCGCCATAGCTTCGGTAATCACGCCATAATCGATCAACGGTAACTCGGAGACATCGCCGCCCGCATTACGCACGGCATTAAACTCTGGGTTCCAATGACGGTTACTGTCTCCTCCGAGAATAAACGGGTGGAAAGGGTATCGCTTTCCCAGGAATCGACCGAACGACCATGCGTTCTCCTCGTCAAACAAAATCGGAGACCCATAATACCCGCCATTAACATACCGTCCCCAAGTGGGTACGAGCGAAATGGTCATGTCAAGCTGTGAGGCGAGGTTCACTACCTCATCAACAAATTCAAAATACGCAGGGTTGGGACGGGTCATATCAGGCACATAATCTTTGGAAGTGACTGGATGGAAAGGCCACATTCCGGCTCGATTGGGAAAGTCAAGTCCGCCATGCTCGGCCATGACTACGATCATGATGCTGTTGAAGCCCTTAGCGGCCCGGTTGCGGAGGTATGACTCGGCCTCGGCGCGGTCGAGGCGGTGGAAAAGCTCCCATGCCGTGTCGCCAAGATAGTAGAATGGCTCGTTGGGGGATATGTGACGCACGATGAAGCGGTCATTGGCCGAGACGGCCAAGGCTGTGCTGAGGTCGGCGGCGATGTCGGCGCTCGGGCGCGGCGTGAATTTGTCTACTGGATTGATTGTCATGGTGTGCGTTGTGTCTGTCATGGAGTGCGTTGTGTCTGCTGGGTTGATTGTCATGGAGTGAGTTGTGTCTACTGGGTTGATTGTCATGGAGTACGTTGTGGTGCTCAGCGCTCGTCCGCGACCTTATATGTACTCCATTTTCGGTATGATAAGACGGCAGAAGGCGAGGCAACTCCAGACATTCATCTGCCGAACCAACTGCCGGGGTTGTGGATTATCCAATGTTTATCCGTGATGTGACTCGGGCTTGGGCTTGGGCTTGGGCTTGGGCTTGGGCTTGGGCTTTGGATCGATACCCTTGTTGTTATCTGGAAGCCCCAATGTGATACCTAGATTTGAAGGTGGCTATGAGATACGTCGTGCGTCGTGCGTCGGAGAGACGGTGGGAATCGCGTTTCTACGGCTCTGGGTTTGGCACAATCATAATCTCGGCTATGGCGTTATCTACCGTACCTCACTTTCTAGCCTCATACTCGGCCACAGACAGACCAAGCTTGCGGGTATGGCTACCTGCTACCTGAGGTCTAATAGCAGATGTCCCCTAGAACAACCCATGAACAACCATGCATAATTTACACTAAGACTGTTGCTTGTTCTCGTCCGACACGTTCTCCGGTATCCTCGACGGCTCTCCCTTCGGATTCTCCTCCACGGCCGTGCCACTTGAATCCGACGGCGCGGTCCGCTTATGCTTCTTATGCGCCTCGACCCACGCCTTAGCCTCTGCCTTTTTCTGCTCGTCGTCCTCTCGTTTGAGGCTAACCCGGCGAATAAAGAACACAGTAATAAAGAACGAGATGCCCGCCATCGGCACCGAGAACCAGAAACACCCGTTGATGCCGCGGTTGTATGCTTCACGGACAAGCCGGATCTGTTCGTCGTTGAATCCCATCGCGACGAGCTCGGTCGGCGCGGCCAGAATCTCAGTCACGATATCTGCCGGGAATACTTGGTCGAGCATCCTGCGCGCAATGTTGTTCACAATCGCCGTGCACACTGCCAGGGTGACTGTGCCACCAAGCATGCGGAGGAAGTTGCGCGTGCCCGTTGCCGTGGCCATGTCTTTGCGGTCAACACTTGCCTGAATTGCGATGAGAGACGTCTGGAAAGTCTGGCCCGCCCCAACGCCAATCAATACCTGGTATCCGTAGATGTGGGGTTTGGAAGTGTATGGAGTGACCGAAGACATCATTCCTGCTGTCAACATAACTTGTCCATGTCGAAATTTACCCAAACCTATTGTCCAGATGAAGAATCCCGCCATAAGGTTCCACTTGTAGTCGCCGGTCTTGGAAACGATGAAACCGGAGCTACAGTACGGTAAGCTTCGGCAGAGACCACCGTAGAAAAACCGGACAACTCACACGAACGAACAGAACACCTGCACGAAAGTGAGAGGTAACATGTCGATGGCGGACCGGATGGGAGACTCGCCACGAACGACCTGGAAGTACTGCGGAAGGTAGTAGAGCGTGGCGTAGAACGCTGCACCGTTGCAGAACGTCGTCGCCATACTTGCCGCGACTGTCATGTTGCGGAAGATGTACATGGGAATGAGGGGTAGAGAGACAACTTTCATCTCAACAAAGATGAAGACGAAGCCGAGGAAGATGCCGATGATGAGTGGTGCGAGGACGGCGGCCGAGGTCCATGAGTACATCGTTCCGGCCCAGGACAGGGCAATGAGGAACGGCACAGCCCATGCGAGCGTGAGGATCGATCCATAATAATCGAGCTTGCGGAGCTTGGAGCGAGCCGACCCATGCACCTTCTTGAGTGGGAGGAGGAAGAAGATGCAGAGAATCGCGACACCTGTGATGGGCAGGTTGATGTAGAAGCACCAGCGCCAGGTGACCTTCTCGGTGAATGTGCCGCCGATGATGGGTCCCAGCGAGTTGGCAGCAGCGACGACACCACCTGTGATACCCTGATACTTGCCGCGGTCTTTGAGGGACACGACGTCAGAGACTGAGGTTAGTTGTGTATGGAATGAGAGCTCACTAATAATAAGGGCAAGCGTGAGGATGCCACCGCCACCAATGCCCTGGATAGCGCGAAAAATGATCAGCATGACCATGCTGGTGCTCAGAGCGCACGCGAGCGAGCCGAGCATGAAGATGACGAGCGAGCCGAGCAGCACCGACTTGCGGCCAAAGATGTCGCTCAAGCGCCCATACACGGGTTGCAGAGCAGTCGAGGTGAGCATATACGCTGTGCCGACCCATGTCGAGATGGCCGACGCATTGAACACTTGGCCGAGTGTTGGCAGGGCAGTCGTGACGATTGTCTGCTCGAGCAATGAACAGAACAGTGCACAATTCAGGCCCATGAAGATGACAATCACCTGCCGCACTGGCAGTAGGTTTGTCTGGTCTTGCAGCTCATATTTGTTGCTGTTTTTGTCGCCTGGGACAGCTTCTTCCTCATCTCGAGGAGCATCGGCTTTCTCCGAGTAACCAACTGCTGGCTCACGATTTTCCTGTGCGACATCGCTGTCCTCGTCACTCGCGCCGTACACACGCAGCGAGGCGTCCAAGTCCTCAACAACATACTCGCCCGTCTCGTGCGTTGCCATGCGCCGCAGGCTTTGTCCCGCGTACGACGACGCACTGGGCGGGCGCGTCAATGGCGCGCCATGGCGACATCGCCGGGGATCTCGGCGCGGATCTGGTGAAGAATCTGTGACGCGCAGTGGAGGGCTCGTAGCACGAGCTGGTGGGCTAAGCAAGTCAGCCTTAGGCGGCTGGTTGGGAGAAGCAGGTCTGCTGGCAAGCTCGATTCCAGGAGATGGTGATGGCGGATGGGGATGTGGGGTCATGATGGCAGTGCCACAGTGTCACAGTGGGATTGGCAGACTGAAGAGGAATCTATTGTTGGGCGCGTGGTGGATCCTGTAGAGTACGCGCCATCCAAGTGCCTGTCCTCGTCGTTGATCCGGAAGAGTTTACAACGTCAAGACTGTGTGGTCGCAAGTCAGACGACCCCACCAGCAGTCACCGATGTCGAGGGTCCCTGAAAATCATCTGTCGGATTTGACCGAATGCTGACGAGAGATTCACCACTGGAATCGTTCCGATTTGCCCGCTGTCAGCCTGCCATGACGACAATGCCGCGCATGCTATATTGGTACGGGCGCGACAGGGTTGTGCCACCGGGCCTGGTAAGCGTAGGCTTGACGGAGGCTGTAACAGTGATGAGGGAGCGGGAGGGTTGAATGAGTTGTTGGTAGTCCGTGGGATTGCGTGGGTAATCATGGATCTGGCCTTTGTATCTCAGCGGCATGCGGCTCGGCGGAACCGACATATCATCTTGGTATTGCCGCAGAAACGTCTGTCTTCAAAGTATGCAAACGAGTGTAGCGTAGATGATAATGTAGCAGATGTTGGGACTGGGGATCAACAGGAGATGCAGAGACGCTGAACGGATAGCGTCGATGGACGCCGTAAGGAGGGAAGGCAGGCATGTCGGATGGCGGACGGAGGGTGTTGGCTGGCGGTCAGCCGCTCATACGACCAGGTATATTCTAGAGAAGAAGTAGGAGAGGATCCACGGAACCGACATGGGTGAGATGGAGACCCGGCAATCTGTTGTGGTCACCATCAACAACAACGAGCTTGTCGTGTGCATCTATCCAGTGGTTATGTGGTGGGAGCGAAAAAGGATTTGGGTGGAGGTGACATGGGCCTGGTGGAGGTGGGCCCCGCACCATTGTGCTCTCTCGACGTGTCTCGCCTTGCGTTTCCAGGAACTGCCATCCATCTTCACTCACCATGAGCCAAGTCCGCCAGCGCAAGACGCAGGCCGACAAGCCGGCCCCGGCGCGCCCAGTCGCGCCCAAGGTATCTCTCTCCCCGGGTGTCACTGACAACAGGCTGCCAAACCGGACAACACTAAGCGCATAGTGTTCGTGGCCGTCGCACTCGCGAGCGGCCTGTTAGCATACAACGCTTGGCCAAGTGTACGTGATGCGATCTGGCCCAAACCCAAAATCCAGACTGGTCCACAGATGCAAATGCAGCTGCCGGGATTGCGGTTCGGCTACCTTGCCGAGGAGGACATTCCGCGCGTGTCGCCTGTCAAGCTCCATCTCGAGGCGGACGAGGCGAAACGCGAGGCGGTGCGCGACGCGTTCAAGTGGAGTTGGGACGCGTACGAAAAATGTGCGTTTGGAATGGACGAGCTACACCCGCTCTCATGTGGCGGGTCAAACCTCTCAGAGGTGGGAAGTATCGGGTACACTGTTATCGATTCTCTTGATTCACTGTTGGTCATGGGATTCAAGGACGAATACCGTCGCGCAGCCGACTGGTGTAAGGAACACTTGGACTTTGACCGAGACGCCACGTTCAATATGTTCGAAACGACGATTCGGGTGCTCGGCGGCCTCGAGGCCGCGCATTACCTCTCCAGCATCAGCGATGATCCCGAGATCAAAGCCGATGCATCTTTCTACCTCGAGCGCGCGGTTGATCTGGGAGACCGGTTGCTCGGCGCGTTTGAGAGCCCGACCGGCATCCCTTGGTCCGGTATCAACTTGCATACCCGCACCGGCATTCCCGATCGCGACAACCAAGGCTTCTCGTCACTCGCAGAGGCAACAACCCTCCAGCTCGAGTTCAAGTACCTCTCGCACCTCACGGGTGACATGGTATATTGGCGCAAGGCGGAACGAGCCACACGTGCTATCAAGGGTCAGATTGTAAACGACGGCATCGCACCTATCTTCATCTCGCCCGAGAACGGCGGCTTTGTGCTCTCCGAGATCCGTCTGGGTTCCCGTGGCGACTCGTACTACGAGTACCTGCTTAAGCAGTACCTCCAGACAAATCGGGAGGAAACCGTCTACCGCGACATGTACGACGAGGCGATGGCGGGTATCAAGAAGCACCTTGTGGGGCGTACGAAGAAGAGCGGCCTCATCTTCACTCAGGAACTGCATCCCGCACGTCACCCGCAGACCAATCAGCAGTGAGCTTGATTACGCCAACATGCAAGCTGACAGCAGGACATGGGAGGTTATGCCGAAACAAGACCACCTCGTGTGTTTCCTCGGCGGCAGTTTCCTCCTCGGCGTGACCGAGGGCAACACCCGTGACCTGGACTGGCACGCCCTCGATCCAAGAGATATGGAGGATCTGGTTGTTGGGCGGGGCATTGTCGAGAGCTGCGTTGAGACGTACAACACGCCTAGCGGGCTTGGGCCCGAGATTGCCATGTTTGTGCGCCAGCACGAAGACCGCGCCGACGAGATCGACTGGTACATCAAGCCCGGGGAGAACCTCATTGACGCGCGTAATATCCTGCGTCCAGAGACGGTCGAGTCGTTGCTGCTGGCGTACCGCACCACCGGCGACGAGCGGTACCGCGAATGGGGATGGCGTATCTTTGAGGCGTTCCGCAAACACTGCCGCGTCGAGAGTGGCGGATATGCCATCATCAAGGACGTGCGGGTCAACCCTCCCCTCCAGGAGGACCGTATGGAGACGTTCTGGCTCTCCGAGACGCTCAGTGAGTACGGGCCCCAACATGGCTGACGAACAGAATATCTCTACCTCCTGTTTGACGACTCGGACCACATCCGCCTCGACAAGCACGTGTTCAACACCGAGGTGAGCTCATTCATGGATGCAAGCTGACAGCAGGCACATATCTTGCCCGTCTTCAAGCCGGCCGCCCTGACGGCCTTCTCGACGTCCTAGAAGTAGAAGCTGCGATTCAGGTAGCTTGAATGCAGCTTTAATTTCGGGGAAAGTGAATGCTGCAGCTGTAACCTAGATGTATCTCTAGTCTGAGCGATGAGTGCATGCAGTGGTGTGTCTAAATTATACAACTAGAGCTCGTCCGAGGTACTCCAGCGGCGGAGCGCCATGATCTCGACCTCGAGCCCACGCTCCTCGCCCCAGGCCTTGACGGCCTCGGCGACAGGCTTGTCGCTCCCGCCCATCATAAACGGTTGGGTGAGCAGCGCCTCCTCCTCAGCGACGCCATCGCCCGGGCTCAGGGCCTTTGTGGGGAACCCGACGATCTGGCGAGCAAGGTTCCTCGCGAGCGCATTGAGCTGCTCTTCCAACTCGGGTTTCTTGTGGAGAAGGACACCGACGGGCGTCTCGCCAATTGCGCCCACGTCGAGAATGACAATTCCGCCAATTTTGCCGGTACTTTCATCGCCTCCGTGTGTATATGCGCCCGGAACGATCCGCCGACCAGCTTGGGCCGGGAACGGCGCGGCAAAGCTAACTGCCCGACGAAGTTGGAGGTTTTCGCCCGTCTGCGAAACCGACGCAACGACAAGTTGAGCAATACTCTGGCTCTCCTTATTTGCCTCTCCCTCAACGAGTGAGATCAACGGCGCAGCAACCAGCTGGTCTACCGGAAACTCCTTAATCGGATCCGACCCCTTTACCGGAGCCGGCATCTCCTCTGTTCCAGGAATGTCTAGGAATGCAGCCGTCTCTGCAATCCCCTTTGCAACGTTACGAAACACGTCGTTACGCGCGACAAAGTCGGTCTCG
Organism: Cutaneotrichosporon sp. HIS471; assembly: GCA_030864385.1. Classification (NCBI taxonomy): domain Eukaryota; kingdom Fungi; phylum Basidiomycota; class Tremellomycetes; order Trichosporonales; family Trichosporonaceae; genus Cutaneotrichosporon; species Cutaneotrichosporon sp. HIS471. The sequence goes on along the minus strand of AP028239.1, from coordinate 3,057,263 downwards.
CACGCCAGGTGGACCATTCCAACTCGCCGTCCACCAAGGACGCTCACGGCGATAGCGCCTTCGCTCGTTTCGCGGCCAGATACTTTGTCGGCTTTCTTTTGGGCAGACGCACCCGTCGCAGAGGTGAGATAAGTGATGGCGGCATCGACGTCGAGGTTGGACTTTTCGAGCGCCTCACGAGCCTGAGCCATTGGGACAGGGTGCGCCTTGCGTAATTGCGCAATGAGGGCGACGGGAACTTTGACGGACCGGAAGGCCGAGGTAGTGAAGGCGCGGGCGGGGGTTGCGCGGAGGCGGAGACCGAGCATTTTGAATGAGTGATGTTCAAAGGAATCCAATACCGGAAATGTCCGCAACATCCTTGAACCAAATTAACTAAAGTATGAAGAGTGAAATCCACGTGGCGATCACGTGGGATTGAAAACATGTTTTGTGAGTGGAGGTTGTCCACTCACTATTATTGAGAATATCGACGTATCGAGGATATCGTCTCGAAACAGATAATCTACCATTGCTGTATCCGAGGTCTACGAGGGCGTCATGGGAACTTGAAGCTAGTGCGATAGCACGGCCGCAACAATCTCTCCTCAACTAGACCACAATCCTCATTCTTCTTTACCCCTAGTACAGTATCCTGGTATTCCTGACAATTGTCACGGTTGGTTGAAATTTATTCAACTTGCTTCTGTTGCATACCTTTGACAATTTGATAACTCTTATTCAAGTGATCAAGTAGCTCGGGTAAGTCACACATACCTCAATAGCCGCTCAAGCCGCTTATTCATGCCTTCTATTCAAGTAGCATTCCTTATACGCCACACGGCACGTCGATCCGTTGACTCAGTCGCGTCATCGCCTGACCACGTCCATGTCAACGCCCACGCCCACGTCCATGCCAACGCCCTCATCAAGAGTCAAGAATCAAGCATTGGGCGGCGCGGCCGGCACATGCTGACTCGCATTACTCATGGCACACATAGCGATCGCGCACAGCCCCCTCCTGCAGGATCACATTGGATCGCTGCCAAGACTTACAATACTTGCGGGACGTGCGTTATTCGGGGCTGTGAGCCAGTGCAAAGGCACAGCAACCCAGGATGCTGGCTAAACTGGTTCAGACGTCACCCTCTCACGGCCTCGCACACATGTCCCGTGCCGACGTGGCCGGGGCACTCATACCGCACAGGGAAACCCAACATGCATTGCTATAGACAAGGGATACAGTAGATGCGGTCTTGGCAACTGGGTGGGAACGACGTGTGTGAGGGTATCGATATCGAGTGGGGCTTGCTTACTTGTGTGCTATCATCGGAGACTGCTGACTGGACTCGGTGCGGGCGTTGAAACTGGGGTATCTAGGATAAGGAAGGTTGGCGGTGGCGAGCGAGGCGTTACCTCGCCGCATCATTGCGATCATCTAAGCGAGGATGACCGGCGCGTCCTCGCGGTAATGCCGCTGGACTACGGGGAGAAGGCCACCAGCGGATGCGGCCAGTTCGAGGCCGTGCTTGGCGGCGAGCTGACGCAGCTCGTCCTCGCTAACGTTGCTGGAACTGCCAAAGAGAAGTGCGAGTGCGCGACCAAACATCTTGGCCCGGTCGATCTGCTCCCACACCAGAACTTCAGCCTCCATCTCGAGCTCGCGTGCTACAGCACCTGCCGCCCGAGGTGCCTCAAGCAGCTGGTCGACGAGGTACCAGGCGCAATGAGTGTCGTCGCGCATGAGGGCGTAGAGGGGCATTTCAACGGGCGGCGGGGTGAGCGTGCGAGGGGAAGAGAAGAGGGGTGCAGAGGGAGTGGTGCGGGGGAAGAGGACAAGGCTGCGAGTGGCGAAGACTGTGATGTAGTCCATGTCTGTGGGTGAGCGGGAAGATTTAAGAGGATTGAGCTTACTGGGTGGAGATGCGAGACGAAGACGGAGGAGAGACATTGTAACGGTGATCGTGTGACGTTGCGATGCTTTATGTCTGGTTGAGAGTGACCCGAGTGGAGCGGCGATGAGTGGCGTGTGGCTGGTTGTCAGTGGGAATGAGGAGGGAACGGCTTGCAAAGGTGTGGGCCGTGAGTTGTGGGCGTGCTGGGTTCGGTGCCGTTACAGACGTGTGCTGGTGAGGTGTGTGCGGAGTGTGGTGGATGTTGAGGTTGTTGGAGCTAGTTGTGTTAGAATCAGAAAAGGAAGGTATCTAAAGTCAAGTGATGAAAGAGAGTGTGAAATGTTTAAAAAAGTGCATCGAGTCGTATCTTGTTGTATTTGTGAAACCTTGTCAGATTCCCAACAAGGTCACTAGTGTCAACTATTGTATTGAAAGGAAGGGAAGGTGGAATGTCAATACGATCATGTTTTACCCCTCGACCCCTCTCTTCACCTTGGGTTCCCCTCCTTTGACACTTGCGTGCTCGTACGCTCGTGTGACTTCCGTATTGGCGCCTTTTTAGAAATATCACCAACCCCAGGTGACACAGATCTCCTTTGATCTCTCTCCGATCATCTGAGCCGTTGTATCACAAGCGTCTCAAGTCGAGGACCCTCTCTGGGTGGCGCCCTCTTCAAGGGTATGTTTTTCGAAAAGCACTGACCAAAAGATGTACAGAATAGCTCTATGGCTTATGGAGGGGGTAGAGCGGGTACCGAGCAAAATACTCTATGACGGTGAGGGATGAGAAGAGTGCGAGAGCGAGAGAGTGGGGCCCTCTAATCTTTCTCATCGCCCCCACAGATCCACCGAGCACAGAATCCACTTTAACTCACTTCCCTGGATAAATATCCAAACCAACATGTCTCGCACGGTTCATCTGCCCTCACTTGTTTCACTCATCTCAACTACGCACCCTTGCATCAACTACAACACACAAGACAGTCACTTGTCACTTCCCCCCAAACCCCACAAACTAACTCTTCCTCTCGTCTCCCGATCCAATCCCCCCAATCTCTCAATCTCTCAATCTCGCGGCGACAAACTCGGTATTATATCGCGGCATCTAGACTCGGCGTACAGGCGTGGGAATCCCCGACGCCGGACCCGACGTACGCGGATGGCGGCGGCGCGAGAATTGGGCTTGTCCTCGACGGGTGCGAACAGTGGCGCACGCCACCTTGCATCTGCTCATCTGTTCACGTCCATCTGGGGTATATCAGCATGACCGGAGCTTGGCCGGTACAAACCTCATGCACGGCGCTTAGCCTCGCGCGCGTCATCCTCGGCTGGCCGCTTCTTGTCTTTGTCAGCGGTCTTGTCAGCAGCCTTGTCGGCGGGCTTGGCAGCCTTCTTCTTGACCACCACGCCCTTCATCAACGACCGCATATCCTTCTTGGCCGGTTTCGCAGGTACAGTCTTCTTAAGCGGCGGCTTGGGTGCTGAAGAGGTCGGCTGGGGTTCAGCAGCGGCCACTGCGTCGGCGGCGCGCTTCGTACGGGCTCTGCGCATTAGCGTTTGTTATAAGATAATAAAACTCACTCCCGATATCCCTGTAACTCGACATTGACCTCCTCCTCGACCTTGCGCTCGGCGTCGCGTTTCTCGCGGTCCTTTTCTGCCAGGAACTCAAACTCCTCCCCCACCAGCCCGCGGTACTGGTTCTTCATCTTCATGCGGTCGTCCCACCAGTCCTGCTTGAGTTGCTGCTGTTAGTCCCGTCTCGTAGGGCTGGATACCTTCTGCTCCTCGAGGCGCTCGAACAGCGTTCGTCCGTCGTGCTCCTCCTCCTTCATCTGGGGTGGTGGCTCCTGTCCAATACTGTCATTAGTGACGCCCTATGGATAACTCACCGCTCGTATGCCTCCTTCCACTCCTCCTCTCGCCGCTCCTTTGCCTCGTCGACGGCATTCTGGGAAATAAAGCGGGCACCGATACTCCCGGTGGCGAGGGCCGAGCGCGACTCGGTCTCGATGTTGTCCATGGCTGCGGTGTCTGAGTGAAGATGGATGGCGAGGAAGGTGTTCTTTGCGACGTACGTTGGGCGTTAGACGTTTCCACAACAAAGCCGCGACGGAAGCAAAGTTGTGCGGGGCACCAGAGTGGCACGTGGCTTCAAGCCAAAGTGGAGGCGCGTCCACTCCATCCAATGCAGCGAGTTGAGATTCTCCTGCTTCACTCCCTTCACACTCTCTCGTCTGACAATGCCGCCAAAACGAAAGACTGCAGCCAAGCAGTCGCCGAAGCAGGTCGCCACTCCGGCGCCCGTGATGGCTAACGTCGCTGAGGCACCCAAACCAGCCACACTCCCTCCATCCCCATCCCAATCAACCATCTCCACCCTCCTCTCCCTCCCTCTCCGCACACTCCAAGATCCAGTCGGCACAGCCCAGTCCCTTCTCTTCGACCGCTCCCACTTCTGGCCCCTAGTCGTCCTCCTAACAGCCTTCAATCTCGTCCTCGGCATGGCAATCATCCTCAGAGTGCCATGTACGCATCCCCCATATCCCGCTGATACAAGATACCAAAATCGACTGGCCAGCTTATATGCAGCAGGTAGACATGTTCCTGTCCGGCGAGAGGGACTACAGCAAGATCGAGGGTGAGACAGGACCACTAGTCTACCCCGCCCTCCACCTGTACATCTACACTGCGCTGCACGAGCTCCTCCCCGTCCCGCGCGAGCGCGCCGCGCAGTATATCTGGCTCGCAGTGGAACAGGGCACACTCGTCCTCGCCGCCACTGTGTACTATCTGGCTGGGCGCGATAAGCATATCCCACAGTGGCTACTCATCCCGCTCGTGCTGTCTAAACGCTCGCACTCGATCTACCTCCTCCGCCTATTCAACGATCCCCTGGCCATGATCTTGCTCTATGCCGCCGTCGTCGGCCTCCAGCTCGAGTATTGGAAGATCGGGAGTTTCCTCTTCTCCCTAGCCCTAGGGGTCAAGATGAACATCCTCCTCTTCCTGCCCGGTCTCCTCGTCGTCCTATTCCAGTTCCGCGGCGCTGTCGGAACCCTCGACAGCCTCCTCATCATCTCCTTCGTCCAGCTCGCACTGGGAGGATATTCATTCTTCGAAACACCAGCCCAGCTGCGTATCTACTTTGCCGCCGCGTTCGACTTCTCCCGCTCCTTCCTATACCAGTGGACGGTGAACTGGCGCTTCGTCCCCGAGTCCATTTTCCTCTCCAAATCATTCGGAAGCCTCCTCCTCCTCACCCACCTAGCCCTCCTAATCCTCTTCGGCTTGTATCGCTGGTGTCCTGTTCCCGGTGGAACTCGGGCCGTCCTCTCAACAGGCCTATACAGCGTCCGAGCGATGTTCCAGCCCGCCGTCCTCCCGGGTCAACTCGCATCCTCTCACCTCCCTCTCGTCCTCTTCTCATCAAACCTCATCGGGATGACATGTGCCCGTTCTCTACACTACCAATTCCAGACGTGGTACTTTCATCAAATCCCGTTCCTTCTCTACCTTGGCGGCGGATGGGGACAGTGGGGCCTCATGTGAGTCCAGAGTCCAACCAACACGAAATCTGACATCAGCTTAGGAATCCCAGCAATGCTCGAAAAGGCATGGGACACGTACCCCGCCACACCGCGATCCAGCGCGCTCATGCTCGCCGCACACGTCGCCATGATCTCGGGCCTCTGGGCCACTGGGCCCAAGCCGTCCGAGTCGTCCCAAGTGACAGACGAAAAGGACGAATGAGAAATGTCACTGTTAGACTGTATATCCAAAAGTAACATGCCTCTTTTGGCGCAAGTACTTACAAGTTGGGTGTAGGTTTAGGCTCTCGGTCTGGATCTAAACTCTGGTCTGGTATAAACTCTGGGTCTGGCCTTACTCTGGGTCTTGCTTACTCTTGGTCTGGCTTACTCTGGGTCGGTAAACCCCGCAACCTTATTAGTGACATCAACCTCCAAGCAGAGTGAACTGAAAACTCTACGCAAACCCAAACGTCCCGTTCATGAGAGCTCATATACTCATATACGTTGCTCCTCCTCCTCCTCCTCTTCTTACCTTCCCAACCCACCATGAAAGCGTTCCTCCTTCTCCTCACTCTTACGGCAGCGGCACCAGTCCCCGGGCGTACCGACAACTCGAACAGAAGCCGAGGGTGTAACCAGTGGACGGCAGAGTCATGCCACTGGGTATGCTTCCCGTATGGCGGCGGTGCGCTATATCGGTGCGGCGAAGCCTCCGAGTGCGTGTGTCATAGTACACAGCGTATCTGTATGTCTCCACTGGCTTGGCTGACGGCAGGGCTACCGAGGGCAGAAGCGTAGCTGGGGACTGGGGACATAAGGCAACATACTGGGTGAGGGGTATGAGAGAATTGAAGGGCAATAGCAGCAATGGAGAACACTCAGAAGGACTATGCATTCGTGTCTACTCTACTTGATATCCCGGATCGCGATGGCCATCTTGACTGTTTCGGCAGCCGCCTGCGGGTCATGCACGCGGAGCACGTCGACAGCCCCGCTCATCGCGCAGAGCGTGTTGATCGCGGCGTCGCCAGAACCACGCTCACTCGCAACCTTGCGGCCAGTAACCTGGCCGACGAAGCGCTTACGGCTCGCACCAACGAGCAGCGAGTACCCCGCGAGATCTCCAGTCGCAAATTGCCCAATGTCACGGAGCAGGCGAAGATGGTCGTCATGCGACTTGGCAAAGCCGAGTCCTGGGTCTAACACAATGTCCCACCGCTTCACGCCTGCTGCCTTGGCGGCCGCCACGGCCTCGGCGAGCTCGGAGCGCACACCGGCCAGCACGCCGCCGGCATACCCCTTGCTCTCGGCAGCCAGCATACTGACCGAGTCGCCGCGGGAGTGCATCAGCACAACAGGAACGTCGGCGTATGCCATGGCGGCCAGCATGCCAGGCTCACGGCCGCCACGTACGTCATTGATGCAGCTCGCTCCGGCCTCGACGGCCGCGCGAGCCACTGACGCGCGATACGTGTCCACCGAGAGGGGGACTGTTGCGAGTGGACTGCCCCTCCTTCGTGCGGCCTGGATGAGCGGGATCACTCGCGCCAGCTCCTCTTCCTCAGTGCACGGCTCGGCGTTCGGACGCGTCGACATGCCCCCAATGTCGATGATCGCAGGCGGGTTTGGCGCCGCCATCATGTCCTCGCACATGCGGACCGCGTGCGTCGTGTCAGTCCGCGTCACGTGTCCGTCCGAGAACGAGTCGGGCGTCGCGTTGAAGATTGCCATGATGGCGGGTGTTGAAGGGGTCGTAAGGCGCAGCGGGCGGGCGGGGTAGGGGAAGGGAATGACAGGCTCAAGGCGGCCCGGTGGGGCACGCGCGAGGAGCTCCGAGATCGGCAGGAGCCCAGGTGGGGTGAAGTCGGGCGCGATACTGCTGTCAGCTAGGGGACCAGCTCGAGCTCACTCAGCAAGAGGGCGGAGCACAAACTCGCGCTCAGCCAAGGAGGCGTGAGGCACCGTGAGCCAGCCCACGCCATCCTCGTCCGGCTCGTCGCCCGGTTCGCCGATATGCACCATCTCGTTACCGTACGCGACGAGGTCGAGGTCGATGACGCGCGGCCCGTTGCGGTACGTCTTGATACGCCCGACCTCGAGCTCGATTCGCTTCAGCAGGCGCAGGAGCTCAAAGGGCTTGAGGCTTGTTTGGATCTGTGTGAGCCAAACTCTCGGGAAGACTCACTTCAATGGCTCCGTTGAGGAAACGTTCCTGGTCCTCGACGTACATCGGCGCACTTTCATACAGCCGGCTCGTGTCGACGAGAATGCAGCCCCCCTCCTGGAGTAATTGTACCGCACGCCGCACATAGCCGACACGGTCGCCGAGGTTGGACCCTACGGCGATGAACACGCGCGGGGGAGCGTTTGCGGCGTGGGCCGCTGTAGAACAGTGGAAGCGAGTGCCCACGGGATAGACACCGCCACGCTTGGCAAATGACGCAGCATTCCGCGAGGCCCGGATAGTGGGCGTCGCGAACGGAAGAGCCGACGGCTTGCGAAGTGTCACATCAACCCGGGCTTTTGGCGTAGACAGCATCGGAAGGGAGAGGAGGTGCCGCGCGAACGAGTCAACGAGAGACTCGAGTGTGCCAAACTCCGACTTGTCGAGCCACTAACGTTAGTTAGAGAATTCATGTCAAAGCTCACAGTAAACGCCTGGTCTGCGAAAGCTCTGTGGTTCCAACTCTTAGGCTCATACCCGTCTACGGTAATATCCGCCTCGAGGCGTTGCCGCTCAGCCCTTTCGTGTGGGTGCAGCCCGATGACGCAATTGACACGTAGATCGCGGATCGTGCATGTCGGCTGGGGAAGAGCGGACGGTGGGCTCGACCGGGAAAAGTACTGCGTGTAGTCGGCAGAGTCGGCCTGGAGGAGCGCTCTTGGCAGGCGCGCACGGACAGTCACCCCAGCGACGGCGGGCAGACTGAGTGCGACCACGGCGGCCTCGCGTAGAATTGCCGATGGGTTGGGGAACACGCGTTTCGGGTCCGCCACGGCGGCATACACCGCCTTGGATACGGACGAGTAGTTGACGCCGAGGCCATTCATGTCGTCCTCGTCGACGCAGTGTGGTACGACGCCGGGGAGAAGGTCGATGTCAAGCTGGAGCTCGAGAGGGCAGGGAGGAGGCGGGGTGAGACCGAAAGCTGATGGGCCGGCGCCGTTGGCGAGGTGGCAGGAGAGCCCCGCGACCGTGATCCTATCGGCCATCAGATGACTTGTTGTGCAGACGCCGAGGGTGAAGATCGACCGAGTAGATGAGAGTGATGAGGGGACTGATTTCGGTGACGATGGTGATGTGGGGCAACAATTCAGTGGTAGGGTTTTGGAGCCCCACAGGATTAATGATTGAAAAATGTTGCAAATACTGTTCGGGTCATCTTGTGGCCCGGTGGAGGTACTCCACCCCTACAAATGCTCCACTTGACACTCCTCTTGGTCCTTCATCACATCATAACAAACCAACATGACCTCGACACCTTTACAGGTCCATTCACACTTCAACGCCGAAGAGGCAGCAATAGCAGCTTCTGAATTTGTACACAGTACGTGACTGCCCATCAAGACTGACAGTGAGGCCTGGACAATCTGCCTGGCGAAGTGGCGTTTCTGCTGGCCGAAATCAGGGACAAGGACGAGCGTATCTCCCGTGTGTAGCCCACTGACGTTCCTGACCGCTAGAACTCGTCAACCGCACTAACCAGCGACATTATGGCCTGACAAAGAGCATCAAGAACATGAACGCCAGTACGGCTCCGGCGGCCGCCAACTTTGTGCTCCCGATTCCTGTGGGCACCCCAATCCCCACGGCCCACTTGCCAACGAAAGACGCACAGAACATTGCCAAGATCCAGGGCGAATGGACCAAGATCCAGCAGCTGCAGGACGACAAGGTGAAGCTTGCAGAACGGTTGGAGCGGATCGTGTCACGCGCCCGCGAACGGGGCCGTGCCGAATGGCGCCGCGTGGGCGGGATGGACGTCGATGAGGAGGAGCTTGAGGTCCGTTTCGCAACTCCTGAGGCTATACCCAAGCGCGGCAAGAAGGGGACACCATTGACACAAATTGGCGGCCACCACAGTGGCTCCAACTCGCCCCGGCAGGGTAGTATGCCTCCGCCACCAGTACCGCGGAGCGGTGCGGGGAGTCGTGCTGGCTCCCGTGGACGTGGTCGCGGTCACAGTCTTGCCATGAGCGTCGAGCCTGAACCCGAGCCAGAGCCCGAGGTCGAGATGGAGGTGGATATCATCGACGGAACCGAGGTCGAGGCCGACGACCAGCTGTACTGCTTCTGCCAGCAGAAGAGCTTTGGCGAGATGATCGGCTGCGACAACGACAAGTGCAAGTACGAATGGGTACGTGATTGTGTGAGGTTGAGGTTGGCTGACAACTGTTCCACGTCAAGTGTGTCAATCTCACTGCACCATTACCCGAGACGTGGTATTGCCCCGAATGCGTCAAGACGCTCGGGCTCATGTCCAGCGACGGCAAGCGGGAACGCAAAGGGCGCAAGAAGTAGGCCAAATGGCGCATCGTTATCTTGTTGTAGCTGTACACATATCACGTTCACGACACATCTGCCAGCGCTCAGCGGTCATGCAACCTTTGTTGTCCGTTGGCACCCCTTTGTTCCGCTCATCATTTCCCCCAGCGGCTGATTTAACTTTTGGAAAAGCCTTCCTATCAGGGGCTGTTGATGATGCGCTGGATGTCTCCTTTCGCCTTTCTCAGCGGGTCGTTGCTCTTCAGGCATGTGTCTATACTCTATTCTGTGGTCGTACACACCGTACACACCATCGACCAAGCAGGGCCGCAAAGCCGCTATCCTAGCATTCTGGGCGTCACGACAGCTCGGCATCCACATGCTAGTATGATTAGAGAGCGATGACCGCAGTTTATACTCAGGGATCTCCGTCCTCCGAGGCCGCAGATGAGCTCCGCAGGGACCTCGGGATGGCTACGTCCACCGTGGACACTGGAGTGGGGAGGTAGCGAATCAACGGCGCAGACCCGTGTCTATTGGGCCGCCATCATTTGGGTTGGGTTGGCGGCTGCAATTCAGGTCACCTGAATGTACATGTAGAAGCTCCGATTCAGGCAACCTAGCTGTACCTGCTCTGATTCAAGCAACCTAACTGTAGCCGCACGTGAGTATCTCATGACAAAGCGTCACAATCATGAAATGCGGCCCATTCCTCGTCAGATGTTAGTAAGCATGGGGGGAGTAGCACTGATGAACTGGGCTCGTCGTAAAGGTATTGATTGTCTCGTAAATTCCTCAGATGACATGGGACCTGGACCGTGGATGATTTTCAGATTGCGCTGGGGGGGCTCACTGTTTTACTATACAGACGGATTTCACCGACTGCAACCCAACCCTAGGTAGCTCTGGGGGTAGTGAGACGAAGATTATAGCGGTGTCTTGCGGAATCCATTACCAAGGGCCCAAGGAAAGCCCAGGCCCAGATGGCAGAGGATTCCTGTCATGAGACTGGAGTCATGCCACACCATGACCATTGTCGGATGTGGCCGACCCGAAATGCCAGTAGCCGGGGTTACCTGCCAAGAGCCCCTACTCCAGAAATCTGCTTTGCAAGCAAAGCCCCTTGGATCCGAAACTTGGGAGGACTACTGCATCTAGTGACTTTGGGGCGGGTCTATATGTCAACATTACTCTGATATCATGGGAACACGACATACGTCGGGACCAGCGTCGAGCGTGTCGAATGTGTCGAGCACCGACGTCAAGACGATCGTGGGGTATATTCCAGATGACAGGTCAGAAGGTACAGGCGACCTCACTCTGCCTCGTCGACCATGGCGCAGGGCCCCGATGGACTGGCGCGCCATCGTCGCGCACGAGTACAAGGGCGCCGGTACGGAGGAGGACCCATTTGTCGTCATGTGGCTCCCTCACGACACCGAAAATCCATATCGCTGGAGCCCACTATACAGGTGGACTTTGACGATTCTTGGTGAGTCTTTGATGGAAAAATGTGGACGCCAAGATACGCACGGCACGAGGCACGGGCAGGGACCTCCTCATCCATCTTTGTTGATCCGGTTCAACGCTGATGTCAGCCGCGATGGGAACACTATCCGTCACAATGGGGTCGTCAGTCCTATCCTCTGCCATGAAAAGTATCCGGCACGACTTTCCCAACCACAACGACCAGATGTACATCATGGGTGAGTTGTATCTGCGGAGGGCGGCGGGAGCCAGGAGCCAGGGTTTGCCTCGGCCAACTGCGATTCTGAACTCACACCAGTGACCGGCATTTATATTCTCGGCTTTGTGCTTGGACCCTTCCTTTGGGCACCATTCTCGGAGGTTTTTGGTCGTCGCTTAACATACATCATCACGTTCATCCCACTCACGGCGTTTGACGCGGGAGTGTGCGGCGCACCAACACTAAATGCGATGCTCATCCTCCGTTTTATGGCCGGCATGTTTGGGTGCTCGTCCATGACCAGCGCAGGTGGTCTTATCAGCGACATGTTTGAGAACTCGGACCGCGGTCTCGCGATGGGTGTGTTTGGCGTCATGCCGTGGCTCGGGCCTGTCATCGGGCCAATATGCGGCGGCTTTCTCTCGTATGCTGAAGGGTGGCGGTGGGTCGCTGCCGTTACAGCCATGTTTGCTGGCGTCCTCACGGTCATGCACATCTTGTTCATCCCCGAGACGTACGGACCTGTCTTGTTGCGCAAGCGCGCGCATAAGCTCTCGGAAGCAACAGGCCGCATCTACCGCTGCGAGGACGACGTGATCACACCCCTCAACCACCGCGACCTCGTTATCAACCAATTCAAGATGCCGTACATCCTCCTTTTCACCGAGCCGATTGTGTTCGTCTTCTCGATTTACATGGCTGTCATTTTCGGCCTTTTGTACATGCAATTCAGTGAGTACCTCATTGTCGTTGTCACCCAGACACTATTGACCGCAGCCTCGTTCCCGCTCGTTTTTCAGGGAGCGCGTGGTTGGTCGCCGGGTATTGCCGCGCTTGCCTTCATCGGCATCGCGGTTGGCTCCAACACCGCTCTTGCGTACATGATCTTTGCCGGAAATCCCAAATACGCTCGCGAGTTGCAGGAGAAGGGTGCGCTGCCTCCAGAGGCTCGCCTGCCAACGGGCTTAATTGGAGCCACACTCTTGCCTCTCGGCCTCTTCATCTTTGCGTGGACATGCGTTCCCACCTCGATCCACTGGATTGTACCCATAGCCGCGACGGTACCCTACGGCGCTGGTCTCGTCCTCATCTTTCTCGCGTGTAACAACTACCTCGTCGACATGTTCTGCCACAACGCCGCCTCGGTTTTGGCGGGCGGAACGGTCGTGCGTTCCATCATGGGTGTGGTTCTCCCACTCACCACCTTGAACATGTACGACGCGCTGGGCATCAACTGGGCCTCCACCCTCGTCGCGTTCCTGTGTCTCGTCTTCGTACCCGTACCCCTCATTCTCATCAAGTACGGACGGCGTATCCGGCGTCTGACAAAGCGCGGCCGCGATTCGGACGATCACATGGAGGAGATTGTAAGGGTGACTGCGGCCAAACGCACCGGTGGCGACCCCGAGCTCGGCCCGATTGAGGAGAAGGACGAGCTCGACGATGGCAATGATGGCGACGAGCTTGCCGACCAGCTCGTCTACGGCGCACCGCCCTCCCGAGCGGCGTCTCCCACATGTCCCGGTATTGCCCCAGTACGGTGCAACACGAGGGACGATCGTAGTGCCCAAATGATCGTGCCTTAGAGCTTAGGTTTGGGTATGGAGGTACAGAGAATTGCAGAGAACCTCTTCATCTGATAGATCTTACAAAATAGACGCACTAGTCGATGATATGTATTAGGCATTCAACTTTGTTGTTCAAACTTGTTGAACTTTGTTGTTCGAACTTGTTGAACTTTGTTGTTCGAACTTGTGGAACTTTGTTGTTCGGGACCGCACCACAGCGGGATCAAAATGAGAGTGCCTGCCGATTGCACCCCATACCATTCCACTCCACCCCAGCCATTCAGACGTCATCCCCCCACCTTCCTTCTCCTATAACAACACTCTCAACTCATCCACATCTTAGAGAGTGCATCCATCATGCGTCTCTCTCTCCTTGCCCTCCTCCCCGCCCTCGCCACGTCGGCTTCTGCCGGCATCACGGGCGACGTCTTGGGCATCGTCGCCAATGTCCTCGGTGGCAACGTCCAGCTCCCCACCGACGGCCCTGTCTACACTTTTGACTCGTGGCGCTATGTCGACTGCGGTAGGTGTTTGGAACGCGACGCGTTAATTGCTGCATTACTGACAACAGGTCTCCCTACGGACCCGATGTATGTACTATGAGATTCCGGCTCCGAGCATACCGCGCTTGCCACCCAATCGCTGATACCAGCCAAATCGACAGCATTGAGCTCAGCCCCGACCCTCCCAAGCCCGGCAAGGAGCTCGAGGTCAAGGTCAAGGCCAAGGCTGTTGAGAGAATTGAGGTGCGTGGTGGTGAGGGGCGAGAAAGTGGGCATTTCAGATCGCATCTTGCTTCGCACCCTGCCGAGGAAGGTCACTGCTGAATCTCAGGATGGCGCGTACGCCGATGTGACGGTCAAGCTTGGCCTGATCAAGCTGATCCAGAAGCGGTATGACCTGTGCGAGGAGGCGTGAGTATCCTTTCAGTCACCTGGGCAGTGACTAACGACAGACGCAACGCCAACGCGACCATCCAGTGCCCCGTCTACCAGGGCGACTACACCGTCGTCCAGAAGGTTGACCTTCCCAAGGAGATCCCCAGGGGTGAGCAACCTGCCCGCTCCCCGCTCCACGATCTACTGACTCGCAGCCAAGTATATCGTCAACATTCGCGCGTACACTCTCGACGACGACGACCTGGCTTGCCTCGACCTGGTTGTCGACTTTATGCCGCCCAAGGCCTAGGTCAGAGGACGGGCATTGCCAGCAGTTGGCCTCGTGGCCACATTGCATTGATTGCACCTGATACCTGTATCGTATTGTGAACCCGAAGATGTGAAGATGGATACAGCGGCGCGCGATAAGGCGTCGCAAGCGAGTCGGTCGATTGATCGGGTTGATTCCGAAAGCATGGACCCTAGCTGATCCAACGATGAACCGATCAGATTGACATCAACTCTCCCTAGATCCCCAAGCTTTGGGCAACTTTGCATCTACTCACAACTGTAACTGATACAAACAAACCACACACGTGTTGCGTACACACTGTACACTGGGCACACAGTATACTGGACACTGTATACTGGTACACTGGGCAGGGTGGTCGGTTACGTCCGACACGCGCGCTTGAGAGCCACCCTGAGGACTTGGCAATCTCGGGTCCGAATTCCATCAATAACAATCGTCTGCGTACGCCACTAGCCCCTTTAAAATACCTGAAGAAATCGGTCCGTGTGCCGGACAAAGATGATGCGATGTGAGTTGGACAAACACGCGTTCTTGTTACACATACACACATACAATGGCTCCGACTCTGCGTGCACGTAAGCCTGCTGCTCCGGTAGCTGAGCCGACCAAGGCGATACCCAAGACTACGGCGAGACCCATCAAGACGACACCTGAACCGACCAGGGCGAGCACCAAGACGACGACACATGGGCCCAGGGCGAGCACCAAGAAGACGACACATGAGCCGAAGAAGACGTCCACGGCAACAGCCACGGGCAAGAAGGCTGCTGTTGGCAAAGCCGCGCCCAAGCTTAAGCTAAAGCCAAAGCTTAAGCCAAACGCCACGAGGGCCACCCCGAAGACCACCCCGAAGACAACCCCGAAGACCAACCCGAAGGCCACCCCGAAGACCAAGACCACCCCAAAGACCACCCCTAAAGCCCCGTCCAAGGGCAAGAAGGCAGCGCCGGTCAGGGTTGGAACCACCATCACCCTCCTCGACCACCAGGCGTACCCCCACATTTTTGAACGGATTGTCTCGTTTGCACCACACGCATCTCTCCTCGCCCTCCGCGCAGCCTCACACAGCCTCCTTGAACGCTGCGATTCACTGCTTTCACAACACATTGTCCTTGGCCCCGGTCTCCCTCCTCCCAAAGGCAAGAGATGGGACGCTACAGCGCCTCACCTCCCTCGCGGACCAGACAAGAAGCGCGCACGTCAGTATCGGGTACACCTCTCATCAATGTGTGGCGAGCTTCCTGGCTGGGTATGTGACTTGAACCACGTGATGGACCCGGCCGACAATTGTGGTGAGCAGTGCATCACCCTCCGTTCTCGATGGACCGAGTATTTCGCACACACGCGTATCGTCGACATACACCCATGGATCAATTCTGGCCAAAAGTTGAATCGAGTCAAATTATTCCACAACGTCCACACGGTTCGTTTCTACCCATACACCAGTGAAGCCTTACCCATCCCTTCTAAAAACGTGGTTATTTTCACTAGTTTTACGCCTGTCACCAACGAATGGACTCGGATATCTTCTACGCCTGGTGTATTTCTCGAATCCAATATCCAACGTATTGTCTTCCATGCGCGTCTCGATTGTCGTCGTCCAACCCTCCCCGAATGCTGGGTCGAACTCCCAACCCAATGGGGCCGAAATTATTGGCCTACCGCTATTCTTATCCTTGAACCTGAACCCGAATCACCCTTGGAGCCCAACGAGGAATGGAAGACCACGAGACCGAATGGCATATTGTGGGATATTGCGGGAATGCTCCGGAGTGGCTCGACGACAAAATGGACTATTGTCGGTGCATCCGAGATCCCACACCAGATCTGTGGTCTTACACATCAAGATCGGAGCCATGAAGATTTCGCTGCTGAAGTCACGGATAATGTCATACAGTGGATTCGCGACTTTGCAAGCCAATACGTCCCGGACGATCCGCTCACGGATGAGAGGGAGGAGGCGATACGCGGGCAGATAGATTTCCTTACAACCGCACAGTATCGTGCCAAAGTCGGCGAAGCGCAGTGGGCCATCGACGCGGTACGGACTGTCAAGTTGGTGTAGTTGAACGGTGCTCGACAGTAGTGGAATGTGGAGTGACGAGTTTGATGCGTGCCAAAATCCCGAACCATGATGACTGATCACACCCGCTGACCATGCTCACCATTTTACCTGTACATTCTCTGTCTACTTGCTTTGAAAGAGGTATTGAGGCGGTGAAACGTTTCAATACAGTAAGGTTGACTCTTAAGATCTCAAGATCTCAAGCAAGGCGGTAGGGTAAAAGGGTAATTTACCGATCTGAGCTTGGGCCACCGCGCCACCGCACTGCACTTCACTTATGTCAATAAGTGATGCGAATTGGACAGCATCTTGTTCTCTCCATCTCCTTCATCTCCGCCATGCCCCCAACTACGCGTACGCGAAAGAGAGCGATTCAGGCAACTGCTTCGCCATCCAAGGTGGATACCAAGACAACCAAGGTGAACACCAAGACAAGAAAACCACAAGAAACTCACCTCAGAAGAAGACCATGAGCACTAAAGGTAAGGCTGCGGCCGTCGGTTCCAATGCCACCAAGGCGAAACCATCCACCAAGGCGAAACAAACTACCAAGGCGAAACAAACAACCAAGAACGGCTCACTCAAGTCGGCCAAAGGCGCTGGCCCAGTCGCCGGCCCAGTCGCCAAGGTCACCCTCGACCACATCGCCTACCCGAACATCCTTGACCGTGTTCTTTCATTTGCGCCCTACGCGTCTCTACTCGCCCTTCGCACGGCCTCGAAATCTCTCATGGATCGCTGCGACGCGATTCTCGCCCGACACATCATCATCGGCCGTGGGCTTGCACGTCCCAAGGGCAAGAAGTGGGAGTGGACTGCACCTCAACTTCCGCGCGGCCATGACCGGCTCCCACCCGGTCAACGCCGACTTCGTCTCTCCTCGGGTCTCGGTAATCTTCCTGGTTGGGTGTGTGATCTACGCCATGCTCCCGACTCATTCACCGATAGTTGTGGCGACCAGTGTCAGTTTCTGCGCACGCGCTGGTTGCCACACTTTGCAGAGGACACGCGCGTGGTCGAATATCTCCCATTTGGCATGTCACTCAAAGTGTTCAAAGATGCTCATGCATTTTTCAAACGCATCGACACGCTACGTCTTCATGGAGATCTACAGGCTACACTCCCGCCAATACCCGTTAAGAATTTAGTGATATTCACCACGTTTGGGTTCCAAGATCCGGAAAGTTGGGATATTCCCCAAGGGACGAAACGAGGTGCCCAGCCGAACGTACGATACGATCCTAATGTTGAGCGATTAGTCATTCACGCGATCATTAACTGTCGTCGCAAAACATTGGTTAATTCCCGATTCAGCTTGGGCTTAGTCGATTGTCCCACAGTCGTACTCATCCTCGAACCCGAAGAAGGGTCGCCTGTCCAGCCCAACGAGGGGTGGCCGACAAATGACAAGAAGGGGTATTTGACCTGTCGCGGCTTATTCGCTTGCGTGGGTGAAGATCTAGAGAATTCAATGACCAACTGGATCATCGTCGGTGCGTCCGAGGTTCCACACCAAATCAGCGGTCTCAAGCATGATGAGGGGCGCAGTCACGATGACTTTGCCGCTACACTCATAGAAGATTTCATCACTCGCTGGGTACATACCCGCTACAATAGCAATTACCATGAAAGGCAGAAACGCGAAAAGGAGATTCGATCCCAAATCCGCTTCCTTACAAAAGCCCAGTACCGGGCTGAGGTCGGTGAAGAGCGTTGGGCACTCGAAACCTTACGCACCGGCCTGGTTGTGTAAGCAGAGACGAGAGAGCTTTGACGATGAGATTGTACTTGTTCGTTCATACATTGTGTAGGTTTGAGATGTTGGTATGGATTTACAAAGTCAAGTCGAAGAAAAAGCATCGTCCTCTGTCTCGACAAGAAGGGGTTGTCGCTCCCCATCGACCTTCTGTACGCGCCGACGAGCCATCACGAAACCAAACACGACAGCCGCGACCGCGACGACGCTCGCTAGCGCCATAGCCATCCGGGCGCGCATTGAGTCTAGCACGCGCCTCACGCGGCCCCAATGTCCGATCCACTTCGGCATAGGCTGCACTCCCATCTCAGCTAGGAACCACGCACTCGCCCAATGCCATCCTACCCCATGTACCTCCAGCGTAACCGTATACGCGAGACTACTCTCCAGCGCCGACGAGAAGAGGACGATATCGGCTGGCGTGTTTCCGACCGGATACACCGTTTTCCACTCATCATTATGTCCTTGGATTGGAGGGTCAACACTTATGCGAAACCTTCCTTGTCCCATCTTCTCCAATGGTGTTGCCCCCCTCAATTCAATATAAGTCGCTCCAGGCGCTGGACTTAGCCTCACACTCGCACACTCCGACTCCGAGCCGACACCCCACGCCACGGGCTGTTCGACTTCCGTCAGCGACATCCACAGAATGGACTCAACTCCCAATATTTGAGAAATCCACATATGTCTCCCGCCAGATACCTCGAGTTTCGGCGGCCATGTATTCCCGAACACCTCGCCATCCCTCAAAGATCGGCCAGTGCGGAGCACCCCACTCATCACTCGGTCTATCATCAGCCCAACCAATTACTAACCCACGGTATATTCGTTTGTGTAACAACACGACTTAACCATACTTCTCCACTAACCACATCCATCCTCACTGTCCTCGGTCCATCGTCCGCATCTCCCAACACAGCGACGAGGGTGCGTTCATTTACCCCGCCCAAACTTTTGAGTTGGTATTCGTCCGAGAAGCGCCGCGATTGTGCGCGCCCGTTCAAAACCTCACTTGAGCCGAGGGGGTATTCGTGTACGCGCAACGTCGCGTCGGCCCATCCGTTCAATATGAATGCCGAACCGGAGAAATTGAATTCGGCACTTGACCCACCATGCAGAATATGGTGGGAAAATGAGATGTCGTCGGACATTGTTCCGTCGGGCGTGCCGGGAGGGAGGAAGATGAAGTCGACGTCATCAGAGTACGAGATGAGGGGACTCATGTGTGTCATGTTGCGGGTTATCATGTTGGTGGGGCGGAGTGGGGTGGGGATGGGGGTGGCCACCACACTGGCGAGGAGAAGGGAATACACTATGCGCATCTCGAGTATGATGGGAGAAGGAGAGGACAAGGATAAGTGGGCATTGTCGTTATCGGGATATAAAAGGAGTGGAGTGCTTGGTCAGATGGTGCTATGTCACATGAGCCGTGCCAGGGTTGGGCGATCGTCAAAGTATGCGTCGTCAACCTTATGTCCCGCCCGTAACAGTGTGACTATGTATCCCATTCCTCACCTCCTCGTTTCAATCACAATACTACCAGTGAAGACACATACACCCACAAATCGCGCTCTCCGCCATCGCTAACTCTGAATCACACAGAACCAAACAGTGACATCACGACAACCCTTATTCTACCACATCTCCTGCAACATCTTCTTGAGCAGCGGCTCGCGCGAGTAATGTCCAACCGGGTCAAAGTCGACCTTTGTCGCGTGGATGCGGCCCATATCCAGCTTTTGTTAGTTTGGTTTTCTTTCGACACTCACGTCGGCATATACAATCCCCTCCTCGCCCCATAATGGTCCGGCAAGGACGTTACCGAGCGGGTCGACAATTGCGCTTCCACCACTACACCACACTTTGTCGGCGTTTGGCGGTGCGGGATAATCGGCCGGGAAATCACTCGCTTCTTGATACTGGTTTGCGGTGATGACGAAGCACCGGCCCTCCTGTGCGACATGTTGCATGGACGGTAACCAAGTTGTGCGCCCATCCGCTGTCGGGGCGAGATACAACTCAACCCCCTTCTTATACAACACATACCGGGCGAGAGGCATATAATCTGAGTTAGCTTGTTCAGTTATAAACTTACTCTCCCAACAAATCATCGAGCCAATACGACCAATTTGCGTTGATACAACTGGCATGTTGTCTGTTCCATTTACCACGGCGCCGTTGGCGTCGCGGGCCGGATTGAGGTCCTCGCCCTCGTGCCAGATCATGCGTTCGGCTCCGGTCGGCTTGAGTTTGCGATGTTTGCTCAACAGGCGACCATCCGGTCCAAAGACAAGGTTACAGCACCACACAGTGCTGCCGATGAGACTACGCTCGATAATCCCCACACTGAGGAAGACGTTGTGTTCCTTTGCGATGGCGCAAAGGCGGGCAAACGCCCAAAAGTCATCGCTTACCGCCTGCTCGGGCGCAGTGGCGGCCCAGTCATGCGTCAGTGCGTCCTCGGGAACCTTGACGGCCGACTGGTGTGAGTAGGTGTAGGTGTGGGTGTAGGTGTGGGTGTAGGTGTAGGTGAAGGTGTAGGTGTAGTTGTAGGTGTAGGTGTAGAATACAGATAACTCACCTCGACGTATTTCTTGTACCACTCGCGGTTGGCCTCGGTACGGTACCCGATCGAAAAGGTAAAGTGACGGGGATACGCGCTGAGGAAGGCTTCGGGCAGTACGATCAGTTGTGCGCCATTACCAGCCGCTTCTGCGACGAGACGGGCGACCTTGTCGATCGACTTGGGAAGGTCAAATGACACGGGGGACGCCTGGACTGCAGCAACCTTGACGATCATTGTGAGTGAGTTGGATGAAGAAGCAGAAGAAGCGAGACAGAGGATAAGTATGAATACTGCCCATGGACTAGGCCGGGCAAGCTTGCCCGAGGGGCCGAGGTGGAGGCCATTGCCCACTTTCTGGATAAGCCACAGAACTCAGCGGCTGAAACGGCTGAGAAGACGGCGGAGAAGGTCGGCATGTCGCGAGAGCATGGAGGGAACTGCGTGGTTGATGCGGGGAGAATGGTAGAGATAACGACGGCGTCGGCAATCACGTATGAAGTCTCGATACAATAGATAATCGCCGTCTCTACTCTACAGCTATGCCTCGATCTCTTCCATGGCCTTTTATGGATACACCCTCGTGTTCGCCTCCAACATGTCAGTCCCAAAGCCAAACAGATGGGACGATGACGTATATGCGGTATCCAACGCCCAACGACTCTACCAGAGCTTATCTACGTCCATCGTCATGTGGCCACTCTTCCACTTGCCAAGTCGGTAAGTCGTAAGTGGGCATCTCCCTGCGTCATCCCGGCATTTGGTGTCACTCTGCTTCCTGCTACTTGCTACTGAACACTACTAGACCATCCTGCTAAGCGAACAGTTACATGCGCTGCTGCTTCTTGGCGGCCTTGCGCTGGCGCATCATCTCGTTGTCCTCCTCGTCCGACGACGACGACGAAGTGTGACGACCGGCAGCACGCTCGCGACCAGTGCATCCGGGGCACTTGCACTTGTTAGTCTTGCACGAGCAGCCGCCGGCCTGGACGCGGCACTGGCATTGACCCGAAGTGCGCTGCGCCTCGTTACACTTGCAGCCGCTAATGTTAGACTCGTAGGAGAGAGACTTACGAAACGAGCTTCTTGAGGGCGTCCATGATTTGTTGTGGGGTTTCGTAGAGGTCGTTAAAGAGAGAGAGAGAGAGTTGATGGAGAGGAGAGGAGAGGAGAGGAGAGGCGATTGCGGTTTATATAGTGCCAGCGTGACAGTTGAGAGTGAGAGTGAGAGTGAGAGAGTTGGGCGTCATGTCAGTTTGTTAATGAGGTCATTACATTTAGAAACAATGCAGATTAACAGTTACATGACAATCCGCAGTAAGCGAGGTAAAGTAGGATCGTTGAGAAAAGGGGTCTTTGTGACGCAACTTGTACTTGGCACAGCAAAGTCACACTGTCCAACTGTTTAGATATCCTTTTGATTGATCGAATAAGTATTGTGGTGATCGATCGGGTTCAACTTTCAAAACAAACCAAATACGTCATTAACATACCGCGGCTGTCACACTGAATGTGAAGGATCAGGGGGAACAAGGGATCCGCCATTGCTCCATGTGCGTGAGATTCAGTTAATGACTCAGTGGTCAGCGGCTACTTGAGAATGCCACGCCTAACGCCCATGACAACGAGGCTGTGTTACTTTGTCCATCGGAAGCAGGGCGGAGTTGTGGGAGGATTAGATCCAAGGGCCGCGGATATCCCTCACAGCTTGTCGGGTTGTGGGCAACTTTGTGCAGCGAAAATGTAGAGCGACAAGAGACAATCAAGAGTGCAAGAGTGCTGCTCATCACTCGAGTGTTATATGTATCCTGGTGAGGACCACGCAGTCACCAACAGTGGCGTGACCGTACGGGCCCTCGCACGACTTGTCAGTCCACAAAGTAGCCAGACTGCAGACTAGTTACTTGACCGGCTAGGTCCTCGACTGCGCTTCACCATGTGCAAACGAGGGTCTTGGGGTAATTGGTGGGGTAAAGGATGACGTCAGGGCAATCGGCTAGTCGGTGGCTGATCGAGATGGCATGCGCGATTACTGGTGACGATGTAGCATCAAAAACAACTGGAACTGGGAAAAACGTTGCATCCGAATCGAATGGGTATGTACCAACTACTTGGATTCCGTTTTGACTACTCTGGCCGACACTTGCTTACAACCTCGCCGCCGTCATCTTTTCTTCTGTCGTTTCAGCCCTCGTTCAGTTTCCGCGTCCCACGCTCGTCACGTCGGCCTCAAACGCACCCGGGGTACGTGATGTACGCGCATCGTCCTCCTTCCACTTCATTGAACGCTGAACTGCGCGGTCCCATCCACGAACACGCCACACCCGTTCGTCCTCTGCAATCTCAGGTTCAAACGTAGTCTTGCCTTGAACGTTGACCTTGGATAACGTCTCGGGCTTGTCGAGGTCCCAACCGAACATCTTCATGCCGACACCGGCACAGATGGCAGATCCTAGGGCGGTCGACTCGCGCATTACAGGCCGTTCCACTGAGATACCAAGAATGTCGGCCTGGAGTTGCATGCAGACGTCTGGGGTTAGCTTAATAAAAATGGGGGCGCACCAGAGTTGGTCATGCCGCCATCGACACGGAGAACCTTGAGCGTCTTCTTCGAGTCTTTGGCCATGGCTTCGAGGATCGCGCGAGTTTGGAAACACGTCGCCTCGAGCGTCGCACGAGCGAGATGGCACTTGTTCGTGTATGCTGTCATACCAACAATCGTGCCGGCTGCCGTGTCGTCCCAGTACGGCGCAAAGAGTCCCGAGAACGCAGGAACAAAGTATACACCGCCCGTGTCCTTTACTTTTCCAGCCAGTTCACCAATCTCCTGCGCACTACT
Organism: Cutaneotrichosporon sp. HIS471; assembly: GCA_030864385.1. NCBI lineage: Eukaryota > Fungi > Basidiomycota > Tremellomycetes > Trichosporonales > Trichosporonaceae > Cutaneotrichosporon > Cutaneotrichosporon sp. HIS471. Next base: position 3,033,701 of record AP028239.1, on the reverse strand, counting down.
GATGAGCTCCATCTGGTCCCGCAACCATTGGATGCTGGAACCAGCCACAGCGATCGAGCCCTCAAGCGCATATACAGGTTGAGCATTCGGGCCAGCCTTGTATCCCGCCGTCGTGAGCAAACCATAGTTGGACGGCACAATTTCGTGTCCAGTGTTAAAAAGCATAAATGCGCCGGTTCCGTATGTGTTCTTGGCTGAACCGAGCTCAACGCATTTGTTGCCAACTAGGGCTGCCTGCTGGTCGCCAATCATACCTGCGATAGGAAGACCCTTGAACGCGCCGCTCGAAACCTCGCCGTACACCTCGGCGTTGGAGACGATCTTGGGGAGGATCTTGTCACGGAAACCGAAGAAGCGGAGACACTCAGGGTCCCACTCGAGCGTCTTGAGGTTCATGAGCATTGTGCGAGATGCGTTCGTCACGTCCGTGAGGTGTAGACCACCGTCCTTGCCTCCAGTCAGGTTCCAGAGCACCCACGACTCGACCGTGCCGAACATCAAGTCATCCTTGTCATGTGCTTCCTTGACGGCGTCGACGTTGTCGATCAACCACCGCAGCTTGGTGCCGGAAAAGTAGGTCGAGAGGGGGAGGCCAGTCCTGTCCTTGAGGACATCGGCGCCCTTGGGACTCTTGAGTGACAGTAGACGGACCGTTACCGTGTTACGAGTGTCAGGCCAAACCACGGCTTGATGTGAGCTCATATACTTCCTAGAAACTCTCGTGCTCACCATTATGCAGAGGTTTGCCCGTGCTGCGCGACCACACACATGTCGTTTCGCGCTGGTTTGTAATTCCCATAGCGGGGATTTGTTCCCTATTGATACCCTTCTCCTTGAGCTTTGCAGCGACGCCATCAAGACATTGGTGGACAGTACCGATGAGATCCTCCAGTCGCTGCTCGTGCCACCCGGGATGAGGATAGATCTGCTCATACTCGGTTTGATGAGTGAGAACCGCATCGGCAGCCTCGTCAAACACGATGGCGCGCGTACTCGTCGTCCCAACATCGACTGAGATGAGGTACTGTTTCTGTGGTACGGTCATGGTGGAGTAGGAATACAAGTTGGAGTAACGATGTGTGGATGATGAGGACACCCGGTTATTCAAGAGCGGTATGTATGTGCTGACGCGGGGTATATCACCGCGGCGAGCTTGGCGTGGGAGTGCACAGAGATTTGAGAGGGTGCGCGTGTGCGCTCGGGCAAGTAACATGCCGTTGAAGGGCGCAGAGCACATGCGCACACGAGCAGAGTGTAGGGATAATGTCTTTGAGGTTGGGATGTGGACCGCCCACCTCCCGAGATGATGCGCAGTTGTCATGGGTTGTCTGCGCCTCGGGAAGGGTTGGTGACCTCGGTAGTCGGTAGTCGTGGATGTGAATTGGGTGTGTATCAGTTGTCGGGTTCCTGGATGATTCACCAAAGATTGGAGCAAATGGCCATGTCCGTCAGCCAATCAGCCAGGGTCACTATCGGAGCAATTGTGCGGACCGACCGGGGTTGCCATCCTAACTTTTGTCAGTCACACTCTTGTTCAAATGACGATGACGAGGATGACGAGAGGAACAGTCTAGTGATCTCGGTTCCACAGCGAGACACGTTTGCGTTACTGGACAATTTTACTGGCCGGTGGCTCCTTTTCTGGGTTGAACCGTTGGATACCAGAGGCACTCTAGTGAAAAGTGAAAGGGGTGAGCGCGGCTGTACCTCTGCGGGTATTGGATCCTGTATAGATTGAGCCGGATCTTGACAGATGTCATCTGAACAGAACAATGTCTCAAAAAGAGTTGAGGGTCATAGTCAGGCGGGTCGTGCCTGAACATCAAGGACATGCCACGAATTGGTTGACAGTTCCACGTTGGTCCAACTATTTTACTTACTACTTGTACCTTTCCCCACTCAAGGCCCCACCCTAACTATCCCGGGCCCCAGACAGCCGAGGCTCAACGACGACAAACAGGCTGAGCAGGCCAAGGCCAAGTCTTTCGGAGCCACGCCGTCCTCTCATCACGTACAGCCTTGCCCACATTTATGGCAATACCAAAGAAAAGGTAATACCAAAGAAAAGGTACAGGACTGTGGCACTGGATCTGCAATTCCTGTCTCACGACTATCTCACATGGAGAGCGCTCGATACGACTTCCTCTGGCTGATTCACTGATCCTACTAATCTAGATCAGGGAGAGAGGCAACTGAACAGGTGAGCGAGACCGATGAGAGACACAGAGGAGAATTTAGGTAGCCTGGCTGCTTTCTCTGACGCATTCCCAGTTGGCATGCCAAGCTACACCGCTTAGCTTACCTCGGCGCCCTGCCGATACCAACTCCTGATCATCTGCCTGACAACACTCGACAGCACGACCGAGCGACCTGGTGCCGAAACCTTACGGCAGGTGAACCTTGCTCCACGCCAGTTTGTCGGCGACAAGCGACGATGACGAGATATCTGCCCCTGGGTGAGACCGCAACGCCCGCCGAACTCCGGTATCGTGAACCGGCTCTCTCATACTCACCATGCGTGTCATTAAGGTGCTGATGTGGGGTTGGAGCAACGCGGGCCGACCCCGCACTGAGGTACGTGACCGCCGAGGCTGAGGCATCTGTGTCTGCTGGGATTGTACCCTTCGTCTCCAGAATGTGGGTATGCCGGTCCCGCATGACCGCGCCATGCCTCGCCGATCGTTTAGCGACATGTGTTGGAGTTAGTAGTGTTGGCGAAAATGATCCTTAAAGAGCTGGTATTGTTACAAGCAAAGCCCAGCAGTGTCGCCTCACCACCAGATTGAAAATGGAAGCTCACCACACGCCACATGAACCCGTCCACGAGGAAATCCGCTTCCAAGAGCCCCGGAGCGATGTCAACGATATCAGCTCCGTCGCAGGCAACCACCCCATCCGCACTGGACGCTCGCTATCTATGGATCGCGGCCCGTCTCAGGATATCCAGCATAGACCCAGCTTGGTCGCGGCGGGTATCTCCACTACGCAGCCCGCCCACAATGTCATCGGCCCCGGTCACCGCACCCAGGGGCCACTTACTCAGTACATCCTTGTAACGCCCGAAATGCTCGAGCAGATGCAGCATGGTGAGCTCTTCCACATACCTCCTGACATCAGGTCAAACCCTCCCGTCACACACCGTTTGGCCTGGAACAGCGGGCCACATCACACCCGGTCAAACGACAGCGCACTCCACACCCAAGAACTCTTCACTTCCTGTACACAAGCCAAGCTCGGTGGAGCATTTTGAGCACCATCCTGAAATGGAAATGGAGCAGGCCGACATCCGCATGCCAGCCAACCCAATCGCCCGCTTGCGCCACAAGTACAAAGACTACATTGGCGAATTTATCGGTACCATGGTCCTCATCCTCTTCGGCAACGGTGTCAACTGCCAGGCAGTGCTCAGCGGCTGGGCGCAGGGCCAATACCTCTCAATCTCATTCGGCTGGGGTATCGGTGTCATGTACGTGTCCAGCTATATCTAGCTGATCCTAGGTTTGGCGTATATGTGTGTGGTGGTGTTAGTGGTGGCCACATCAATCCGGCCGTTACCATCGCCTTGGCAGCATTCAGAGGCTTCCCATGGCGTAAAGTACCTGGATACTTTCTGGCCCAAACTCTTGGTGCATGCGTCGGATCCTGTCTTGTTCAAGGCAACTACCACGCCCTATTAAACAAATTTGAAGGCGGCTACAACGTCCGCACATTCGGTCTCGAAACCTCAACCGGCGCTCTCTTCTTCACAAACACCCAACCATACATGACCAATGTCGGTGCATTCTTCTCTGAAGTCCTTGCAACCGCCGTCCTCATGGGCCTCATCCTCTGCCTCAGTGATCAGAACAATAACCCCATCCCGAACGGCATGAACGGCCTCGTTCTCCTCTGGTTGATTGTAGGCATTGGTGCTGCCCTGGGAACCGAGACGGCATACTGCCTAAACCCAGCCCGCGATCTCGGTCCACGCATCGCCTGTGCCATTTTCGGATACCCGAAAGTCATCTGGACATACCGCAATTGTTACTGGATCTACACACCGATTATTGCCACCATTCTTGGCTCGTTGATCGGTGCGTTTACCTATGACCTCTTCATCTTTTCCGGCGAGGAAAGCCCAATCAACCAGCCGTGGCGTAAGGAGAAGAAGGAGAAGAGCGGGTTGACGCACGTTTAGGCAGTTACACCGCGTAGCTAGTATCTGTACAGACATATGCATTTGTGTCCTCACACATACATGGGGACGAGGAGATAGCCCGCATTCGAGCAGTCTTGACGGAGAATTGGGGCTGCATTTGTACTCAGTCCAAGCTTTCCCACGGTTACAAATCTGGTTGGAGTGCGGAGACCCCAACTTGAACGGAATCAATTTGTTGCAGGTTGCCACCCAACTGGTGTTGACACAACTCTATCCTTCCTCGCCATCATTAACACCCTCTTCACCATCCACCATGTCAACGGCAGCGCAGGGATTTTCTGAGACGGAGCGCCAAGCAGCTGTGAGTCCTGTTAATACACCAACGATTTCAAGCTGACCTCCAGTGGGCCGCGGTGAGTGCAACATCTCCCTTCCTCGACCTTGCTTTTATCGGCGGCTGTACGGAGCCTCCACCTGGACTCGCCCGGCTCTTCCTCCGTTTCCTCTGCACACCACGCTGACGACAGTATTACGCCCAACAAGGCTACACGCAAGACCAGATCGCGTCGATGATGGCATCGTGGGGTCCAGGAGAGTCTGCCAACGCCGAGGCATCCTCGAGCGCGCCGACGTACGACGCCAACCAATACGACAAGGACGGCTACAAGATCGGCTCGGTCGGGAGCGGTGCGACGGCGCCAAAGAACGTGCCTGTTTTAGGCGCTGAGCCACTGAAGCCCAAGGAGAAGCAGAAGGCGCCGTCTCACGGCAAGGCTCCGAAGCAGAAGCAGTCGGTCAACAAGCAGCGCGACACGGTCATCCGCACGGCGGGCGGGCGGACATGGGAGGACCCAACGCTGGTCGACTGGGACCCAGGTGAGCAGTTGCTTGACAACGATGGCTAACCCTCCCAGAATGGTACCGCCTCTTCGTGGGCGACGTGTCTAACGACGTGAGCGAGCGCACGCTTGACGAGGCGTTCGCCAAGTACCGCTCGTACTGCAAGTGCAAGGTGGTGCGCGACCGGCTGAGCCAGAAGGTGGGCTTGCATCTTGTTCATCCCTCACCTCATCGTCCACGACTTCCCCTCCTTCCTCTCCCCGTTCGCTTCCCCTCCCCCTCGTCTCCTCTCCGGCATGCTAACTACAGGCAAAGTACGGGTTCATCGCGTTCAAGGACCCAGAAGACTTCCTCAAGGCGTGGAAGGAGATGGATGGTGAGCTGCCTATTTTTTTCAGCTGACGACAGGCAAGTACGTCGGCAACCGCCCGATCCGCTTGAGCAAGATCAAGGAGGACAAGTACGGCACCATCGAAACGACCGCGCTGAGCAACCGCAAGGTAGGCTTGTTGTAAAGCCGCACAGCTCACACCAGGCCAAGCAGATGGACAAGCTGCGGCGAAACGGTGGGCAGGACAAGGCGCGTCCCAGTCTGTGGTAGATGCAGGTGCAGTAGAATGCAAGAGTGTTAGATGTATCCATGTACTAGAAGCTACAGTGTGGGCGAGAAGGCTTTACTTTCTCCGCGCGGCCGCGATGAAGGACGCCGAGGCCACAGCGGCGCCAGCGACAAAGCCCAGCACGCTCGGCCAGAAAGTCTTGCTGTTCATGAATGACGATATCTGGCTGCCGACCACTTGCAACTCGGCCTCGGACGCACCGAGGTCGTGGGCGCTGAGAACAATGTGCTTTTCCCATCCGTCTTCAAGGAGCTTGCGGCGGACCTCGGGGCTCTTCATTGCACCCATCTCAGACAGCTTCCATGCGTCGCAAGTGTCGATCATCCAGCGCATGCGGCGCTTACTGAGCGCACCGCCTACACCGGGTGCGCGCTCACGCAGCTCTGTCCGAAGGGCCCCGACCCCTGCAATTGCGTCCTCGACATCGGCTGGAATAGCGTCTGCGATAACGTCGCGCACAATGACCGCGACCTTTGGTCCCGCCCCACTTGTAGAAACCATAACTTGGAGAGGACCCCGCCTGACCTGCGCCCCAAAATAAAAGTCGCACTCTGGCGGCACGTCCGCGACATTAACCGGCACTCGCGCCATCCTAGCAGCATCGCACACAGCGCGCGAAAGCGGATTATCGTCTATCGCCGTAAACACCATATCGAAATCGGTAACCGGCAATGTCTTGTCCTTTGCGAGATCCTCTGCTTTGGTATCAGGTCCATCTGGACGGCCATAAGTCCTCTCGACCCAAGTGACGTATTCCGGTTGTGTGGCGACACGGTGTGCGAGCGAAGGTTCGAGAGGCCCGGGGGAGACGATGGTTATGTGCGCTCCGGCCTCAAGAAGGAATCCGAGCCGTGAGGCAGCAACAGTACCGCCGCCGACGAGGAGGACTTTCTTGTCTTGAAGCCGCCAAGCGAGGAGGAGGGAAGCACCACGTTGGATTTCGGGATAGGTGTGCTTTGGTCAGATAGGTTGGATTTGACTTACTTCAGGCATAGTGGAGAGAGGTGGGATAATGGCGCCAAGTAAGAGATGATGAGGTTGCATGAAGAAGATACAGAAGTAAAAAGGTCTCGTTCCAGATATGTTGTGAGCTCGTCATATTCGGTGACTTAGAACCAACTCTCCCACGGTGTATACCTCCCTCTCCGACCATTACCGAGAATTCAGTCGGAAATCGGAAATCGCTTCATCATCATCATCACCATCACCACAATGTCTCTCCGTCTCGCTGCCCTTATTTCCCGGCGGGCCCTCGTGCGCCCCTTCGCCACTTCCTCGCGGCTGTGTACCGACCGTCCCCGCGACCCCTTCCCGCTCCCCTTTGACCCGGCGCTCGCCGAAGCCGCCGCGGCCCGCAACGCCCTCCGCGACCCAACTGAAGTCGTTGATGGGTGGGAGTTACCCCCTCCCCTCGACCGGACGGGCGAGGCGCCCGAATCCCTCCGCGCCCGCCTCATCTACCAGACTCGCAAACGTGGTATCCTCGAGACGGACCTTCTTCTCAGCACGTTTGCGCGCGACTTCCTTCCCGCCATGTCGGTTGAGGAGATGCAGCAGTTCGACAAACTCCTCGATGAACCCGATTGGGATATTTATTACTGGGCCATTGAGAAGCGGCCGGCACCGGAACGTTGGGCCAAGACCCCACTGCTCGGAAAGTGAGTTTAAGCAGAGAGGTAGGGCTGACTTGTAGGTTGAGGAAGCATGCGAGGAACGAGGGAAGGGTTGTGAGGCTCATGCCTAACCTCGAAGACATCGAGCGGAAGTAGAGTCTACGATGCATGTGCGGGATTGTGCAGGATGTCGGGGTGGAGGGGGCAGCACTCTTGGCGCGCTTGAAATTCCGACAGCGGTGGTTGACGGCCCGCGGGAGTGTGCAGTGTGAAGGATACAATGGGAGTAGATCTATGGAGTTTAGAATGAGCTGCTGAACAAGCTGCCGTTGTTCCATGTTCCTCCCAGAGTCTATTACACAATTATACACAAAGACCTCTTGTTCATAGCAAGCACAATTAGTAGTAATCTCCTTAGCCGAAATCATTATGCCCACGTGGCCTCCACCCCACTTTTCCGCTCTAGGTGACGTCTGTTTCTCCGACTTTTTCTACCTCCCCTCAATACACACGACCTCATAACCACGACGATGAACACCCGCGTCCTTGCCCGTGCCGCGACACCCGCCCGCGCCCTCCGTGCCGTCGGAGCGCCCTCATCTTTCCGCGTGATTGCCGTTCCCACACCACACGCCGTTCCCCACTCGGCCCAATCGTCGCTTGCCGCATCGTCATCGCGCGCGTTCGCCACGTCCGCGCCGACACTCAAGAAGGCAGCCAAGACCAAGAAGGGTGGGAAGAAGGGCAAGGAGGTGGAAGAGGAGGATGAGGATGAGCCCAAGAGTAAAGGAAAAGGAAAGAAGGGAAAGAAGGGCAAGAAAGAGGATGAGGGGGAGGAGGATAAAGGGTTGACACGGGAGGAGATCGACGCTGTGGAAGTCAAGACCAAGGTTAAGATGGACAAGGCGGTGGATTGGGCGCGGGGGGTGGTGTACGAGGGCGTACAGCGAGGACTGGGACATGTGTCACCTGGTGAGTGTGGCAGAGATCGCTTGTCATTCTCTAACATGGCCTCGGCTGACCTCAGCCATCCTTGACAATATCAAAATCACGACTGATTCCGGCACCGTTTCGCTCAAGTCTGTTGCCTCCGTGACTGCCAAACAAAACACGTTATTTGTTGACGTGTGGGATGCCGAAACTGCCAAGGCCGTCTCTAGCGCCATCCACAGTGCCAACCTCCCCGGCATGAGCCCTCAACAGGACGGCAACAGTATTCGTATCCCCGTATCCCGGCCAACTAGCGAGGTGCGCCAGTCGATCCTGAAGAATCTGCACGAGACCATCGAGGCCGCCAAGAACCAGGTACGCGTCGCTCGGTCAGATAGCCTCAAAGCTCTCGGCGGACGAGGCGAGAACGGCACAGACGATGTGCAGAAGTTGGCGGACGCAGCAACGGCCGAACTCGAGAAGAGCATGCAGTTGGCCAAGAAGGAGCTCGAGAAGTAGATTATAGATTGATGACTACACACTCTCCACTTTCCATTGTGGTCTCTGGGCGCACCAGAGCCCGGACGGGCATTTCACAGACAGGGCAGTAACAAACGTTACAGAACCTGAGAAGGACTGACACGGCGACAAGTGGCTCGTGTCCTGCCAATGTGAGTGTGGCCCCAACATTGTAATGTTGAAGGCAAGTTGGGTGGGGGATGCGTTTGTGGCTCGTACGAAGGGAAACAGAGTACAGCAACCCAGGTTGATGGTATTAAGTACCTGGAACGGACGGCAGCTTGCATACATTCTCTCCTAATGAACATTTTCCTACAGTACCCAAGCCAGGAGGACTCCGAGAATCACGGAGCCTCAAGCCTGGCAACCAGAGCGCAGGCACCGTCACCCTGGCCGCCCAGCCATCGTCTAATAATACCCTTGGATCCGAAGGTGGTTCCGGCGAATGTCGATGAGGACATGGGTTGGCCAGAAGACATGTTTACGGCTTTCCGAACAAACCGGTCCGTGCGGAACGGTGAAGGCACCAACCACTTTTACTCGGCATTTTAACCATTCTCACATCACATTCAGTGTAAGCATAGTACATTGTCATCGCCTCCCCGTAGCCCCGTATGTTAGAAATCAATGTGTACAGCAAGGGGCATTTGGGTTATACCTGTTCTCACGTGCCTCACTTTCCCGGATCCTGAAGTTTGTTTCAACCCATATCGTCAGCTTGAATTATATCCTAATTGGATGTGCCAACAACATCGGGGTCATGAGGCACCAAGGCGCAAACGACGCACGGCGCGCGATGTACGGCGATTGCTTCTGTTCGTCCCCGTCATTCCTCACCAAGAGGTGTTCAAAGCGGGCCGCAAATACCGGAACAGCACTGACACAGATTACATGGTTGACGACTGGTCAATCCCGTCCATTTGCATGTTACGCGGCCAATGCACTGTAACAGAGTTTGTAGGCCACCGCCTTTACCGCCAGGGGCCGACCAGAGGGGAAACAATACCCGATTTGTTCCAGGATTAGGCCCACGCAAGGCCATGAGGCAAAGAGGGTATGGTGCTAGTCAACCCCATTCTCCTACACAGGTTCACTTTTCTCTTCCTTGCATCTCCTCTCATCTCTCTTTCCTCATCTTCTCAAACTCCCTCGGCAACGGACACGGGCAGCAGACTTAGACAGCACTGTCGGCTCGCCGAGTCATACGCACGTACGGCGTTTCTGCTTCCCACTTCTCACACCCCAGACCCGTCAACCACCGCCACGATGTTGCTGTGGGCCGCCATTGCCCTCGGCGCTGCCGCATCCCTTCCTGCAGCGATGTCCTCGCCTGCACCGACGTCCTCGCCATACAAGGTCGCTGTCATGTCGACATCTGCTGAGCTCGACTTCTGGCCTGACGCCAATGGTAACGCTTCCCTCACATGGAACGCTTCCTGGACTGGCACGCCATGGTCCAAGTATAAGCACGAGACTGTACCCGAGGGCATGGGCTTCCATTACACCACCAAGACTGGGTACGGCAACATATCTAATGCCGAAGGTAAGGACGTGTGGGTCGGTTACACGTTCGTTGGCAGCCGCATCGAGTACTGGGGTCACTGGGCATATCCAGGCCAGATGGGGGAGGCTTCCGTCAACCTCACCGATGACAACGGCAACCTTCTCAAAGTAACAACGGGTCAATCCGGCTACGAAACCAATTCCAAGACTCCCACAATGCTTATCGACTACGACTTTGGCGGGGTGGGCAACCGCAGCACGCGTCTGGTGCCCAACTCTGGTACTGTCGTCCTCACCCACGTCGTGGCGACTCTCGACATTTTCGGCACCCCAGATGAGATCAGCCGCGCCGCTGCCAACCCCACCAACATCTGGTTCTCGGACCTGGTCACCACCGGAGACCAGAACTCTGTCACCGGCTCCAAGCCTGACGCTCCTCTGAACGTCGCCTACACCAATGGCAACTGGAAGCAAAGCTCCATGATTGGTGGGGAGGGGAACGGACCCGAGGTTGCATACCCACGTATCGGATCGACAGACACCAACTCTCAGATGAAGTTCAACATTGGCAAAGGCAACATTTTCGTGCGCATCAACGGCACCATGGCGTGGAACCACGGAATGTTCAAGCTCGAGGTTGATCCTGCGCCACCCGGACGTCGGCCTTTGGAGTCATACTGGGGCTTTACTCCTTGGAGCGTCATCAACACGACATACTACAACACGGCCCTAGACCCCACACAGAACTACACCTTCACTTTAACCAACATTAACTCTGACGGCCAGGACCCGATGTCGGTCTGGTTTGAGCCGGCGACCCTCACGCTGTGGAAGACAAAGATCGCGACCAACAGCAAGACCAACCTCGCCGCTATAATTGGAGGTGCCGTCGGTGGTGGTGTCGGCGCTGTCATCATCGGAGGGCTCATCTGGTTCTTCCTTCGTCGGCGCAACAAGAACAGCCGTAAGGTAGTTGCGGTGGGCCGCCTTTCTCCGATCGACGGCGACGGCGACGGTGACGCCGAGTACGGCCCCCCTCCGACCCCCTACATGTCCGAGACACAGCCCCTCTCCGCCACAAGATATTCACAGCCCCTCTCCGCCACGAGGCATTCTATGTCTACGGTATCATACCCTACGGCACACTCGTACTCGACGCCAACAGAGTCTGGCGACACCGACCGCACGTCCGACTACTTTGGTGGCTCGCAATACGCCAGCGGTTATCCTCAGCCGCAACCGTTTGCGGTCGGTTCTCGTCCTCTCAAGGGCGGTGCACCACCTCTCACTGTTCGGCACCCGGTACAGGCCTCCGACGCTGGGACGCTGCACGCTGTGACCAACCCCGACACTCAGGACGACATGGTTCCACCCTCGTATAAACCCGAATGGGAGAATTCGTCAACTGCGTCACTTGCACGTGCCGGCGGCCTGGGAGCGCCTCAGATACCCCAAGGTGCTCACCAGCGCAACACGATCATTGTTGACGAACCAAACGAGGTAGCCCTCATCAAGGCTGGGATTACTCGTCCCCCGGAGTAAACCGTGGTCGCGTCTTTACGTGCGGTGTAAATATAAACGCCCTAGGATAGCCAACCGTTGCATTACTGTAGGCAGGACATTTTAGCAGGTAGAATGGTTTAATGAAATTGGAGATAGCAAAGGCCTAGTGCTCTGAGAGTATCCATGAACGTCCATGTTGTGGATCGATAGTATTCACCGATAGTAGACTGGCGGGAGGTGGGTGGATATTGACTTGGTACAATACATATATAGGTTACTATATATCACGTGACTGTGCGAGTCCGTCGTTACTGAGGAACGACCCGTCGTAGTTAATATGGTGGCTCGGTACTGACATACGAGTTGTCGTTACTCACTACAAGGCTCGTCACTCACGAACGATGGTTGGTGAACTATTGTGCACGAGTAGTTAAGATGTACAGTGGTATTCGGTACGCCACTACAGATAGACAAGGTCCATCCATGGTCTGCGCTATGTTCCTGGGTAAAAAGGTGAACCGTGCTGTGACATAGTGAGGGTTCGGTACAGTGTATGAAAAAGGCGGATCTCGGTGAATTCAAGGGTCATAGTGTCATTTAGATCTTATTCCAAACAGCGCTGTGTTCTCTTCTCAATGGAATCTCCTCACAGCGTGATTCATCCCAAGTTAGCTTCCACTCGAAACACACATGCAGACAATAGGTACACGATATACGACAACTAGATATTCTTACGAACACCATGGATAGCTTCCTGGTAATAATCCTGGAGTGTAGCGAGTTTATCCCAAACCGTCGACCCATCTAAATAACACCCCTTGAGCCATCTCGTTGGCTCACCTTCAACAACCACCGTCCCATCCCTCTCAGCCTCTTCCGCCGTCTTATCCCGAAACGCCGTTCGAGCATGTAAAACCCTCTGATTATCAAAGAGAACGACATCGCCCTCCCGCATCGTAAACTCGAACCTATACTTAGGCTCATCGATTTCGGCCTGGAACGCCTTTATCGCCGCATACATTTCCGATTCGGCCTGGACTCGAGCAGAAACATCGGTAATTGGTGGAGCGTCAAGATGGCCTACGTGGGCAGCGACACGGGTTGGAGCGGCTTGGAAGGGCGGACTCCAGTTGACCGCAGTGTGGATTAATGTGCTGTCGACGTTACGGCGGGGGACGATTGGGTGTCTGTAGGCAAGGTAGTGTCCGTCATTGTCGTATTCGTATTCAAGAGGGTTGCGCTGTAACACAGCATAAAGGTCGGGATGCTTTTGATTGAAGGCGTGAGCGGCAGCGAACGAATCGACAAAGTAGGACGCGCCGCCGTAAACCCTGTTCCGAAGACAATGGAGAAGCTGGAAACGAGGCGGGAGCGCCATGTACCTTCGGTCAGAATAGCCACAGCCAGATCCTATGTCGCCGGGAACCTAAGGACGAGTAGCTACATTTGGCACTCACAAAAGGTCCATGTGCAGGCCGAGGTTGAGGTTGGTGTATGCGACATTTCGGGCGTTGGGAACGTTCTTGACATCCCACGTCTCGCCGTAGAACGTGGTACGGAGGAGGCCGATACTTTCGGCCAGTTCGCGCAGGTCACAATCCTCATTACCCGTTTTGGCAGTGGGCACATCACGGATAACAGCTATGCCGTAACGCTGCAGCTGCTCAAGGACATGGTGTAGCACAAGTGGGCTGGGGTTGATCTTCTCTCCCGCCGCTCCGGCATGTAAATCGGCATAGTCGGTCCACAGCGACTCGGGTGTCTCCTTGACCAGGCTCTCGCACGTCCATAAACGCCGCTTCAGCTCGTTCTCAATGTAACTCTGTCCGCGTGTGCGGCCGGCGTTGAGGCGACGTAGCAGGGGGAGAGAGTAAAAACTCGTGTGTTTGCCTTCGGGGGTAGGCCAATGGACACATACACTCTTCTCACCCTCTTCCTCAGCCACATGCATGACCGCTTCGGAGAGAACGCCAGTCCCAGCCTCGGACGCCATCGTCGCTGCCTCTGCCGACGTGTGCGTCTTCTGTCGCGTGCTTGGGTGAATGCACGCGGGACAGGGACAGGCGTCGCGCAGACGCGCAAATGTCATGACTCCCGCTGCGCCAGAGATCAGGTGCGCATCGCTCTCTGGCGCAGGACCAGAGTATTGCACGTACCCAGGCCCGCAGGTGATGAGTTCACCGTCGGCGGCGAGGACCACACGGTCATTCGCACCGGGGGTGTGAGTCGTCGTGGCGAGGTGGCGTGCGGGGACCCAGTGGCGCTGGGGTCAGTTCTGACCGTGCACGGTGGCTTCATTCCGGGGCCTCCGAATCCCCGATGACAGAGGCGAGGCGAGGTGAGGGTGGACCAGTCAAGGCTAGACTTGGGTCATGTCTGACAAAGTACACAAGACTCCACTCCCCACCAAACCCAGATGTCCGAGGACGATGGCGATAACGACCGTGATAACGGGAGCCGAAAGGAATTCAGACTCACGGAATGCGGGGCCACACGCGCCATGGGGCGCGCAGCTGTCAGCGTCGAGGCCGAAGCCCGGACTGTGAGTGCCGCAAGGCGGGCAGAGCGGAGCGCACGCATAGTCATGGTGATAAGTGAAGAGTAGAAAGACGACAGAATTGCAACGTCGCATTGATATGTCAGTGCCAAGTCAGTTCACGATATGGGGCCCACGGGGTCTTCCGATGCGTGGCGCACCCAGTGTTCTTTGTGCCTTCAACCGAGATATCCCCGTGACGCAAGGGGTCGCACGCTCTCAGCCTACATGCCGCCGTACACAACAACATTCGCGATCCGTGCGCTCACATTACTCCGTCGGACGGCACATCTCGCCACGCGCTGTCACTATTATCTCGACCAACGCCTATCCCAGACTCTCGAGCGTCTCGGCACTGGGCACAAAGTAGACGTTACCAGTCACCGCCTTGGAAAAGTCGAGCATCCGATCATGCTTGCCTGGCGGTACGCCGATAAACATGTTCTCAAGCATCTTCTCGGTCACCCACAGCCGGCGCGAATACCCGATGAAGAAGGTACCAAACTCGCCATGGCCTGGCCTTCCGAATGGTAAGTTGTCGCGCAGGATGTCGAGCTCTTCGCCATCGACGTCGATCGTCGACAACTGCCGGTGACTCTTCTGGGCGTCGACAGCCGCGTCCTCCGTCTCGACGTTGTCGATCTTGGTACGTCCGATCGCGGCCTCCTGCTCCTCGACCTTGAGTTTACCCCATCCCGTCAGGTCGTGCATGTACTTCTGGATGACGAGGTAACTTCCACCAGCACCAGCCTTGCACTGCTCCGCAGTTACAATGCACGACTCTGGCAGGTCCGCGCCCACAGGATTGGCCGTTCCATCGACAAAGCCAAGGAGGTTGCGCCCGTCAAAGTACCGGAACCCACTGACCTCGTCGACAGTCTCAGCCGCACTGCCAAATCGGTCCAGCAGCTGCCGCTCAAATTCGAAGATGAGGTCGCGGCGGTTCGCGCGGATATGGAAGAGCAAGTCGCCAGGCGTGCTGGGTGCAGTGTGTGTCTTGCCCTTGAATTCCTTGAATGGGTGCAGCTCACTCGGCCGAGGCAACCCCGTTATCGCGTCCCACACGTTTGAGCCAATCCCAACCGTTACGTTCATCTTCGCCGTGACATCCCGCACAGCCACGTTCTTGGTCAAGTCTGGGATGGCGGCGACGACATCCTTACACTTGTCGGCATTGTTGACGCGCAAGATGAGGAATGTCGCCACGATCGTGTTCGGCTCAATGATGCCCTGAACGTTGCTCGGCGGTCCCATCGCGCGTGCAGCCGATGTCAGCGGTCGGCAGGATGACAAAGGGCGACACGGACGAGCAGGAAGGCGAGCGGCGAGCGAGGGAAGCAGTCGAGCAGTTGAGAGAGCAGGTACTCTAGCAATGGAGCGGAGCATGCTTTGTGAGCTCTTACTATCGTAAGCGTGTGTAGTTATAGCCCTCGGTCGATTTGCTAGGTTGTTCCAAGCCATTGCTGGTGTCTGGGACTTGGTGACAGAGTCCATGACATCATCATGACCATTTGGCCTAGAACATGAGCGAAACCATGTGAAACATCAGCTGTCAGCTGCCGCCAGATTAAGATTCTGGTAATGAACTACACATCAGTAGTCCAGGCACATTGGTCTCCCAACTGTGAGCTGCGAGCGTAATCTTAGGCGAGTGATGTGGGCATATTCAAGCGGGCGCGGCTGATTTAAAGATAAATGGAAGAGGTGGCGAGACGAACGAAGGGTAATGGGTAAACGTGGGGTTCCCCAGTGGTTGAGCCGGGGGGTTCGGCTCGGACCTCGCTCGGCCCGGAATTCCACCAGGTAACCGAACACCGCCTACATCTTGACCGCGTTTCCAACTTCCATCTTTCCTCATCTTCTCTTCTCCTCTTCTCGTCGTCTCGGTTGCCGTACTCACAATGCTTCGCCCCGCCACCCTCCGTTCGCTCGCTCGCGTTCCCAACATGCGCGCTGCCAGCGCCACCAACGCCGCGCGGTGGTACGCTAGCTCGTCGGACAACTTTGTGCGGTGAGTCATCCATCAACGCACCCCTCGCCGCCTTGTGTCCGCAGCCGCTAATGGCAGCATCGTCGAAGTGGCGGCTCGCGACGGCCTCCAGAACCTCCCTCCTCCCGCTGTCCCCACTCCAGTGAAGAAGGAGCTCATCCAGCGCCTCCTCGACTCGGGCCTCAAGACGATCGAGGTCGGCAGCTTTGTGCGAGCCGACCGCGTCCCCCAGATGGCGGACACCCCCCAGCTCCTCCCTCAACTCCCTTCACTCGCCAAGGCCGTTGACACGCATTACCCCGTCCTCGTACCCAACTTGCGTGGGATGCAGGGTCTTCTCGAGCTCGACAAGGGGAAGGAGCGCCTCACGAACGAGATCGCAGTCTTCGTCAGCGCCACCGAGCCCTTCTCCAAGGCGAACAACAACGCCTCCGTTGACAAGGTGCTGTCCGGCCTCCCGGCCGTCATCGACCAGGCAAAGGGCAAGTATCGCGTGCGCGGGTACGTGTCTTGCGTCATGACCGACCCGTACGCTGGTCCCACGGACCCCAAGGATGTCGTCAAGGTCGCTCGCAAGCTTCTCGACATGGGGTGCTACGAGGTGTCGCTTGGTGACACCACCGGCGAGGGTAACCCCGAAGCGTGGAAGAAGCTGTGGCAGGCTCTTATTGACGAGGGTATCCCCGTCGAGAAGATGGCCGCCCACTGCCACGACACGTTCGCCATGGCCGTCCCATCCATCCTCGCCCTCCTTCCCATGGGCTTGCGTATCGTCGATTCGTCCCTTGCTGGCCTTGGTGGATGCCCATACTCACCTGGCGCAACGGGCAACGTGGCGACCGAGGATGTCGTCTACGCGCTTCACAAGCTCGGGTACCAGACTGGTGTTGATCTTGACAAGCTTGTCGAGGACGGCAACTGGCTCTGCAGCACCATTGGCATTCGAAACGAGTCCAAGGTCGGTCGCGCGATGGGCGCCCGCCAGGCATTGAAGAAGAAGAAGGAGGCCGAGGCTGCTGCTGCCAGTGCGTAGAGTAATGGTAGATTGAGGTGACGGATATGTGTTGTAAGTGTTTGTGTTTGTGTGTTTGTGCATTGAGTCAGTTGAGATGTCTCACCTTGTTCGTCCAAAACAGTTGATCTAACTCCGACTCACCTCTCATCTCACTTTTCACTTTCAACCTCTCATCTCACTTTTCACTTTCACTCTATCACTCCATCACTCCCAGCATCCATACCCCTCTTGTATAGCTCCTCCAAAGCCAGCGTCGCGTACAATCCCACACTCGTGACCTTGCTCCTACCTGTCTCCGTAGCCTAGCATGTCCCCGATCCAGAATCTTGTCTCTTGGGCTCGGCGCCTCTTCTCGCGCCCAGGCGGGCACCGTCATACGGCGTCTGAAGCAACCTCAACGTCGGGAACGTACTTGTCTAATTCGCCGTGCATCCTCCCTAACAACGAGCGGTTCGGAAATCGCTCGACATGGGCAGGTCACTTTCCCGGTCGTACTACTGACCGGCTCGCACCTCTCGTTCTCAACGGCCAATTGCCACGCAGCAGCTCCTTGTCAGCTTTCAACGGCCACTGTCAGCCAACTGAGGCCACGGACTGCGCGGTCGACATGACGATGGAGGTCGAGAGCTGTTCCAGTAGTCTATGGGAGTACAGCGAGTTCTGCTCGCCACCCTCGCCCACACCCACCACGCGGTAGGAGCATCCTCCGGGCGGACTCCAAACTTTGCCACGCAGAGTCGGGCTTGCCGTCCTCAGCCTGTCACTACCCGCAACAATAATGTCAACAAACAAGACTCGCAAGGGCGTCCCCCTCGAGTACTAGACTCATAGGTTCTGTAGACATGTATGGCTTCATGGACATTACACATCTTCGACCTTGATATTGACGAGCACTGTACACGCCGTCTCGCGGCCGTTGAGGTTGATGAGACGCACAAAGTTCCAGCCGGGGACGGCGTAGAGAAGGCGAACCGCGGCAGCGGCGATGACGGGGTTGCGTGCAAACTTGTCGTCGCTCTTGAGTAACATGCGGAGGAAGATCATCTCGTCATCGGCGTACTCCCACTCAAGCGTCTCGTCCCACACAGGGTCGGTCACCGGCGGCGCGTCGGCGTGGTTCAGGAACGTGAGTCTCTTATGAGGCGCATACCCATCCGTTTTGCGCTTGGGCGGCTTGCCAAACTTGTCTGGGTGGATGAGCGTGCAGCTGAGGTACGGCTTGATTTCCTTGTCTCTTGCCGGGATGTCAGTCGCACCGGCAACGCGGAGCGTGAGGCGTTTCTTACGACCCGAGGGCTTTCCGGACGCCCCGTGACGGCGGTACGAAGGCTTGAGGACGTAGCCGTCCGTACCGTAGAAGAGAGCCTCGTTGAGCTGCATCGCCGCGCCGAACGTCTGCCAGTTAAGCGCGCACACCTGAGCGCCGATGCCCCAGAACGGCACGGGGTGGAGGTTCTTGGACGAGATGCGCGTGCCCTTGGGGTAGACACGCATGAGATGGTTAGCGTTGTGAGCTGACACCTTGTCCGTGTTGGCAGGGAGATGGGCTGCGAGGCCAGTCTCGCTGATGTTGATGAGGTGGTGGTGTGGCGCGTTCGCGAGCACGCTGTTGTACCACGAGTTATTGGGCGGCTTGACGCTCTGCACAACGACGCCAAGCGCAGATAGTTCGGGGATGATGTTGGCCGACGGTGCCGCCTTGCGCTGCGCATCGTACATCACCTTGGCCTTCTCGCGGTCGTTTTTGCCGTCACTGTCGCTGTCGCTGTCCGAGTCGCTTGAGCTCGAGCCATCGTCCTCATCCTCAGGCTTCTGGCCAGGGAAGTAGTACTCGACCATGAAGCAGACCTTGTTGCCCAGTTCCGCGAGCGTAACGTGGTGCAGGTCGTTCTCTGACCCCTTGCGCGGGTTCGTCATGAGGACCTTGTCGCCGAAGACCTCGTGCGCAACCTCAACGAGGCGCTTCTGACCTGCGGGTCCGCAGTGGTTCTCGAGCGAGATGAACACGGGTGCGCCCGGGATCCCCTTGGCCTCCGATGCGAGGATCGCGTCGCGAATCGTCTCGCAGACATGGCGGTAGGGGATGTGCGACACGAGTGTGAACCCATGCGTGACCTTGGGCTCCGCGGGATCGCTGTCGTTGTCCCATGCGTCGATCTCGACACAGCGTGCTCCGGCACTCAGAGCCGTCTCGTACCCGCTCGGGCACGACTTGCCGTACAGCTGGTGTGCGAGGAGGTACGTGTTGTGACTTGACGAGATGAGGTAGTCGCACAGTGGGTGAGACCGGTCGGTGAGTTCGGGGGGACACACGGCGTGCGGGCGTGCGACGAGCTGGCGTAGTGCCGGGGGAAGGGGCGCGTCATCGGGAAGGCCGACGCCTGCATCCGCCTCACTGAGTATGCCCTCGGCTGCGAGGAAGCGACGCAGAGCGGGACTCACGCGCAGGCGGCCCCACAGTTCGGTTTGCCGCGCAGCGTGACCACCGCCTGCGACGACGTCGCCGCCGCCCTCAGCTTGGCCAGAGTCACCGCCGAGGGCCTCACCGCGGTCCTCGTCCTCCTCCTTGCCGCGACCGAAGGGCCGGAGCTTTGCGAATGCAGATGTGAGGGCAGACATTACGATTTTACGTGGATGGAGTGGATGGTGGATGGAGGAGAAGGAAGAGATGGAAGTGGTGGATAAGTGTGAGGAAGGCATGTCATTTTGAAGTCTCGCCATTATGGCTTGACGACGATCGATTGACTTGGCAGTATGACGAGTTTGACGATCAGTTCTTGGCACTGAAATCTCCGTGCTCAATCATCAACAATAGACCAGAATTTTGTAGCTTGTGGCAGCTATGACCCCCCACTCTCGCGTCACCCATGAGCGCTTGCGCCCAAGATGAATCTGGTTAGCTGGTTAAATGACATGTACGCAACAACAAGTGACTTGAATGTAGCGTTGGAACAAACTCTGAGCGCCATGGTGACATCACACCGGCGGCACATAGTTGAACACATGTCTCCTTAGGGATATTACGTTGCCATACTACTGTACTTTCGTGTACAGGAACAAGTGCTCTCCGGATAAGGTTTCATGCCAAACCACTTTGAGCTTCTAGCCGTAACCCGTACACCGTCCCCACTCAGAGACTTCACAATCGTCATCCCACAGAGCCAAGCTAATGCTACACAACACCCGCTGTCGTTTAACCTAATTACATCTCTAGTGTAGACGAGACAACTGATAGTGCTGGGTGTTATAGGTCGTGAGACGTTCCGCTTAGAGCATCTTGATGAGGTCGTTCACCTTGTCGCCGCCCTCGAGAACGTGCGCGTCGACCCGCCCGGTGCCCTTCTCAGGGTTCCAGCCAAGCGCACGGCTCTTGGCAAGCATCTCATCCCACCAGGGGTACAGGAGGTCGCGGGAGATGAGCTTGAACCACGGCGTCATCTTGCAGTTGGGGTCCTCGACCATGGCCTCGAGCTCGGCCTTGGACACGTAGCAGTGGTCGCCAATCTCGTTGACGTTGATGTCAAGGGTCACGTCGAGGGCTGTGAACATGATGTAGTCGACCTCGTGCTCGCCCCACTGGCCGCCGCTGGGAGCGAGGTAGTGTATCCGGGTGAGGAAAGTGAAGTCGTCGGTCTTCATCTGCTCGACGGGAATACCGAGCTCATGCTCGAGCTTGCGAATGGCGGCGTTGCGGACACCTGGAGTCAGTCTGACGTTGGGCATCACGGGCAAGAGACAACCTCTACTCACCCATCTGGCCCTCCTCAATGCGCTCCGACTGGATGTAGAGCGGGTGCGAGCAGCAAGTGTTGGTCCACATGTCGGGGAACGTGATCTTCTCCGACGCGCGCTTCTGGAGGAGCAGGCGGCCGTCCGAAGGGCGGAACAGGAAGACGGAGAAGGCGCGGTGGAGCAGACCCTTGTTGATCTCGGTCATAAGGTGGCCTGCGGTCAGCGCGACATATGCGGATGGATAAGGTCCGGAAGGTGATCGTTGGGATGAGCTGCAACGCTCTCTACCATCTCACGCCGCTTGTTACATGCCACGCCAACGAGCTGACTACGCTGGAAGTCGCGGCACCGAGACTGTGACCTGCCCCTCGACCGCCGAGGCCAACGGCTCTCGACACAATGAAATCATTCGGTGAGCAGCTCGTCATACGCCTCCTTGGGACTGAGCAACAGTTCGCAATCCCCACAGCACACAATAGTGCCGCACGGCGGCAGATCCGACTCAGCTTCCAACGCGGCACCCACAAATAACCGCACGGACCCAGGTGCGCCCCGTATTAACACTCACACTGCTTCTTCGAGCCCTCGCCGTACGCCTTGTCGTTCTCGTCAACGAGGATGCAGCGTTCCTCCATGAAGCGGACCTGCTCCTCGTCGTAGCCGTCGAGGTTAATGTCGGGCGCGAAGGTACCAGCGGCCTGGGTGGTGGTCTGGGTAGCGGACATTGTGGGATGGGTAATGGAGAGATTCCTAGCTAGTTGGAGGGTGGACTTTTGTTAGATCGAAACGCGTCCAACGCCAAGGGCACGAGCGGAGGCCCAATCTCGTGTTGCCCATGACATCGTGCCATCCCACCCAAATCATTTTGGACTGATTCAATGAGGGTCTAGAGCGGGGACAAAACTTAAGCACCCCCAAGACACGGGTCATCTGCCAAGCTCCCGGGTAAACCCCTTAGATTTCGAGCTTACTCACCACGTGGAGTAGCACATTATCGTCTTGCCTAGCTTGCCTGTCTGGGAGATGGAAAGTGCATTAGAAACCAGTTACGAGATATCAGAGTGTTTGTTGATGCATAGCATAGAGGAAGGGAAGGGTGAAAGATTAAGAGTCATCAATATCACGTGACTCGTTACTCTGGAGCTCCAAGGCGTGTAGGCGGGAGTAGATTTCCACGTGAGAATACTCCCGTACTCCGCCTTTCTCTTGTTCGAGCTTTCGACATTTCCGAGTTCGAGCTGCATCACGACCCCGTCACCAACAACAACAACACACGACATGCGCGCGTCCTCTGTTCTGCGCAACGCCGCCAAGAGGGCTCAGGCGGTTGAATCCAACGCCCCAAAGCGCCTTTCCAAGACGGTTGAGAAGCGGACGCCTTTCTTGCCAAACGGGCAAGCCCCTCGCAGCACCCTTTCGTCACTCATCGGTCTTCATCACGAGTCGTCCACCTTCATGCGTGACCCTGCTGAGATTACGACGGCGTTTGAGAGCGCTTTCCGCCACCACACCCCACAGTTCCAGAGCTACAGCTCGTTCCGCGCCGCTGCGCTGCGCTCGCGCGAGGAGCACGCCACGGGCGGACTGACGAACTTTGCCACGCAGAGCCCCGGTGGTCTCGGAGCTCGGCGTGCGATCGGGATCAATGAGGAGGACGACCTTCCGGACCAGCCGCAGGTGACTCGCAATGTTTTCCGCCCGACACGCAAGTGGACGAGCCGCTCGCGCTCGGCTGGCGAGCTCTCTGAGCGCGAACTCAAGGTCAAGGAGGCGTTGTTCGGCACTTGGGAGCGCGCGCAGGACGGTGTCCCTCGCCCAGCTCTCGACGGTGTTGTCGACGTTCTCGAGGCGCGCGGGCTGTCCGTGGAGGAGGCGGCCAAGCAGTGGAAGAACCGCGAGTAGGCCTGCAGCGAGAACCCCATAACACGACCACCCACACGACACGCTGCAACCAGCGTCCGCGCGCAGACATTCCATACCCATACGGGCGCTCTAGCACTCCGATAGTAGATATGCATCACCCATCAGCATCAGCCTAGTTCCGTGCGGCGAAGTCCAACATCGATGAAAGAAGAGATTGTCACCAGGTGAGGACTGGTGCTTATGGCTGACGACACTGTTGTATCCTCGCTGCCATCATGGGCTTGCTCGTACACTAAATATACTGCATTTACAGGGATTATACACATGCGTATTGTAAGCGCGGGCGGTGATGCAGGGGTCGTCTCAAAGTGGGGTTGGTCTGGATTACTGGCCGTAGAAATGGTCGATGAATGCCTGGAGGCGGATGTCGAGCATGTTGAAGGGGGGGATGGTCGTGTTCTGGATCAGCGGTGCTTCTCTGGACACTCACAACGCAGCTTTGCTGGCCGCCGACAGTGAGGTTCGCACTCTCGTCCTCGACCCAGGCGCGGACATTGGCCCACACCTCGCGCCGCACGGCCTGGCGCTCGTCCTCGCTCTTCCAGCCCCCGCCGGGTGTGGTAGGCTTGATGGGGGGAAGGCCCTTGCCAGACTTGAAGGCGTCGCGCTGCTTCTGCACCTCCTCGGGAGTGTGAGTCAGACGGTGCTGCGCGATCGACAACCCCGAGAGATTGTTGCACGTGTGGTAAAGGTCGGGTCTCTTGCCCGGCTTGTCGCGTAGGCCTCCGAGCTCAGGCCTCTGAGCCGCGAGGAGGACATACTCCTGGAGCGCGACTAACGTTAGCAATATCTCCCAAACCACATACCTCGGTTGAAGAGCGCATGCATGGATGGCTCGTCAGTCCACTCGTCCGTGCCGTCGTCGTCGACTGGAACAATCTTGCCGCTGGTTGAGCCGTTCGCGCCCCCCTTCACCTCGGCCTCACGGCGTTGCAGCTCCTCTAGGATGGGGAAGGTGCCACCAACCCACCACGAGTAGCACCCGTCAACTAACTTGTTTGTGCGCCCGCGGAACCCGCCGGCCTCAACTGCCTCGCCCTGCATCAGCGCGCTCCACCGAAGCGCCGAGTCGACGTCGATCGGCACCGGGAACGACTCAGGCAGCGACTCGAGGCGTTTGGGCGGCTGTACAGATGCCAGGAGGAAGTGGGAGAAGATTGAGCACGACGTGTACCCGCCGTGCGCCTCAGCCATGGCGACTCGTTGGTCGTCCTGGAAAGAGAACGAACTACACGCAAAGCCGCCCTCGTACGTCTGACCGGCGGCGATAACCTTGTCCACGTTATGAAGCAACTCGGGCGTAATGATGTCGAGCAACGTTGCCACCACAAGTAAGCAGTATGTTCCTCTATTGTCAGTCGGCTCGGAAGGAGACGACTCACCGAACGTCCACCTCGCCCCCTTGGCAGACCACGAAGCTCCCGTCAGGGCGCTTGCAGCGCATGAAGAAGTCGTAGATTCTCTGGCGGCTGTCAACGAGGCGCTCCCATCCGCCACCTGGGCCCGAGTGGCCGACAATAGCGAGAGAGACGACAGCCGCGTAGGTGGGTAAGAGGTGGGGGATGTGAGAGTTGGCAGCGCCTCCAGAGAAGCCTCCCGAAGGGTGAAGGAAGTGGAGAAGAGTGTTAGTCGCACTGCTGTCAGCCAATCTGGGGCGGCACCCACCGGTTCTTGATGTCCTGAGGAAGGAGCACGCCAAGCACGTCAAAGCTGTGGACAGTCCAGAAGATGAGCCACGGCTTGCTGGCGTCTAGCGCCACATAAGCAGCGGGTAGGGAGAAAAGAGTGCTTCCAAGGAACCTGACATGCTCAGGCGACCGGAGGATGGTCGTCGCGTCCTGGAGCCCGGCGCGGGGAACGTCGGCGGGTGACTGGTGATCCACGACCTCCACGATGGCGTCCTCAGTGTCTCGCTGGTCATCAAGAGTCTTGGTGTAGACGCCGTCGCTGGGGTAAGGGGCGCGATTAAGCGACTGGATTGAAGGATACTGTGTTGCCATTGAAGCTGTGATGGAGGAGCGGGGTTGAGGGAGAGATGAGGTGAGATGGTATCTCATTGTTCATTGTTCTCTGCAATGCGTCAAGCGTTCGGCCTCCACCGCGGAAGCAAATTGTCCTTTTACCTCCACATGGGCCAACCCCTCCCACGGCCAGCTTAACAACCATACATACCCATTCTAACTATACATGCATGCACCCATCTATGTTGTCCGTGCTAACCTCTACAGAACACGGTTCTACAGTCTATTCGATGAGATGTTCACCAGCGTATAACGACTCGATTGTTTCACGCTCCCGCACCACATGGACCTTGGCCCCATCCACTACAAGCTCGGCAGGCCGTGCTCGAGTGTTGTAATTCGAAGCCATGGTGAAACCATAAGCTCCTGCCGAACGCACAGCCAAGACGTCTCCTTGGCGTAGCGAAAGCTCGCGGTCTCGTCCAATCCAGCAACCGCTCTCGCACACGGGCCCCACGACATCCCATGTCCTGCTCTTCCCTTGCGGCTGTTCGACCGTCTCGACGGCATGGTACGCCTGGTACATGGACGGCCGAGCGAGGTCGTTCATTCCCGCGTCGATGATGCAGAAGTTCTTGGCAGCACCAGGCTTGAGAAATTCGACGGTCGTAAGCATGATGCCGGCATCGCCGAGGAGGGAGCGGCCTGGTTCAAACCACACTTCGCGCTTGCGGGGCGCTTTCCTCTTCTCAATGTGCGCAAGGATGGTGCGTACGAATTCGGTCCTGTCGGGAGGCACATCACCATTCCCATAGTCGATGCCGAGACCGCCACCAACATCGACGTGGTGGATCTCGATCCCGGCACCCTCGACCTCATCAACGAGGTCCAGCACCTTGTCCAGTGCGTCGAGGTATGGGTCAACGCTCGTGATTTGGCTGCCAATATGACAGTCAATGCCCACGACGCGCAGATTCTTCATCCCTGCGGCCGCACGGTACGTCGGCAACGCGTCCTCGAATGCGACGCCGAACTTGTTGTCCTTAAGACCTGTCGAGATGTATGGGTGCGTCTTGGGGTCGACATCAGGGTTGACGCGGAGGGAGATGGGCACAATTGTCCCCATCTGGCCCGCTATGTCATTAAGACGTTCCAGCTCGGGAATGCTCTCCACGTTGAAGCACTTCACCCCTACATCGATCCCCATGCGCATTTCGGCCACGCTCTTGCCGACGCCGCTGAAGACGACATCCCGCGCTCGCCCGCCTGCCGCCAGCACGCGCTGGAGCTCGCCGCCCGACACGATATCGAAGCCCGCGCCCAGCTTCGCAAAGAGGCCCAACACGCCAATGTTGCTGTTTGCCTTGACTGCGACGTGCACCTTGATGGGCCCACCGCCAACGTATGCGTGGTATGCAGCCTCGAGTGCCGCACGCGAGTACACGTACAGCGGCGTCCCATATGCCCCGGCGAGCGCTGTCGCCGAAACGCCCTCGACGAACAACGCCCCGTTCACACGGTGGAAGGGTGGGGTCATGATTCGGAGAGGTGGGAAATTGTGTACGAAGGGCGACGTTGGAGATTGTGTAATCTCTGGGCGGCATGAACCGCAAGATCCAGCTGATGCGCGTCGTATAGAGTCGTATATCTCTGACTTGCGGCTGTCACCGCCAAAATGCCAAGTGGCCCGATGTGACCGGGGCTCCCTAGGTCCCGTGAAACCAGCGTATCGGGGTATCGATAAACCCCATAATCCTACATACCGCGGACGTTCCTCCCGCGGGCCGCCACCCCGAGGCCCGGCCCGCAGAGCGGTATACCCTCGTAACGAGAGGGCGCTCAACATACCGCTGTCTTGTCTTGTGACCTGAAAGTTGATCTCCACTACAGTGGGCAGCAAGACGCCGAAGATATCCTCGCTACGAGCCCACTGCAGCGTCGACTCTGATCGGCCTTCGGCGGTGGGCATTCACGGGGTTCAGCGGTGGGCAGCTGCCCTTCGCAAGCTCCCAAGCCAACAGGGGATAATTCTGGGTCATCAGTCAGGGATGGTAAATGATTTCCCCGGCCAATCTGTCGGTTCTACACAAGTATGTGGTGATCATGTGGTGGCTGACGACAGCCAACAGTCCAAAGAACATCGCCAAACGGTTTACCGGTGCCTCCCCCCCACACGTTTCTGAGGTTATTGCCAACCCGTTCATCCTCTTGAGTACGCCGCGCTCTGCAGTTACGCCGCCGAACAGTTTACGCAAGCCAAGGCACTCCTACTTGCTTGTCAGGTCCTGTGATCCTTGTCGAGCTCTGGTATCCTGCCGAATTGGTGCCTCGGTCAAACGCTTGCTCCCTGGCAGGATGGATGGCATCATAGGCCGGTATGGGCAGCACTGGCCCACCCCATAAACAAGCTCAAGCGTCCGAGGTTCAGCGTCTCCCCCATCTCCCATCATGCAGCAACACCATCAAGAGAAAGCAGGTATCTACTATGACCAACCCGTTCTTTCTAAGGAGGACGTCACGACAAATGTGCAGGACGTTTACAATGACCACGACCATGACAAGGGCACCCACTGGGAGTTCCGCGACCAGGAACTCGCCACGACAGGCGAGGGCGACCACGGCACCAAACGCGCCCTCTCCACGCGCGTCTGTTCGATGATTGCTATCGCTGGTACGATTGGCACCGGCTTGTTCCTCTCCTCAGGAGCTGCCATCGCACAGGGAGGTGCCGTTGGATGCTTCCTCGGCTACCTGGTCATGGGTATCATCATCGGTTGCATGATGTACTGCTTGGTGAGTTGACCTGCCGAAACGGAGTGTCTGTGCACCATGCTGACATCAGGGCGAGCTCATCTGCTTCAACCCCACCATCGGTGGCTTCTCCGAGCTCGGCGCGCGTTACGGTGAGTGTGTGTCGGTGTCATGGGCTAACCAGTAGTCAACGAGAGCTTTGGGTTCATGCTCGGCATGACTTACTGCTTTACTGTCGGCCTTTCCGTCCCGTCCGAGCTGTCGGCAATCGCCGTCCTCATCGGGTACTGGGACGACAATGCTAAGCACGCTGCAATATACATCACCGTCTTCCTCTTCGTCACCTTGGCCGCCAACATGTTCGGCGTTCGCTGGTGGGGCGAGGTCGAGTTTGTCATGGTGAGGCCTTATCTGCCGTTCTACCGCGGCTGACATTCAGGGTGTGATCAAGATTACCATGCTCCTCGTGCTGATCATCTTCGGCCTTATCGCCAACCTCGGCGGCGTCCCGGGACACAAAGTCTTCATTGGCGGCAGGTATTGGCGCGAGGCTCCCTTTAACCCGTCCTACCTCGGCATCGGGAACAGTAGCCTTGCCGGCTTTGTGGGCTTCTGGAGTGTCCTTACCCGTGCTGCCTTCTCGTTTGCCGGTATTGAGGCAATCGCCATGGTAGCCGGAGAGGCCAAGAACCCGCGCAAGACCCTCAGGACATGCGTCCGCACTGTGAGTTGGATGTTTTATCACGTTTGTGGCCAAGGCTGACCACCTCGTAGGTTTTCTACCGTATCGGCGGCCTATATGTCATCTCGATCCTCATCCTGAGCCTCAATATCCGCTACGACGACCCAGAACTGATCGCGGCGAACAAGAACAGCAGCACTGCGAACCGCTCGCCGTTCGTTTTGGTCGCCAAGCGCAACGGTGTGGACGCGCTTGCGCACGTAATCAACGCTGTTGTCATCACGTCGGCGTGGTCGGCGGGAAACGAGAGCCTGTACGCATTCGCTCGCACGCTCATGGGCATGACGCGCAACGGTTGCGGTTTCAAGTGCTTCCTCTGGACCACCAAGTCTGGTGTACCATGGGTTGGCGTTTGCCTAGGTGCGGCGTTCGGCCCCCTCGCATATCTCTCGCTCTCGGACGGCGCCAACAAGGCGTTCGACTGGCTCTCGAACCTCACCGCGCTGCTCAAGCTTGTGTGCTGGGCGTCGATCTGCTTCTGCTTTGTTCGGTTCAAGAAGGCGTGCGACCGCCAGGGTGTCGACCGCCACCAGTTCACTCTCCGCTCCTGGGGACAGCCGTACATGGCTTGGTTCTGTATCGTCGGCTTCCTGCTCGTCATCATCTTCAACGGCCTCAAGGCGTTCATTCCCAAGTTTGACTACCAGGAGTTCCTCGCCGCCTACATTTCCATCCCCTTCGTCATTGTCTGCTGGGGTGGCTGGCAGATCTACCGCCGCGATCGCTGGATCCCAATCGACGAGATTGATCTTAGCGCTGGTCCGGGTGCCTCTCTGGTCGGCACGAAGTATGCTCGCGACTTTGCCTAGTTGTACACACTCATTAATCATAGTTGTTCCGTGGGAAATTGGTGTAGGACGTACTAGTTCATAAACGTTGTTTCGGTTGAGATGAGATTATATGTATGCAACGGCTACGATTTTCGCGCACGAAACAGTCGCCATGATGATGGGGATTCTGGTGGTGTGTGGACTGGCTGCATGGCTGCAGCTGGCTGACGTGAATGTCATTCGAGTTTCAGGGCGTAACAGTAAGCAGCGCTAAAACTGGGCTTATACACAACTAGATCGCTGAACTGAATCCTGACGTGATCATGATTAGCCTCAGCCGCGGCTGGTGTATGATAGAAATAACGGCACCTGCGTCCCAGATTGCGACATGTTTGGTCCTGCCGCAAAGTTCCGGGCCAGCACGTGGATGCTCATAAACTTATGTCTGAAACACATTCTCATCAGCACTGTGGTTAGTGGATGTATGGTATGCTTGGTATCGTGTGAGAGTGCGGGTATGCTCGGTTAACGTATTATGAATGGGTATTTCGTTGGTGTATTGGTATCGGGGGCGGGTATTGAGTGCGGGTATCGAGAGTGAATTGGTTGTTGTTTGTTGTTGAGCAATACTACTTTGGACTATGATGATAAGACTCCAGCTAACCTGGAGACTAGATGACCTCCACTTCTCTTCTCTGCCAATTTGCCCGTTCCACTTTCTACCACCACAGCACCCACTCAACAACTCCAGCCCACCATGGAAAAGCTCACCCACGTCGAGAGCAATGAAAAAGTGGTGGCGCTGGAGCACCTGCAGTCATCTGGTGAAGTGCTGACGGTGCACGAGGAGCGCGACCTCAAGCGTGGCCTCTCCCAGCGCCACGTTTCCATGATCGCACTTGCCGGTGCGTAGACCCCTCTCACAGAGTTTGACGCCAGGCGCGATCGGGACCGGTCTCTTCCTCTCTTTGGGAGGTAGTATTTCGACGGGTGGTCCCCTCGGCTCACTACTGGGCTATCTGTTCATCGGTCTCATCGTATGCGCCGTACAGTTCGCTCTCGGCGAAGTGTCAGCCCTCCTTCCCGTCACCGGCTCGTTCGTACAACACGCCGAGGCTATTACAGACCCAGCGCTGGGCTTTGCGCTTGGCTGGACCATCGTCTACGGCACCTGGCTATCGGTGAATCATCCCCTCTCCTCCACTAACCCAGATCCCCTCGGAGATATCCGCCATCTGCGTCCTCTTCGGATACTGGACGGACGTAAACCCCTCAGCCTGGATCATGACTTTCATCGTCCTAACCGCCCTCGTGGCGTATAGCAAGATCCGCTATTTCGGAGAGATCGAGTTCGTCTCGGCCATCCTCAAGATCTTGCTTATCGTGGGCATCATCCTCCTCGGCCTCATCACTGCTCTGGGCGGCGTGAAAGGCGTAGAGCGCGTAGGATTCCGATACTGGCGCGATCCGGGGCCGTTCGTACCCTACATCGCGGAGGGGAGTTGGGGCCGATTCCTCGGTTTCTGGAGCGTGCTGATTAACGCCGTCTTCTCCTTTTCGGGGATCGAGAGTATAGCTATGGCGGCGGCCGAAATGAAGAACCCACGTGCAGTCATACCGAAAGCCTGCAAGAGGGTTTTCGCTAGGGTCGCCCTCTTCTACGTCCTCGCGGTCCTTATCGTCGGCATGATCGTGCCCTCCAACGAACCCCGGCTTGCCGAGGACTCTGGAACTGCGGCGACCTCGCCATTCGTCCTCGCCACGGCAGCGGCCGGGGTCAAAGCGATCCCGCACATTGTCAACGCTGTTGTGATCACCAGCGCATGGAGTAGCGGTAACCAGGCTCTCCTGTCCGGTTCGCGCGTTCTCTACTCCCTTGCATTGAAGGGGCAAGCGCCCCGCCTCTTCCTCCGCACGACCCGATGGGGCACCCCTTGGGCCGCAGTGACAACTTACGTCCTGAGTTCGTTCCTCGCATTCATGGCGCTCAGTTCTAGCGCTATCACAGTATTCTACTGGTTCGTCTCGCTTGTCGGCTGCGGCGTCCTCATCTCCTGGTCGTGCGTGCTCGTCAACCACGTCCGCCTACGCATGTCTTTCCGCGTACAGGGGATCGATCCCCACCGCCTTCCATGGCACAACTCGTGGACCCGTGAGTGGTCACTAGTACACGCTAACATTAGCCTACTCGTCTGCTGTCGCCCTGTTTTTCTGCATCATCATCCTCTTGACTAACGGCTTTGCCGTGTTCACAAAGGGCAACTGGTCGGCATCCAGCTTCATCACTGCTTACCTGTGGGTATCCGTGAACTGCAGGGTTGACAACAGGGACATTGGTCTAGTCGCAGTCGTCTTCTTAGGCTGGAAGCTCATCAAGAAGACGCGTTGGGTCCATCTCGCCGACATACCGCTCGAGGACATCCTATTGGCCATTGAGGCGCTCCCGGAGGAGAAGGAGGAGCAGTCACGCGGGCCCCTACGATTCATCTCGTGGCTTTGGGACTAGACTGAAGAGACGTGGCGTGCAGTTTGCAGCTTGGTTATATATGTCTTTGTTATTGGCCATATGTCTTTGCCCCGCTGTAATCACAGCTTGATACCAGACCTCTATGTAAAACCAGAAATGCGCTACATTCCACTAGTTGAATCGCTGACCACAGACGCCAAAGGCCTTGGCATGAGAGGCCCCACTTCCCACCGTAAGATCTTGCATGACAACATCCAGTGAGACTAACCGTAGGCTAACTGACACGAGGGGTATCACCAGCAATCCGCATTCTCCCCCACCGTGCCGGAGTAGTGATTCTCTGGAATCGTTTACGAGGAGACTCGGAGTTTTCGTGAGTTTCTGCGTTGTTTCCATCCACTTTCCGCGCGGTCTAGTCAACCCGGCCTTCCTTGGCTTGAATACGCTCTCAAGCGCCAGGGCCGCATTCTCTATTGATTCAGCAAGTGAGGGCCGACATATACGCTGTGGCTTACCACATGGTTGTGCTGTTGGATTGAGGCACGAAGAGAATGTATAATACAGTAGCTACATGTAAGAGCAAAGCATATATATCATTTTACTATCTACACTGAGTATGCACGAGCCTTGGAGGTTATCCAACATGAACGACGAGTAGCGATGTACAGTAGATTCTTGACGAGGCGTGTCATTGATGGTGGTTTCCGTTAGTTTTCTGATCCCGTTACCAAGGTATAACTAACCCCGGTCTCGCGACACTGTCGCGCGACCTTAACTCGATTACACCCACCCACATATTTATGTCTCAGCCGACACGTAGCCTCGCCTCTTTTCAACCCAAGTTGTCTCCCCTATCCTCTGCAATGTTGACCCCCATCCCCCCTCCCCCCCCTTGTACCCCAGCACGATGTTGCCGTAGAGGGAGCCATCACCGACGCTGGGAGGCTCGAGGCCGGCAGAGGAGTGTCCTGGGGGCTTGTGGAGTAGAGAGAGAGATCTTCGAGAGTAACTGTGCGATTCATACGTCCTGTAGCAGGGCTACATTTTACGGGGTATATGTACGGTACGGGAAGTCTGGGCTCCTTTGGTCACGTGACTACGAGGTATAGAGGGACAGGTGAGTGGCACGATGTTGAGCGCCAGCGACGCGGTCGCGAGCTGCGGCTCGCCCGGGTCCCCAGGTGGCAAAGCTTACCCGTCGTTCTGGAGGCGCTCAGAACTAAGGACGAGCACAGCAGTCACCGTAGACAGTAACACCGCAACCAGGAGCATACCGAGCATGACAACCAGGAGGATGAGCAGCATCATGAAGCCCATGATCATAGCGCCACCCGTAATGCCCAGGATGAGCACAACGTCGCGTCCGTCAAGGTTTGGGGTCGCAGCGGCAAAAACGATCCAGCCGACCACCCACATGAGGGTGAGGGCGGCACCCGCGAGGGCGAAACGGTGACATCGAGCGAGCAGCTTCTCACAACCGGCACGAAGAGCGTCGTGGGGCGAGGTGTGGGCGCTCTCCTGGTCAAAAGTGCACAGGCGGTCGGCGAGAAAGCGGAGGTTGAGGGCGAGCGTGGGAAGCGCGCCGGGGGCAGCATCAAAGGCGGAGGTCAACACGATGGGGGAGTAGTCCTCGGCTGCTTCCTCGTAGTTCGTGGTATCGTCGGTGAACTCGCTCCACTCGTAGCGGTCGAACGAGTCGTCGAACTTGTGTCAGTACATCCCGTCAAGAAGCTTACCGAGACGGAAGTGAACGTGTTCTCGCTGTCGGTGAGGTTGTAGTCCATGTTGTTGTCCACGTTGTAGCCCATGGTAGGGGGTGTAAAAATGGTGTTGAGAAGGTGGTACTCCATGGTATATGGTGTGAAGAGAATGTGGGGATGAGAGGTGAGAGGTGAGAAGGGTAATGAGAAGAAGAGAGTGCGTGCTGTTGCAGCGTTAAAAGCTGAACTGAGTGGCTACGTGGCCACAAATTCACCCGGCAGCCACTGTTCTTTCCGAGAGATTTATACACAGCATTCCAGCAAATTGTTGATTTAATACATATCACATTCAGTGCGAGTGTCTTACTGTTTTCCACCTTCTCACGCAGCAGACCGGATATTTCCGTTTTGGAACGCCGGGCGGATAGCGGACGCAATGGTCATGGCG